>VZTG01005352.1:663382-821314 GCA_013397845.1 Melanocharis versteri
CCCGCTGCAGCGGGGGACGCACGGCGCGGCCCTGCCCCCCGCCGCCTCCGGGCGCTGCCGCCGCCCGCTCAGGGCACCCTTGGCACCGCGCTGCCCCTGACGCCAGTGGAAGGAACCCGCGGGGAGCAGCCAGGCTGTGTCCATCTGTAGGTGTACAGGCTACCTTCACAGAAATCAGCTAAGTTGGAAGAGACCTCTGAGATCATTGGGCCCAACCTGTGTCCGAGCACCACCTTGTCAACTAGACCGTGGCACTAAGTGCCACATCCAGCCTCTTCTTAAACACCTCCAGGGATGGTGACTCCACCAACATCCCTGGGCAGCCCATTCCCATGTCTAATCACCCCTTCTATGGAGAAATTCCTCCTAATGGCCATCCTAAACCTCCTCTGGCGCAGTTTAAGACTATATCCTCTTGTCCTGTCACTAGTTGTCTGGGAGAAGAGACCGACCCTCACCTGGCTACAACCTCCTTCAGGGAATTGTAGTGAGCAACAAGGTCTCCCTTGAGCCTCATCTTCTCCAGGCGGAACAACCCCAGCTCCCTCAGCCACTCCTCATAGGATTTGTGTTGCAGATCCTTCACCAGCTTCATTGTCCTTCTCTGGACCTTAAAATACCTTAATTCAGGTTTGCTGATTTGGGACTCTGGGTGGGAGCATCCTCACATCCCCACTCCTCCATGACAGGATGGCACGGAGTCCGATGCCTCAGGTCACTGCAGAATTTTTTTGTGTTTTGCATATAGCACGAGTGCTTTGTAAACATATAACAAATGGGCTAAATGTTACCGGGAGTCAGTGCCATTCAAAGATAGCCTCCAGAACGCCTCACCCATAAAGCCATGTGTGACTTTCATGCTCCATTTAGAGACACAGTGTGTGATGATGGGTGGGATATGTTTTTTGGCAGCTGCAGTCCCTCAAGTCTCCAGTAGGCCTGGGGGATACATCGGTGCACACGTGAGAGGAGGGTCAGAAAACTCCACCGGGAAAGGTAAAAGAGCAGACTGGCATTTCATGTGATCTAAGAGCTCCACAGTAAGTAGTGTCAAGATCCAATTGCCCGGTATTGTTGCATGAGTGTGGAAGTCTCTCCAGTTCTCCAAACTCTGTTCAGCTAAGACAGCGCTTCAAGAAAGGTTAAAATATTGGCTTGGCAACTGTAGCATGGGACTGAACAAGCTGTGAAAATTGCCGCCTTTAAGTCTCACAGAGTCATCATCCCTGGAGTTCTTGGATGTTACTCTCAGGAGGGCGCAGAAATTAAGCCACGTGGAACTGGGTGTCTGAAATCCCCAGTTTTCTACAGCCAGTAGAAAAAGTGCTCCCAGCATCTACTGGGAGCAATACAGGTTGGAAAAGCAACAACATACTGTCATGGCCCTGAAATAGTCGTTTGTGTAAGCCTTTCATCGCCCACAGGATTTTGTCTGTGCAGGCAAGATCTGTGTTAATCTGGAGCCTGAGCTAAAAGACTCCTGGGCAGTTTCTGCCAGGTCACAGGTATATCACACACTAAGCACACAGACAGGGAAGGACATTTTACATTTCTTGTCTGCTACCAGCAGTAGTAGAATATCAATTAGTTGCACTTTGAATGGTTTAGTTCACACCATTTCCTGACTTAGACAACATTTCTGGCAAGTGGAGTGCAATGCCTAAACTCTGCAGAAGCTGTTTGTGTTTGTCCATCTCCTGTTGTAGGGTTTCAGAATCCATTTATGATATGGCTTAAAAGTTATTTCCAGAAGTAGTGAATTGTTTAAACTAAAGATTATGCTACTGTTTGCCTGGCAGTGTTTTGTGATGTCTAAAGAACAATCCTGGCTATATGTCTTTTGTACATATATTTAGAAGTGTATCATTCTTGTACAGGCACAAGTTATGTGCGTTTGCTCTATATATGAAGCACTGTTGAAAGAAAGAGAAATGCATTCCTCCCAGCAGCTGCTGCTCGTTAATTCATTAAAAGAAAATTACTTCCAAAAAGCTGTTCACTCAGGAATTAACATGTACTATTCTATAAGGGTTCCCAAGCTGTCACATCGGAACCACTATTGAGCCATATAAAACAGCGCAGTATAAAATTGTACATATTTCACAAAGCTGAGCACTGCCACCACTGTTGATTATATCTAGAAAATGAAATTGGGGAATCTCTTGATGCTCACATTCAGAACTTGATTACAAGTCCACTGTAGCCTATGAGAGTCTTTTCAGGAATTTCACTGTGCTTCAGGACATGCCCTCAGCACGTAAAAGTTCATGGAATCTTTTATAGAGCCCACTGCTAAGTTGTCTTTACTGGGGAAAAAAATTAGAAGGGAGCAGAAAGTTAAGTTTGCAGTTTTAGTATAGATCCGCCTCATATCTGGTTAGCTCTGTCCTTGTGTCTTCAGTTGTTTTATCAAAACAAAATTAAAGCAAGATTCCAGTTTTATTATGGTCTTAATTTAAAGACGGTTTACAATGATCGGGAAGTCAAGGTTTACTGGCATCACAATTTCAGTATTGTTTTTCCAGAAAGTGTTTTGGAAAGATCCACACTTCCCAAATGCTTCAATTTAACAAAGTTTAAGAAGAAATTCAAGATTGTATTACCAACTTATAAATCCATCTGTCAACTAAGATCTAACAAAAGCTTATGTTTAGATGCAAAGATTTTATTGCCTCTGAGCTTGACTCTGGGCTTATCCCCTATCACTGAAGGAAAGGGAAGGATTCTCTAAGCTCCCATTGACTTTATTGGGAATTAAATCAGAACCTGTGCCAAAATTAAAATGCAAGTAGTTCTACAACATTAAAAGAGTGAAACTGCATTGTTAGCGGAGGTGTTGATTTGTGTGGGTTTTATCACTTAAATGTAGTAATTGTAGGTTACTGGGACAAGCAGTTTCATCACCACATCACCACAAATCAAAGACATCATCAAGGAATGTCAATGAGGTTTTGTGCTCACTGCATCTATCTACTCTGAGGTGAAAAGGCTGAGTAGTGCTTAATGATTAGATAGATCCAGTTTCTGCCTTGCCAGTGCCTTGGTCAGCAGTGTAGTGCACTGCTCAGAATTTTCTGAGACTCTAGAATGACAAAGAATGAACTGTAACCAATAAGAAACAGCATGTGATGGAGGGAACTTTGGGAATGATGTTATAGTCATGAAAGGAGCTAATTTTATATTACAGTTGTTAACACAACGTTGCGACCAATTGCATGAAGTCAGATTCTACCTGCCTCTTTAATAAACAATTCGTAATGCACAGGGAAGGGCAGACTGAGGAGTAGTATCTGCCTTTGCATTCAGAAGACTCTTTTAAAAGACTAATGTAAAGAGGTGCTTAAATTAATTTGCCATATGCAAAAGATTTCTTACCAGGCCGACCAAATTCTTGTCAGCCTAATGAGAGGCCAAAAATATGTTTGCAAAGCCAGTCTTGTTGCAAATCTTGCTGCACAGAAAAGTAATTGCAACTTTTGTCATGCAAACATGAGCTCCAGCATTCAGGGAAACAGTGCACCATTTTGCAGAATGGAACACGAGGTCATTTTGGGTGCATGCTTGTTAAGGAAAGGAATTGCATTGGAATGTAGGAGGGTTAAGAGTAAGAATTTGAAGCTCCTATGTCTGCAAGAAAACAGGGCAGTATGTATGCCACGGTGACTTGTGATGTACAGACACCATACTGAAATTCTAAAAATGTTAAGGATGTAAATTAGCTGTACTGAAGATCACAGTCACTATTAAGTTGTCCATCAGCTCTCCCTGAACCCATTAGTCAACTATTATCCTTGAGCATGTACAGGAATGCCTGCTGGGCCCGGGCTTTATTCAGGCTCCAGTTCAGCAAGACTTTTAAAGGACATGCACAGGGTTAAACAAGTTTTGTAATTTCACTGAATCCTGGAGAGTGCCAGCAAGGCTGAAGCCAGTAGCCTCACAATGAGGTACAACATGCCTTGCCACTGGGTCCCAGAGACAGTTTAGATATGCACCTAAAGCCATGGGAACACTGCAAATCCGAGGAGGATCTTGCAGATCCCAGTCTCCATCTTGGTCAGTTCCATTGGTGGTTCAGCAGTGAAGCTGCACTGTGAGAAACAGTGTTACATCTGTCAAGGAAGAAACAACTGAATAATGACACTTGAAACCTGAGCTGTGATTTGAGGGATCAAGAATGGAGGAATCTAGATCTGCTTCTCATACAGAGGTACTTGTAACAGGACAATACAGGGGTTGTAGAATTATTTATTAGTACCTCTAACTTTGAAGAGTATTTTAAGGCATTTGTAAGAAATCTCCCTGATGCTGAGAAGTAATGACGGTCCCTTGGGCTTCCTTTCTCACCGTGTCAGTTCAAGTCAGTTCAGTCCTGGGCCTGACCCTGACTGAATGAAATCCATGAGCATTTAGAGTAAGACCAGGGTCTCTCTAATGCTATATTCAAGCTGCATGGAGCAGAAGCGCTGCGGAACTAACACAAACATTTAATTTTAAAGAGCTGGGGTAATTTTCACTTCCTCAGTCTTTTTAATTAGTAACATTGATTTATTTTTACACTGTTGGAGGCTGGTAGCAGTGTAGTCTGGGGCTGGACCAAAAGTGCTTGATTTTCTCTAAAGTGTTGTGTTTGCTCACCCGAATGTGCCACTACTCCCACAGAAATGCAGTACTCAATGCAACTCAAGTGTTTACACAACGCTGTTGTAAAGCAAGCGGTAAATTACTTCCTTTGTGGATAGATCTGTGGGTACATTCTGCTTGCTGCTGTATTAGCTGAATATTAATGATTAATGAAAAAAAAAAGCCATGAAGAATAGTTAAACCGACTTGTTATACTTTTAGGATAGTATAAAGCTTACTCACAGCTGTAGCAGGCCCTTTCCATCCTGCATGTACTGCCCTGTACACGTGATCCAGTGAAGGCCCTGGCACAACCCACTGCAGCCTGTTTCTAGCCCAGAACACCTGGAGCCAGGCTGAGAATCTTTACATTACAGATCAGATTAAAAGGAATCTATTACTTTAAAGAATTTCTCTTCTGTCTCTCTCTAAGACAAACAACAGGCATAGGCATTTGGTTTGAGTTGAAAACAAACAGGGTACTGTAATGACCAGGACCACTTCAATTTTCCCTGATTACCTCAGATTTTTATAATTGCTGAGCCAATAATTTCTTCTACTCACATCGTCTCAAGTTTTCTAAGAAACATAGAACTCACCTCTTCAACCTCTACTCGTGTTTAAATAAGATTGCAGAAGAAATCAGGTAATAGCACCCTGGCTAAAAGCAGCAGAATCAGGCTGGTAAGATCTATTTCCATATGACTGGCACACACACAGACTCTTAATCCGATGTTTGATAAGGCCCATAAGAAGCTGGATTGCTGTGCTCCTGTGATCGGGTTGACAAAATCAGCCTGATTCTGACCTCACACAAGTGCAAAATAATTTCTGACTTTGTCCCTGTGCACTTCATGCAGGTCTTTGGATTATACTTAAACCATGAACATAGTTCAAGGTTATCATTTCACATTAACGAGGGCTGGCTGAGAGGCTAATCTAAAGTAACCAATTAAGACTTACCATGGGAGCCTGTCATAGTGAAGTTATGGAATTTTCTCCACTAAATCTCTCAGTTACGGGCTTGGTCCCACTGTCTTGACTCTAAAGGGCTCTGTCAGGATTGCAAGTTTGAGTCCTGTGGGAAGGGGCTCATTTACAAGCATCATAGCTTGCATTGAAGCAACCTCCAGTTTTCATTCTCTTCTCTAAAAGCAGGGTTTCACTGCAGCTGAGTTTACCATCAATGGCTTACGCAGAATTAATTACTGTGTCTAAAAATTACTCAATTACCTTTTTCCCTAATGTTTTCCTAATATTCTGAGATAGCTTATAGGATGTAAGTTTGAATCCATCTGGGTACTGGATACTTGCATTTCTTCTCAAGGGAGAAATAAGTGAGTTACCAGAAGAACAAGAAAATAACATAAATCCACATTTAAAATTTGCAATGTATTCTCAGTGTGAGTTTTACTGCTTGGATTTTTTTAAGGATACTCATTACAAAATAAATCTTTTAACCCCATGTAGTTTCTGCAATCATTTTCACATGCAATAGCAATTTAAACAAAATTCTTTTGACTAAAGTTAAAAAAACCTCAATCTCAGAAATTTACAGCCACAGTAAGAATCAGTGATTAGAGATTTTAGAGCCAGCAGAGATTATTTTGATTATCTGCCTTGTCTAACATGAAACTCAGGTTGTCAGTCAGGAATTCCAGTAACTTTTGTTTAGGACTTTGTTTGAGTTAGATTGTCCTGCTGAAATTTAACACCTGCAAAAGCAAACAAAACTTTTTTTTACTTCTTATTTAAGCCATTATTTACTCACCATTGATGTGTGGTGGCATTTGAAACACAATACTTAATTGCTACTTGAAGCACAGAAAAAGAGATCGTTTCAAATACTGCACATTGGAAATCATAGGGAAAATGGTGGCCACAATCTTACTTGAAACAGCACCACAATTTCAAAAGTCCTTAGCACTGCACTAACTATAATGCATGCTGCATTTTAAGGCAATTTCTGTAAAGAGGGGTTGTTTTTTTTTGTTTTAACATTCCTTTTTTTTTTTTTTAACTAAGGGTGCAGACTGAACTCTGAGACAAGAAAGAACGTTGTGCAATACCCTGTGCTGTTATCTAAAGAATATTGTTTCTTATCTCTGTGGATTTGTACAGCACAGCATGGCTAAACTTTAGTGATGAGTGAGCAGTTATTTCAGGCGACAGGGGTGGAGGGCATTGAGAGGAATGCAGGGAAGGAGCACATTTAGATATCTAGAAAGATAATACATTAGAAAATTATTTCTTGCTGTTACATTGCTTGCTTGTGGGATCAGGAGAATTCCCATAACTTTGAACACAAATGGAAAAAATGGTGTGTTGTTAGAGATGATTGCACTGAGAGAGAAATAAAGCGTGTGAAATGCTTTCGTTAGTCCTGTCCACGTGACTTTCTGGGAGCACCTTAGGTGCAGTTCTCCAGGATGTCCCTGAACCCTCCCAGGCACATCTTCTCTACGGAGAGTCCCCGCCTGTGAGACCAGTGTCTTGCTTTGCCAGTGCGTCCAGCTGTTACTCCACCCTGTGAATCAGCTGTACATGCACACCCTGTTTTGCTGTCATCTCTAAGGCCCTTTCGGTGTTTTCCTGCCCCACCATGTCAGACAGGTAAAGGAAAACCAGGCCAGTGGCCAGGACTCTCAGTTTTCCCATTCTGTGCTGCTGTCCTGCCTGGCAGAGCAGCCATGGAGGGCTGGGCAGGGAACCCACCCTGCAGGTCTGGACTGCTGTGTAGAAATGGAGACTAGGTGAGCCCTTCTTGCAGGCTTTCGCAAACAGGGCTCAAAGAGCATACTCCCTACGAGTGGCAGGCAAGAAGCCACTTGCACCTCTGGACCCAGAGCACTCGGACACTCTGAAGTGAGTCTGTCCTGGGTGCTTCGACACGCTGGGTCAGAAACAGGCCCTGTCACCTGGCACAGCCCTTACCGTGGCAGCATCCCGAGTGCTCACAGCAATGGCCCTACATCGGAACACTGTGAAAGGAGGCCACAGCTTGACCCCCTCCCTCTACATCTGCCGTGGCAGGCAGAACACAGCCTGGGAGAACAACAAAGGGCAACGCACTTTCGCACAGGAAAATGCTGCACGTAACAGTGTAGCATGCCTTGGGGACAATATGGTTCACCCAGGACTACAAGGTGTTCCCTGCTCTTCTGCTCTTGGTCTCACTCAGGAACAAACTGGGCCTGTCTTTAGAGATGATCCAAGGCACGATTATGAAGATTTCTAATGAATATATGTTTGTACTAAATTACCCAAAGCAAAGTCCCTAAGGCCAAAAAGCAAAGTCCATAAGGCCAAATGTCATGGGTAGGAAAACCAGACAAACTTCTTGGATACGGAAACTCTATTTCATTTCTGACAGCTGCAACAACGATGTTTTTACTGTTCCAAGATAATTAAACATACTGAACAATTAGCTCATGAAGCACCAGCTCTGGAATCACCCACAACTGATACCAGGTGGAGGGACACAACACCCTACTTCTGGAGTCCAGCAGCACCTCACCCTTCTCCTCCCACACTGGAAGTGCTTGAAGGTGGGAACATAGCAGTGGACTGATGAATGTGGCCCCAAAGGCATTGCTAACGATTGCTGAGACATCACACAGATGAAACCATGGCACAGAAGGTGTTCATAAAGTTACATATGGTAGATTTCCCCCTCTCATCTTGACATTTGTCTTTTAATAAAAGAGACCAAATACTTTATCATGCCACCTGTAAAAGATAACCAGCTTATTAAATAAAGAAACTGCTGAGCTGTGTTCTTCGTAGGAGCAAATCAAGTCTTTGTGAAATCCTGGTTACGTCCGAGGCAGCACATCAACTTTATTTTGAAGGCTCGAGTGCTACTCAGTTAATACTCAGGTCCTGAGTTACCTGCTGCGGACAGGTGAAATTCACCCAGTATTTTAAAGGTGGCATACTGATATTTTCCAAAGTGTTTTGGTGAGTTGCTAGCCAACATGCTACAAGACTCAGTGTTTATCTTTTGTGTCATGCGTCAGAGGTAATTACTTCACAGGGTAGGTGTGTCATTGGGAAGCACTGAAAACTCCCTTTGTTTCAGGTTACCTGCATGCCTCAGTGTGGCAGGTGAACAGTAATCAACCTGATCCCCTTCTCCTCCAGCAAGGCCTCCCAGAAGTTATTTGGTTTGGTAGCCTCTTTGTTTCTGAGTTACTGCCTTTAAGGCAGCTGGGGCTGATTAGATAAGGTGACTGTGTATCTCCAGCCTTGACATAAAATGGATTTAGTTTGCCCTCAGTGTTTAGCAGGGTCGTTGAAAACCAATTAAGGATATATGTAGCCATTTGTAAATTGTATATGAGCTGTTTGCTATGAAACACGAGTATTTTTTTCTCATGAATGAATATTTAAGTGAGGTACAGTTCCAGGTAAACCCTTGCAAACTATCAGAGTTAAATTCAAGTCTGGTGAAAGTAGGCAGTGTTCTGCTCTGTTTAGCAATGTCACCCTGCTTGTACCTCCCTTGTACTTGGTCTTACATCTTCATCAGTGCCCGCCTGTTTTCAGCATTATTATTATCACAGAGCAAACAGAGGATTTCCCAAGAGACAGGTGGATACTTGTACTTCAGACTCCAGCTTGGTGTCTTACTCATGATACACTGAGGTCAAAACTACTCTCCTTTATCTGCATGAAGAATCTCCTTTAGTATATTCTCTCCTTATTCAGCACTGAGAGCTCCCAGAGCAGCCTGCACTGCTGTTGGGCAGCTGCAGTCTGAGGGGAGAACAAATAACTACAGCTCCTAATGGCACTTGGAAATGTTCGTGTCTGCAGCAGATGCAAGTGATGCAGAGCAGGAGAGATTACATATGGACCAGTAATAAACTGCATCCCCAGTATTATGTATTTTCTGTCTCTCTCACTTTAGATGCAGTCTTTAAGGTTAACCAACCTTACACTACAAAATAAACCTGATCTCTAATGTTCAAAGGGGCAAAGCCTTGTTGCGTAGAGCACTTTAATGAGGCTAGTCAAAATATGAGAAGATATCTGAAAGAGACAGTCCTGAATGGCAAAATAGGCTAGAGTGATATTTGGGACTTCTGAACCTTACCTAGTAACCTCTGCATCAAGGAATTTTTTCTGTTTCAATTAGAGAAAAATATGAGAAAATGGTCTGGTACCAAACTGCACAGCAATGCCCAGCTTATATTGCTGACTTAGCCAAGGCAAGAGCCATGCTAGATGTTTTATTTTTGGCTGAATATTTAACTGTGAATTGCATTATAGATAATGCAGCTTCTGAAATTGAATGAGAAATACAAGTACCAGTCAATGCAAACAACTTTTACAGCTTACACTGAAAGAGCACTTGGCTCTGGAGAGAACTGGTCAGGAGGTAGAATCCCTGCCGTTCAGTCTTGAGACTGGGGTTTAAGGCCTTTCTAATGTTATATGCTGGATTTGAGAATCACCAGGTGAAACTCAAGAGCTTAGTTTATGCTGAAAGTCAAACAATGTGATCTTAAAACTGATCTTAAAAGGTGTGAGTCTGTATCATATCACAGGAAAAGAAAAGGTACTCTGTCTATTAATTGTACATTGAACTTTGCACTCTTAGCCCTGAAATTCTGAGTTTGGGCACCCTTAGTTAAATTGAAATAGCTTATTACTTGTGGTTTTGGTCTCTTACAGCCTCATTCCCACAGTCGGAGCAATACAAATGTCAGCAGTATATGTAATTATAAAACAACTTGGAGTAAAAAAAACAACTGTACATAGACTCTGAACTATTTTCCCCTCTATCAACCAGTGGGCATTTGTTTTGTCTTCACCTTACTTACCTCTCTCATCTGCTCTAAACACAGATCTGTGCTCTGTCTACAAAGCACATGAACTAAGTTCGGTAATGTTATTTGACATGCAGTTTTTGTCAGCACCATCTTAACACATATCTACTTTGATGTTAGAAACCGAAACCAACCAACCAAAAAGAAAAGAAACAAACAAACAAAAAACCAAAACCAAAACCAACAAAACAAAAACAAAAAACCCACCAGCAGCAGCAAAAAAAAAATAAAAAAGCCACTAAAAGAGACCTGGTCCCATAGAAACTACTCAGATGTGCAGTGGGTATTTGCAGTATAGGGCGCTCAGCTCTGCTTTTAATCAGATTTTAAATAGAAAGCACAAAGGAAGATATCAAGGTGAAACAGAGATTACTTAACCAGGGGAACTCCCTTCCTCTCCTTTCTTATCATAAGCATTAAGATCATAATTTCATTTTAAGACGTAAAAGCTGCCTTGGCCCTAGCTTCCATTTGCTTTGAGCCTTGGGCAAACATGGCTGGATTTACACATGTGGTATAATCTCTACAAATTCAGTATGTCATGAACTTCATTCGTCATTTTGCACATTTTTAAACAATGGTTTGTGACATGATTGTTCTCGTTCAATAGATTCAGAAAACTCTCAGTGCTTTTTCTATTTGTTTATTTGTTGGTAAATCAATAATTCATTGTGGATTTCAGTTACAAAGATGATTACCACAGAATTTCCTTCCCTGGTCACATTCATGTTTAAACCTGCCTTTACTTTGAGTAATATTTTATCTGTATTTTACCTACCACTAAGTCTTGCCTTCCCCATCCATTGTAAATAATTTCTCAGTCTCAGTGTACACAAAATGTAAATGCCAAATTATGTCTTGTTTCAGTTGAAAAGAAGATTTTATTGCACACTTTGCATCACTCCCTGTGAAAGTTTCCTGTAGAAGAAGATGTTACTAGAGTGGTTGCTGAGACAGCTCTCATGGGAACTGAAAGCAAACTGTGTTTGGGACTTCTCAAAATTTGCTGAGAAGAAAAATATTCATAAGCTTCCTTTAAGCTTTTCTCTCCTTTTATGATGGGTAAGAACAAACCAGATAAAAGCCTGAAGTCTTATCTGCTTATTTTTCTTTCTTACAACATTTTAAAATAATCCTTCATAAACTTCATCATATATACTTTTCTTCATAATCTACCATGTCCTCATAGGGCTCCATGATGTACAATCAGAGAGTCAAATAATCCTAAGGACTACTTGGGAGTGCTGCTGGAAGACAAAATGATTGCAAAGGTAAGGATGTCCCAGCATGTAACCATTAGATCATTTAATGATGTTTATTTCCAGGCCTGAATGCGTCTAACCTCTTGTTGGTGCAGGAAAAAAAACCAAAACAATCTATGCTTACTGAAAAAAAAAACCAAAGCAACGAACAACTGAACCTGGCAACAGCAGCTTTTCATGTAAGAACAACAAACAACTGAACTTGGCAGCAGCAGCTTCTTGTAGGTACAAGCAAAAATGAGGCACAAGCCCTGTGCTCTTTTACTCCTCTTGTCCCCTTCATAAGAAACCCAGAGAATGTCTCAGGAGTGCTTTGCCAGCCAATAGATGCTGGTCCACTGTGACCTCAATCAGTCAAGTTTTCAGTAAGCTCAGTGTGGGTAGTGGGGAAGTAGCTCTCAGTGCAGACAGAACTATAACTCGCCAGGTCCTTGCTCACTCTTCCTGAAGTCTGGCATTTCAGGAATTATAATGCCAAAATTTCAGAAAGTGCAATGGGTAATAAGCTGCTTATTCAGTTATGCACAATGAAAAAGAAACTGTTGTCAGTAATACCATATGGTTCTTTTTTCTTTTACAACTTTTCCAGTTGACAAAGAAAATCAAAGACTCTTGACTGTCCTACATGACAGCAAATCTCCTTAAATCTATACAACATGTCTCAGAACATGGCATCCTTTCCATTAACTACTCTAATGAATGTCCTTTCTTTTAGTTGCTATACTAAATGCACAGTCTATGAGTTGTCAAGAGGACAGAGTTAGCTGCTGTAGATTTTCATTAGTAAAAAATCCCTGGAGTAAATCTGCAAACAAACCAGCAGAGATGCTGCAAAACTCTTCCAGCGATGCCTTGCCTAACCTGGATGAGGCTTTCTATTCAGAGAAACAGTGAGTTTAGGTCTGTCTGTTCTCGAGACCATTGATTCTGCATGAGCAACCAAGAATGATGGATTTAGGGCACAAGATTCCATGTTTCCCCGTTCCAGGATGATCTGGCTTAGGAAGTTTTATGTGGACTAAAAACTGGCTGGCACAAAGCCTGTTAAGCAAAAGCCACTTTATAGCGATAGGACTTGCTTGAGCAAACCCAGGCAAGTACTTGGAATTCATAAATGATCCACATCAAGTTTAAATGTTATTACAGCTTAAAGTATAACAGGAAAATCAAATGGGTCTTCTCTCTAAAATAGGGAAGGCAGGCTTGATGAGGATGACACAGTTTGGTTAGGGGTCAGTAAGTCACAGGAACTGTTACAGGGAAGAAGACAGAAACTGGGTTCTGCTACTGACCTGCTGAGCAATCGGGATTCTTTCGTCACCTCCTCTGCCTTATTAATTCCTGTAAATGGTTGGTAATGCTATCCTCTTAATAAAGCAGGTTAAGAGTAAGGGCTGGATCAGAGCAGGTCTTAATCCTGTAACTTAAAGGCTTCATTTTGATTTGGGTCTTATGCTTAATTGTGAGGTCTGACTGAAGATGGTATGGTTAGGGTGGCCAAAAAAGCTCTCTCTTTCTTAGCTTATGCCTAAATCTAGAAGTAACCAAGTTCCATAGAGTTTTCATGTGGAATTTTCCCTTGATTGTATATGTGTATCTGTTTTTTCTACATTTTACTTCTGCCCCAGGATGTCTTGATATGGTTTGATTATTTTGTGCCCATTTCATGCCTTCTCCAAAGGGGATTCAGTCTCTAAGCATTCTTAGACAATGCTTATCGGTATTATACATGATGTCCATACTCCCAAAATTCAATATACTGATTTTCACGGCACTCTCAGGAAAACCAGAGAACTGAAGGCTTTTACCCCCACTCTGGAGCAGAGGGGAACTGGTTTGTGTCTGGAAAGGATGAAAATGCTTCTGTATAAAAGGGAAGAAGGGGCTTGCATTATACACCTTCCCCTCCTTCTAGGGGGGAGATGGGGAGAGAAATACGAAGGAAAGGAGCTGAGTGGCCCAGCTGTAGAAGAGAGTTTCATACTGTCCCAAAGACACCCACCTAGCCAAGCTTTCAATAAGGTGCAGAGCTCTGCAGGCAAGAGGGTTTGAAAACACACCTAGCACAAGGCAAAAGCCCAGGAAGGAGGTGAAGGGTGTCTAACACATACTCCAAGCTGGCAATTGTTCTGGTTTCTTCCACTGAAGACAATTCTTCCAGTGTAAGCTCAGTGTGTTCACAGTGCCTGGTTTTGGGTGGAGCAGCATTGGGCAAGCTGGTAGTTATGGATGCCATTGAGGTATCTGCCTTTCCCCATGTATTGCAGGTGACTGTGGGAGAATGGCACAAGGTTATGTGCTGTGGCAAACAGGAACCTAGAGATTGTATGTTGCCACACTTAATTACTAGTCACCTAAATTCCTTTTGCCCCTAGGTCTGTGTGGTTAGGAAGCAATGGTAAGCGTTAGAAAAAAAACCAACAAAAAACAACAAAAACAGGGGTTTAAGCTTGGATATGTAACTAACATATGGAAACAAATACTTACCTGACTAAATATGATGTATTGAATGAGACATGTCTCTGACGTGGAGTTGCTTCAACATGAAGCCCCAGGGTGATGGTCTCTGAGCCCATGTTGAGCTTTGAACAGGTAAGGATTTTGGGAATGAATATCCCCCAGAATTGAAATGGGCTTCTGTGCAATGCCTTGTTTCAAGGGGACGCAGACACACACACTTGTTTTGACTTTTCTTTTTCTCGTCACAGCCAAAATTTGGATTTTAAGACTATGGCATGAAAATATCTCATCTCTATCCTTTTCCATCTCCCCCCCAAAAAATCTAAGAATGTCACTTAGGGTTCTGAGTGAGGGCTGCAGAAGCTGGGTTCTTACAGCACTTCTTACTTGGAACAGTTGTTCCTTGTGCTTGGCAGCCTACCCAAAACACTGTGATAATTTGGTCTGGTTCATTTCCAGTGTCATCCTACTGAATAAGGCATGAATCTCGCCGTAAACTTATTGCTTAACAGAAGAGCATAGAAAGTGTCCTCACAAATCGTATTTTTGTTAAATTAACCCAATCCAACTGAGTGTCAGCATATTTTGTTAAATTAGCCTGACCCAAGTAAATCTCAGTGGAATTGTTTCAACTGAAAATGGAGGCCATATCTGCTTCCCAAGGATGTTTAATCCCATGGACCTTTTCTTGGAAGCTGTTCAGCTTAGATTATTTTTTCTCACCTGCTGTTGCAAGATGCCACCCCCATGGCTCTGTTTCGATAGTAAAGCCGCCTCTAATCTCTGAGGATCATGCAACAGGAAAGGAATATTACCATGAATTCTCTCCGCCTCCAACTCGGCTCCCCTCCCCTTTCTTTCACAGACCTGACACAGTAATGATTCTTTTATTTTAATGTGGCACAACCGATCGCTGCTTGGTGGACTCTGTGAGGGAAGACACCATTTGGATCTCTGCCAAAGCAGGACCTGTATTGTTTGGGCTGTCCTTTTTGTCACCATCCCTTGATATTTCCCAGGCTCTCTCCTGCCCTATATATTTTCCATGTAGTGGGTTGTTATTCTCCTTGTTCTGTGCCTTCTTGTTCCTGTTCTGTGTCCTATGCCAGACAGATAGTGGTCAAAGCGGGATGTTGCAGGCAGCAGCTTGGGTACAGGCTGCACGATTTCCTCAATCTCACAGCTCAACTACATGCCATTGCTGGCACAGTGGAAGAGCTGTGTCCCGCAGGCCGTTGCCCATGACTATGTAAATCAATGTGCTCTTGTGACCAGCCAAGCAAGGAGATGCAGTGGGAGGCCAGCGGCTCCTGGCAGACACTATCCACAGAAGTGCATTACATTCGTGGGTGAGGAGGGAGAAGGAACAAGGGGCAGATACACAAACTTTGTCATCTGTGTACGTTTATCAATTGTTAGGCTACTTGTATGAACTTTTTTGGTCTTTATGAAAAGTCAGAACCACTGAAGTATACTCTACTTTATAGTTTCTGAGCTTAGATGGATTTTCAAAGTTTTCTCTTTTGCTGACCTTGCTGAAAATATGCTTTACTACACAAAGCAAGCCTGTATTTTGTTAAGTAATCATATTTTCCGACCTCACACTTCAAGAAACACAGCGACTATTACAGGCGAGTGCCGATGCCCATTACTACAGACACTCATTCCCCATTCCCCAGGCTGGTTGGAGGCCGGGGCAGCTGGGGAGTCGGTGAGCCCACGCACGACAGCCGTCCTTCAGGGTCCTCTACCTCCCCTGTGCCGGACGCCTTCCCCGTGCCATCCACCGGCTTGGGAAGCGCTGGCCCCGGGCAGAGCCGTGCCCGCCGGCCCCGGCGCGGCCCCGGCAGGTGCGGGCGTGGGCGGCGGGCAGGACAGGACAGGGCAGGACAGGGCAGGGCAGGGTAGGGCAGGGTAGGGCAGGGTAGGGTGGCGGGGGTCTCCCCGCGGGGTCGGGGCCGTGCGGGGCGGGGGCCGCGGGAGGCCCGGCNCGGCGGGAGGGAGGCGCTCCGCGGGGCCGCACCGGGGGCCGCCCGCCCGGCGCTGGGGGCTGCGGAGACCGGGCGCTCGGCGGGACGGTCACCTCCGGGGGTCGCGGCGCGGGCTTTTGCTGGGCTGGAAGTCCCGTTCTCCGGGACGGGACGGGGCGTTTCGTCTGGAGCGCCCCGGGAAGTTGTGCGCGGCGGGCAGCCCGCTCGGGAGCCACATCCGCGGCTGCTTGGAGCGGGAGGGAGCGCTGGGGCGGCCGCCTGCGGGCGCAGGGCCGCGGGCACGACGGAGGCGCCTCGGGTGGGCTGGAGGAGCTCCTCGCCGTCCCGCCGCCGGGAAAGAGGGGCACGGAGCCCCGGATCTCTGTGCTCCAGAGATCAGGCGGTGGATTGCTCCGTCTTGTGTGGCGCTTCCGTGCTAGACACGCACAGAGCTCCCGAGTAACTCTCGAAAGAAGAGCTTTCATCACACTCCCGCTTAACGAGAAATGATACAACTGCGCTGGCTGCCATTTAGTATGCTTGTGGCCTATGCATTTATCTACAGGAAGCATGTATGCATCTGTAAACATAGGAGAAACCTTGTTCCCTCCTTGTTTTGCGATCTGAAAACTAAATGCCAGGGACTCTTAATACTCCGCACTGGTCTTTACCATTCATTTTCAAAGACCTGTTTCTTTTTTTGGTCGGGTTTTTGTTTCGTTTTTTTTCTCAACTGAACGGTCTTTTTTATCCGTCCTTCTTTCTCTTGACACCACCACCCCCTCGCCGCCTCCCCCTCCGACCTTCTAGTGGTTTTTCTGTTTGTTTTATTTTAAAGTCTGCTGCTACTGTGCCGGTTAGAGACGGTAATTCCCTGGGGGAGCCAACTGCCTAATGCAGACCTTTGAGCAGTCGTTGGAGCAGACGCACTTTTGAACTTTGAAGAGCATAATCAGAACAGACTGTTGTTACTATCTATTTTCAATAGAGGCAATATTTCTTAAAATGCAGTGCAGTGAAGGGCTAATGTGAGTATTAGCTCACTTAAATGAAATGTGGAATAAGAGCAAACAAGCTTATCTTTGTGGTAATAAGTAATTGATGTTTTACCACCATAACGTTAAAGTTAGTGGAACTTTTTTTTTTTTTTTAAGTATTTTGGTTAACTTACATTGTAGTTTCTGTAAACCTACCAAAAAAAAAAAAAAACCCCCAAAAAAAAAAAAAAACCCCCAAACAACAAACAAACAAAAAACCAACAAAACACCAAAGCTGAGAAAAAAAACAAATAAAAGCCAAAAAAACTCACCCAACAAAAGACAAAAACACGCCAAAACCAAACTGTGCTCAGTCCTAAAGAGTGATAAATCTTTGGTCTCCCTGGCTGTATTTCATCAGTAGGAGGTGATATATTGCTGCGTATAATAATGTCTAGCTGAGAGGACCCTTCTGTAACTGGGGAAGCAAATATATAATTTACAAAGTATGGATATAAAAGGTTGTGTGTGAATAATCTCTTTCTGCCTTGTTAGCTGTTTGCTAATTACAGAGTGCTTTCTTGAAATATCCTGGTTAGAATAATCTGAAATCCTGGTTTAGGACTAAGTCGCACTGGAAGCCATGGATAGGTGTACAAAAACTCTTTAATCTCTTAAAAAAATACAGCTGTGTTTATCCTTTTGCTTGGCAGGGCTATGTTTGTATTCCCTTAGAAAAGGTGATTTTTCTTTGTTTCTTGGCTAACTAGCCAGTGAATTACAAAGGTGGATAGTGTAAACCACCTTCCACTGGGGAAGGACAGTAGCACTGTAAAGACTTCTGAGATGTGAACTACCGACTGGGATTTATGGACAAAACTCTGTCAATACTTTGTAAATGTTAGCTTTTTAAAAATTTAATCTGCTGTTCAGTAGGGCTAAGTGCCACCTTATTGTAAATGGAAAAGAGGAATTTTGCAGAGGTTGTTTTAGTAGAACACACTGTTCTGTCTGTCTGCTTTAGACTGAGACTGGATTTGGATCCTTCCCAACTCAGCTCATTTAATCTTAATACAGCTAAATAGGATTCGTGTCAGTTTGCATGGAGAGAGGATGTAAAGCTGTCACTCCAGAGGCAGAACTGTGCTCAGGACAAATGTGACAACAGCCTGTGGCATGTGTGAGGAATGATAGCACGACCTCTTGGGATGCACAGGGAAGCAGTGTGTCTCTGCTGGGTATTTGGCATGGATGCTAAATATTTATTACCTGTGCTTGTTTGCATATGTCTTGTCTACATGACATGAGTAAATACGGTGTTGCTTGGCAGACTTCACGCTGCTGTGTGTGAAGCCTCACAAACTGGTCATCGGTTATTTACAAGTAAAGATTATGATGACTGAAAGCAAAATTTTGGCAGCACCTTCCTCTCTTGCCCTTCTGCCCACAACCCAATAAGCTAAACCTTTATATGAAACTATTGCTTTAATAAAAATTATAAATGCACGCACAAAGCTTAGGGATCATGTTTGTAATTTATTATTTCACGGTAAACAACTAGTGAGTCCATTAACACTAGGGCATTAATGATTTTGTATTTTAATTGAGTACCAAAGTGAAATGCCAGAAAGCCAACTTCCTGATTTTGTGGCAACATTTGGTCACAATTAGTTGTATCTGATGCATGCTTGCCATGCTCAAAATAAATTTCAGTAACAGTCCAGACAATAATTCTGAAATAAGTATATTTGTTAATATAGACACGTTTTAATATATAATTTAACACAGACATTCTGCCATGTGTAACAGTTACAAAGTAACGAGATCTCTCCAAGGTAAGTTATAAATATATAACCTATACCCAGTTCATGAGGGTTTATGGCTGGGAGTTCATCAACGGTTCAGGTGCATGATTTCCATCTTCTCTGTACAGAGGTTCATTAGGCTTTACAGATAGTGAATTATTTTGTAAGGAAATGCAAAAGGTGTAATCTTGTCCAAATCTTGCTGTTTTATCTGGAAACAAGTGAGATGCTAAATAGACTTACTTGCCCAGCTTTGCTTCTTTTCATTACTGGGGTGTCTGCGTGCTCTCTGCATTTTTCCTAGATTCATGGTACCGATTTCTTTCTGTTTGACTCTTTGAATGGATGGTGTTTTAGGTGAATTATATGTTCTTGCAAAACAAACCAATCTAATAAATTGTGGCTAGAACAGCATGGCTGCGGGCTAATGAACAGTGCTTACCGAAGGAGAAGGAAATGTGATCTCAGGTCTGTAGAGCTGTTAATTTGATCTGATCTACCAGCATTCTTGGTTACTTTATTGAAGGTGGATTTTTTTGTTTGGTTGCTTTGGGTTGGGGTTTTTTTCTGTTTCCTCTTGGGGGTCAAAAAACAAAATGTAAAGCTTCACAGGAAATTAAGTTAGCTTTGCAGCATAGCATTTGCTTGATGTCGTGTCCCACAAGAACTTCTAATACTTGTGTGAATGTGTATAAAACTGTGTAAAGAGAGGACAGCAGTAAATGCAGTCTAGAAGCTTCTGGTCCTAAAGAGAAAATACAAATGAATAATAACCAGAGGCACCTTTTTTTAATAGCTTTATTAATGGCCTGTGGTCAGAAAGCTGAGCATAGTAATGAAATCTGTCGATGCCATGCTGTTGAGAGGGAGGTATTATTGATGCAGAGGGCCAGCATATAAAGGGGATTGAAGGACTGGGGTAATAAGGTCCCTTTGCATATAGTTAAACTTTGAGGGGTGGGAAAAGAAGGTCCCTCACTAAATAGGATAGAAGGAGATGGATTAATCACTGGTAGTACAACTGTCCTGTTGTGCATGTCATCTGCAATGTGTAGGGCTCCTCTAACAGAAAGCATTAATAGAAGGTGCTTGTGAGAGCTTTCCTTTAATGTAGGTGCTTACCTGTGCTCAGGAAAGACAAATTCAAAGCAAAACCTAGAGAGGTGGTTTTGGATGACCAGAGACAAAAAGCCGCCTTAAGATAAGAGAGTGCTTGGCTAATTTAGCCTGGTAGAATTCAAGGAGTCATCTCTTCCTTCACCTGTGTAAAAATGTAAGGAATTTAAATGCCAAAGAGGAGAAAGAATTGCTTTAAGCAGAATTTGTGGTTTAAGAGACTTTAAAGTTTTAGAACAGTTAAGTATGTAGGGGGGNTAGGATTTTTTTTTCCCTTCCTTGTTGATCTTATTAGAAAACTATTCCAAGACCCAACATCCCTTAGGATAAAATTTGTCAAGTACACAATTTAATGCTGCTGCCTGTAGGAGTGGAGAACTGGAACTGATGTCTCAAAAGGGTTTTCCCAGCCCTGTGTTGTTAATAATGTGCTGGTGTGTGCTAGGCATTAAGTGGTTAGACAAGTCCTCCATACCTGTTTGATGTTGAATATACATGCGTGCTGTCTTCAAGTTGTTTTTTCAGAATACAAGTCTTCTGCCAAACCTTTATCTGTGAACAGACTATGGCATTAAAATTTAACAAGTTTTCAATAAGCCAGCCCAAAAAATATGCAAGTGTAGTGACAGAAATTTATTTCTAAATATAAACAATTAATAATAGTAATTGTTCCCAGATCTTCTCAATTGATTCTTGACTGCCTGTCTTCTAACTATACATAGTGGTTTTATCTCAGAACTCTTCACAGCAGCTACAACTGGACTGAAGTAAAAATACTTTTTCATATCCTTAAGTGTTCACAATCAATTAAAATACCCTTAGCTTATGGATGGCTATAGATCTAGCCAAGAATAAATTATTACCCTTGTAAGCACCAATTGCAGTCCATCAGGTGATACGGTATATGGTGTATTTGATACCAGGAGATGTGTACTCACTCCGGGGCAAAATGGAAACCCAAGCAAGTTTCCATTTGCCAAATGTAAGAACTCCCTTACCTTTGCCAAATGTGTCACTCACTGCTGCAAAAGAAAGGTGGAGGATCCTATGAGTAGTAAATTTAAGGAGATGACTAAAGTTATAAGGGAATGAGTTCACAGTTTTGCCAAAACCCTTATTTACTGCATGAGCTGAGTAAGCATTTCCGAGGGCAGTTTGCTATGGGATGTTAGCTGCTACAGAGAAACCGAGGGTGTTAACTGTTATGTTAGTCACTAATTAAAGAATTTCTTAGCCTACTTAAAGGTCAAAAGGAGGGAGATAAGCCTTCCTGTTCTGTTCTCTTCCTCCACCCACATGAACATCTTCCTTTGTCCGTGGAAAAAAAGCTGTGGTATGTCAGGACTTTTTGAGAATAAGACTTCTTGATGACCACTGAAGATTCCCACATCAGTGTCGTTCTTGTTTGGCACACTGCGGCCGAAGAGCTTTACATGCGCTGTAAATCCCATAATTACTCGATTGACCTTGATGGAAGGCAATGCTGCCCAAGATCACTGAACCACGCTGCACACTGTAAAGTAATGTACTTTAGCTGTGTTGTGTGCTTGCTTTGAAGCCTGGTTTCTGCAATAGATAACATTTAGCCTGTGAGCTGAGAAGTACAGCTCTTTGCAGAAGAACAGCAGCGTATGGAATCCTTGCACCTAGGAGAGGGGAAAATTGTTGCTATAGGAGGCTGGAAACAAGGCATAGCTCAGTGTAACTAATCATGCTGCCTCCATATTGCTCATCTGTTCAGATCCAGATTTTGTTTCTCTTTCTAGTCCCTACTTCACAGTGGGGAAATGCACTTGCCTTCTCTGCATCTGCTCTCATCTTTGAGAGAGCATGAGTAGCAGCCATGTGCTCAGCTGGGGCTGATGGACACCTCATAGCTGCCAATTAAAGTAAAAATCCCAACTCTAAGAATTAACGTGCAGGACTCTTCCTTCTAATTGAGTAAGTAAGAGAAACTGTTGCTGATGGTCATGGGCTTGTATTTGGCTACCTACTCTGTAGGCTCAGTGGAAGAGACACTGACTCCCCTACACAAGGCCTGTAGCCTTTTGCTAACTTTGAGACGGGGGTGTGATTGCCCTGTTTGGTTAGTGTGCATTTGCTTCTCCCTCTCACTTTCATGAGCAAGTGCTGTAGCTATTGTGTAAAACTCTGAGGAGTCCCTATCACCATCTCTTCCTCTCTTGCTTTTGTGTGAAGAAGTCCATGCTTGCTGTAGTTGTTCTAACCTCAGTGTGAAATGAGTGCGAGAGAGAATTCTCTGGGGATGAGTGGACGGATGTCCTGTTGCTGAATCTTGAGTAGGCTTACAAAATTACTCTAGAGTGGCTCAGTTCTGCCAAGAGACCACTGTTGTGTAGATGCAGAGAGCAAATCTGTGAGCTGCCTGCTGCCTGAAGAAGCAGAGATTAAAAAACCTCACCTTTTTACCTGGGCACGTGAATTTAGCCTGCATAACCCAGTAGATTACTTCAAACCTATACTGTAAGTTCTGGACTTCAGAGTTATTTTGTGGGAGCTAAAGTTGTTCTTCAACACCTAGCTGGCTTAACTTCTTGTCTCTGTAGAGATAAGTGATTGTACAGAGTTCCTGCTGCACAAACTGTGGTGTGTGGTGGAGTGATTTGCATAATTGATACTTGGTGATCTCAGTGTGGGGGAGAATAGTTTTTCCTCCATAACAACTGTCACAGCTGTGCAGACAAACTCTTGAAAGGTGCTTTTTCTGCCCTCACTGTGCTCAGGGTGCACTTTGGGAACCACTGGACCATGTTTGTTTGGCATCACACATCTATAGTGAGGGGAGTTGCAAGAGTTTTGTCTCAGAAGCCCTTAAGCTGTTTTAGGGGCTAGGAAGGGGTACTTTGCCAATCCTTGCCATCACTTTTCCTTTATGATCTGTAACTGCTCAAGAGCAATATCTTTGTGCTTAGGTGACATTCCAGGACTTGCCATGACCTACCTTTATCGGGGAGCAAACAGTACCTGTTGCATGCTGTTTGAAGTACCTTCTTGAGAAGTGAAAGCATTGCAGTGTATTGCGCATAGATCAGATTATCGAGCTGTCAGAGGTGATCACATCACATAACCTTGCAAATAAATTTTGTAAATGGCATGAAGTATGTTCCACTGAAATCCGTGAGTAAAATGAAGGAGGCTGATGTGGAACAGGTGAAACAGAAAGGTGGGATATCAAAAAAGAAAAAAAAATATCTCTGACAAAAGGATTTGTATCTAGAATGCAGAATGAACAAACATCATTACTGGGCCTTGTGTGACTTGTTGCACTGCTATTTCTCCCTAAGTAAATGGAGTTCGTTTTCCTTCTGGGCTTTGATGTCTATGTGGACATGGCTGGCTTGTAGGTCAGGCAGAAGCCCTTGTAGCCTAATAGTATGCCTCTGATGTTGGCCAAAAGCTGATGCCTGGGGAAGAGTATTTCAAAGATACGCACCATTGCTTTCCTCTGAGGTACTGGAGGTTGAAAGGTCCTATATAATGAGTTACTAAATGGATTTCTGTGAACTTGTCCAGTCTCCCTTTGAAACCCTGTGAACTCCAGCATCCACAGTATACTTTAACAAAGGCTGTCCTAGATAACCTTCACATTGTTTAGAAAGTTATCTACAAAGCTCCTTGCTACAGTGATATTTGATTTTTTTTTCCTTGTTCAGTGTTGATGCCCTGTTGTTATTTTGTTGGTAGAACCATGAACACACGTTCCTTGTCTAGTCTGTTCATGCAGCTCAGGAGTTTATATGCTCTTATGTCCTAGCCTCAGTTGATTTTCTTCCAAACTGAGAAGTCCTAGCTATCTTAGTTGATCCTTGCATGGTAATTATTTGAGCATCCTTGAACTTCTTCCAGTTCACATCTGATGAAAATACTGCTTTGCATCCTGTAACATCTCCATCTGGGAAGAGTACAGCTACTGAGAGCATTTCTCCAGTAGTTGTTTCTTGGATGCCTTAATCTCCCAGCTCATAGTCCTGTGGGAGAGTAGGTCACAGATAATCCTTGTGTCCACTCAGCGCACCCTGTTCCATTGTAATGTGCTGCTCCTCCACCCCAGAAGAACAACCACCACAGGGTCTATTGAAAGTGCTGAGAGCTGTGTGCTGTCAAGGCTGTGTTGCTGCTATCAGACTTCTGACTGTAGTGGCCATGGTTTTTCCACACACATTGCCCTCTAGAACATTGATCTCTGCATAAGCATTGGAATAAAAGGCACCAGTATGGGTGCTTGGATTCAGGGGAAGCTCTGAGGCTGTTGTAGCTTTTATTTAGATTATTCACACCTTCATATCCTGCCCCAGTTGTTGTGAGTTGGCACTGTGGAGTTCACCTTTTGCAGAAATTGTTGTGTGTTTGTTGCTTCCAACTGAAAAAGCCAAGCAGAGGCATAAAATGATGTTTGTGTTCCAGATCAAGACTATATGATACTCTTTTATTTTTTTATTTTCCCTCAGGGGGATTGTAGAAGGATGATATTGCTTTATGTGGTGTAGATATTGGAGATGTTAAATTGTGTAGAAGACTCTGAAATTATGACAAAACTTGAGATCACAAGTCTCTATATTATCTGCACTTGGCCTCACGCTTATGTTTCTGATGGAAGACAGCAGAAGATCTGATCTGTTCTGGACTCTGAGCAACTTCCTGAGATAAAGCTTATTTGAGGATTGTTTGTGGGGCTTGCTTTAAACTTCATGTGTGAAGCCATAGTCTCACAACTTCATTATATTTAATTAGATGCAACAGCTGTCATGATAAAACAGTCTGTGTATGCAGGAGTTTGATCCAGTGGCCTCTAGCTTTCCTCTGTATTTATTCTTTATGTACAAAGGAGCTATTGTTGCTGCACTCTGTGTTCCTAAATCCATCCTAGCATCCATTGAGGGCAAGTGACACATCCAGGCAGTGGTGCTACGTTGAGCCTGTTGTCGCTGGCTGTGTGTTCCTTTAAAGAACAGACTGCTGCTTGTACACAGATATTCTGAAAATGCTAATGGAGTATTATACAGCATCGGAGAGTCTTTAAAGTGAACATTAATGTATTTCAATGAAACACCATAAACCCTTCTGCTTCTTCGTAATATCATGTTCAAAGTGCAGCATTCTTGCATCCCTCACATAGAGTGAGGGCAAGTGTTTTGCACTTTAAAAACACCTAGGCTCCCTAATTGTACAGGGCTTTGTTCAAGGGCAGTATCCTGGGGCCTTTCAGACTTACTCTGCATTGCTTTATGTCTTGCCAGAACATAGAGCTGTGCCTAGGTAATTTCACATTAAAAAAAAAAAAAAATTTGGATTTCAAAGTTTTAGTTAGGCCTCTGTCTCTCCGTTTTTCAGCTTGTTCCTAGCTGAAGACTGAATGATGCAGCTTGTTTGTTAGGTAAGAGTTGGGGGAGTCTTCGGTGACTGGAGAAAGATTTTTAATTTTTTTTTTTTTTCTGGGAAGAGTGCTTCCTTGGCTTTACTGTTTCACTGAGCAGTTATTGTTAACTGTACAGAGCTGAGCAGAGGTGGAGAATGCTGGAAGTCTGTCTGAGGCCTCGACATTTGGGAGCCAGGGCTATCAGAGATGTACTGTCACTTGCACTTGCCACACCTGCATGAAATCTTCATGATCTTTTGGCATGCAAAGTGTTATTGCTTGACCTAAGATAAAGAACTGAATTGCAGCCATGGCTGCTTCATGATTTTTCACACAGATGCCTGCTATGCAGTTATTACATGCTGACGGAAGAGATAGCAGGCCTTCATTAAGGGAACTGAGATAGGCATGTAATTTGGTTTGGCATCTTCTGCACATCTAAACATAAAAAAGTTTGAATTTGCATTCTAGGATTATGTTCATGTTTAATTATAAGGATGGTTTCATGCTGTATTACAAAGAAGAGTTAAGTGACATGGCTGCAATACCGAACTCAATGGATTGGCTTTCTTGTGACCTGTTTGTGTGTGCAGGCAGGGAGGGGGAAGCTCATTCCGAAAATTCCACCTGCTTTCTTAAAACTTGAATTTCTGGATGACTCCCCACATCTGGGTGTTGAAGCTTTTCCTGCTCACATGAACTCCCCTCCCCTCCCTCCACTTCATCCAGAGGTCTAGCTTTCAGATTTCACTCCAAAATTTTTCTTGGCTTCCTCTCAAAGTACTTTATTTCTCTTACGAAAAGCTGCTACAGAAGAAGTCATAAGTATTTTTCACCAACATGAGAGCAACAGATACCTGGGCTCCTATTGCCTTGGCTAAACTTAAGATATTTCAGTTAAGTATAACTGATATAGCTATTGCTCCTTAAATACTGAGGACTAGTACCCCCAAAAATATGGTTGTGCAAGCTGTTGCATTAAAGCTGACTAGTAGTTAAGGCTAACAACCGTACTGGACAATTTTAAAGTAACTAGTAGATTATAGATTATTATATACAACTCAATTTACCCTCAGCGGTGTTTCTCCCTCTCCTGGGAAGGTAAGCAAGGTTTTAAGGAACAAAGACCAGCCTACTCAGCTCTAATTTTACCTGTTGCAAATGCAGCAATACCTAACTGCTTCATAGACTCTGAGGAATTCCATTGGAACGTGACTTAATGTTCCCATTTATTTGCAATGAGGAAGCAATGTTTAACACAATGAGATCTGAAATGGAACACGTCCTTCGGTTCACAGACGGGTATTTTGATTTAGCATGGTATGCTGAGAAACTGGGTCAGTCAAATGGGTGCAACCAGCTTGCCTTGTCAGCCGAGGGGATGCCAGTGAGGCCGTCCCCTGTTCACATTTTGTGAGCTGCTGAGGCTCTTTTCTTCCTTGTGAGCAAACTGTGCTCCCCAGCGTGCGAGGGAAGGCTCACGGCTGCTGTGCTGTGCTGCCGCTGCCCTCTCTGAAATGCTCCGTGTTGGGCAGGCAGTGCATGAAAGGCTCTGCCTTGGGAGCAGGGGAGGAGCGTGTGAAAGGCTTTCTTCAGTGTTGTGCTGTGCAGTTCTTTCCCGTTCTCATAGGAATCAGATTCTCCTTCCCACAGAAGAAAAATGATGGGTCTGTCTTTTGCCTTCTCATTTCAGGTTCTTGGACATCCTTTAAATCATAAAAATGTAGCACTGGGAAGGACTTGAACCGATGTTTTCTGGGGGCTGCATGGAAGTGGCTGCGTAATATCTTACCACTCCAGCAATTATTGGTTCTTGTCATGTTACCCGGCTTGCAATAGGAGGGCTTTTTGCTGGTTTTCTCCATGTGGGTTTAGAAGTTTATATAGTCTTCTATATAAAACATGTCATGTTTCAGACAACTCCCATTTGGAAAGGGATCAGTGACATGTTTAAAAATAAAATCTAGTTCGAAACAAACAAAAAAACCCCACAACTGAATAAAAAGCCCCAAACACACACAGATTTAAAAAAAGACCCAGCTGGCAACCAACCCAGAAACACTTGACCTGTAGATTAGTGTAGACTTTCCTTGATTAACTTGCCCCCTTCCAAAAGAAGCATTCGAATTTGGGTGACAGCATTCCAACTAGCAAGTCATCAGGCAGGCAGAACAGAATAGTCACCTTCTTTAATGCTTCTGGTGACAAATACACTCAAGAATGTAGTTTTGCCTTCTATGTAATAGCATCACACCAGGAAATGTGGTATTTTTCTGGGGATTATAATAAACCACATCCTTGTCTACGGTCCTGCTGTAGCCCATTGTTTGCAAGCCTGTAATTTGTTCATCACAGCCTCTTGTCCATTCTCACCTCTCCAAGTGTAACACCTGTAGCTGTTTTTGAGACCTACCAAGATCTTTGAATTCTCCCGAAAGACTTACTTATTTGTTCTTGACTAGGTGTTGTTCATGATCTTGTAAGTGCACTCCATCTTCCAGGGATTGTGAAAATACTTAACTGTTTTCTTATTCTCTCAATCCCACCACACTCACATCCCCTTTTCAAGACCTTGGCTTGAAAGGGAAAGGTCAGAATATGTGTCACTACAGTAGTTCCAGCAAGATGAAGGTGCTGAGCCCAGCTGGGAGGGAAGCTGTGTTTTGGCAATCCTGCAGCAGCGAACGGAATTGATTGTTTGCTTGATATTCATGACATTTGTCTCCTGCTCTGAAAAAAGTTATGGAGAATGTAGGTGCGCAACTTGTCATTTGATTGTAATTTCACATGGCTCAGATTTGTTGTATGCCTAGTTTATGTTGTATGGCACCACATCAAATATGTTATTAGACGAGGTTTGATCCATCAAGCAGGTTATTCTGTCAGAAAATAAACAGAATTGTCTCCAAGTGTTGTGTTCTTGACATGCTTGTTCATAAATTAAGAAGAATATCATAAATAGAACTAATATTTCTGCAGCTGCTTCTGCGTTATTTGTGCTACTTACCTTCTCAGAGTTGTCTTCTGTGCACAGTCTCTGAACCATTACCTGTTGACCTAAGTAACTTGTGGAGGACAGAAGAATGCAGATACTGAAGTGTTAGCAGATTAGCTCTGAGCTCTGAAGCCTCTAGGATTTTTTCCCTTGTCAAAGTTGAAGATTTTCCCGTAACAGTTTCCAGGAGCTGGGACAACAGTTACTCCATCGCTTAGCACAATATCTTTCTTTGTTGTTGGACCTGGAACCAGTGAACACTACTGAATGGAATGTGGAAGAATAGAGAGCAGTTTCAGTGCCCTTCTGATGCTGCTACATGAAGTTGTTTTTCCTATTACCAGATACTTAATCACTACACGCGTCTATGAACAGCTCTGGTTGCTAAGGTCAAAATGAGATTACTTTGTCCTTGCAGATGCATTGCAGCCCAGGCCAAGAAGCTTGCCTGTTATTTATTCCATTAGTAGTTGCTGCTTGCCTGGTGAAAGAGTTGACCTGCAGAAGTGAAGATTAATGCTACTACTTTCTTAATAGTATTATTAATACCACTGCTTCGTCTTGCTTGTGAAGACTTCTGTATTCCTTCAGCACAAGCAAGTCCATGTGCATACAGTCAGTCTGTGTGTGTGCAAGAAGGCTTAACAGCCCTGCACGCTGTTTTTCGTAGAATGTGCTGTGCAGTACAGCACTTCAAAATGTGGCTGATTTGCTTAAACATACCGGTGACTCCTGGGATTTCCAGACACCCAGTGACTGAAGAAAGAAGGCATGTCTATCTAGGTTCCTCCACTGCTAATTGCCACCACTTGGAAAGATACTGCACTTGGAAACCTGCTGTTTAGGAGACTCTAGTCTTTCTTCCTCCTTGGAAAGAGGAAGAAAACATTCCTGAGCATTGTCTAAGGCATTTAGAGCTGCCTAATGATAATGATAAGTGACACAGTTAAGTACCGGTTTGTCCTGTGTTAATGGGTAAAAGTTGGTATTTAGTGCCCTTTATCTTATAGATTCACTGAAATCAAATTGTATGGTCTTATTTAAATGACTTGCACAACTTCATGGTTTCACTGAACTATTTTATTATGCAAGTGAACTATTAGATTACATGCATCATGGTGCAAAATATCCACAATGTCATAGTCTCTGAGAGCTGTGGGTTTGTTTTTTCCCTGTTCTCCTTGCCTTTTTCCCTTTAGTGTGGGATGTTTTTTAGTGGAGCTGCAGTATCAGGAGAGGGATGGTTAACTTCAAAGATACCGTGTTGCCTGCAACCAGAGACAAATTCTGCACCAAGGTGCCCAAGAGTCCGATGTTAGAAAAAACTACAGCTGTGCATTCGCAGTGTCCAACACACCTGAAAACTGGGTGTTTGTGAGAGGAAGGGGTTGAAGAGGCAATGTCTTCCTGGGTTCCTATCTAGGTCTTGATTCTTCCTCAGAGATGGGGCCTCCTCAGCTGTGTTGCCTCCTTAAGAGACAGTGTTTTCTGAATGTTTTTCAAATGGCATTTTAGTTTTTCGAGTTAGATACTCTGCTGATGTGCATGGACTCTGAAAGTCTGCACCTGCACGAAGATTGATCTACTGACTTAGCATTAGAAAATATGTTGTTTTAGCGACAACAAAAGTAAAAACAAATGCATGACTTAAGGGCATTGCTAAAGCAGGGAAGATTCCATTCTAACTACCATTGCTTTCCATAGTGTTACAACCATTTAAACTCTACTCTGAAGTTCTCTCTAGCTCTGGCCTTCATCTTCTATTCTCTTGTTCTAGTTGGTAAGGTAGCTAACATGTTACAGTCCAGTATGAAGTCATGGAACTGGTGTTCAGTCTTTCAGTGTACTAAGTTCTTCAGCTTCATGGAGAGTTTTTCCTTTTAATGCAAATGGCATTGCCTTTTCAACAGCATGCTTTTCCCCCTTTGGATCCAATTTGTTAGCAATTTTATGCATCCTAAGACAGGGGAAGAGGAGAAACTTGTGTTCTGTAATGTTTTTGTATGCACAAGCCAACGTTAAAGGCCCTATTTGTCATTTTAAGCGTGTTAGCCTCAGACATAAAAGTAGAATTATTGAATAGTTAGGGTTGGAAGGGACCTTAAATATAATCTATTTCCAATCCCCAGAATAATAAAGTGTTATGGTATTGGCCTGTCAAGAAAGAAGACACGTCTTACTGCCCAGGATTTTTAGCATGCTTTGTGCCTAAATGCACATATTTTTTAATATAGCCCTTATTTCATGTATAACAGCCATGTGCTGTTCTCTTCCTTCCACGCCCCTGTGCTGCTAAAAATGAAAAACTGTTTTCATTTTGGTTATGGCTTCAACATTGTCCTGAATTACTGCCAGGATTTGGTAGGTTCTCACAAAGGACATGCCTTGCCTAGACAGGGTGAGCAGGACTTCACTTGTGGAAGTTGTCTTAGCTGTGTCTTGCTCTTTTTGTTGCACATGGAAATTAGTTTGAGTCGTTCCCTGTTTTCCTCCCCAACAATACCTGGACTGGTTAGCACCTTGGGTGTTGGTGTAATCATCTTGGCGCCATGGGGAGTTCCATCTGGTCTGAGCTAAGTGCCAAACTGATCGACTCTCAGTGTAACAGGCATCAAAGTTTCTTCAGACTGTCTAAACCAGGGTTTCACGCGGGTTAAGCTCTGTTTGCTGCTTTGCTATGAGCTACTCTGGCTAAAATCTTGTATCGAGTGGTTGTAGGACATCCATTTAGAAACACTGTTAAAACCATTATGTTCTTGAAGTCAGGGCTAAGGTTTGGAGATGAGAAGTGGGAGGGCTTAATAGGGCAGGAAGGAGGCTCAGAGGATATTCCCAGGCAGTCATCAGCTCATTGAAGGGACAGAAGGCCCTGTCTCTTCTTGCTCTGCCTGTCATGTGGCTGGCAGTTTGTCTGAGGGCACACCACGGAATTCCTCTTTGTCCTGATGGTTATGCAGCCCTTAAAGAACACAAAAATTAACCTTTACTGCAGGCCCCAATGTCCTTGAAAGCTTTTTGGATAGCCAAGTAGTCATGTTCCTGCATGCTTCTGGCTTTAAATTATTGAAGTGGAAAAGCAGATTACTACCATTTTTGGTCTTAATACTAAAATAATTCTTAAATATGTAGCAGATAGATGGCTTTAGCACAAAATAGCTCACTATATGGGTGATCCTACAGTCTTTTAGGGTTGTAGTAAAACAGGACTAGGGAGTTTAACTTTTTTTACAAACAGATAACCACTAAGGAAAGATAGAGGAAAATATGTACACACTGGTACTAGCTGGAATTTTGTACTCAGCCAGCATTCTGCAGGTTTTCTGGTAAGGAGTAGGAAGCACCTCCTTTTAAGTTCTTTAGCTTGTAAAGTGATACTTGTTTTACACCTCTATGGTGTTCAGCCAGAAGTACAAATAACTTGCACAGCACAAAACTGAAGACGATGAGCATATGTTTTCTTGAAGTGGGTAGAAAGGGATTAGAATATGATTAGGGATTTATTGTTGAGAGGGATTAAGCAACAGGTGTTTTTTAAGGTCACATCTTTGAATTGCAGCCTTGCTGTTCCAGAGAATTTGATATCAGAATTTCCCCTCCCTTCCTACACTGGAAACACTTCTTGGGAAACCTTTAGTTCTTAACACAGGGGAAGCAAACATTAAGCATAATTCCATGCTTCATTATGATCCTAAATGCTACAGTTAGGTTTTCCAAGATCTCCTTTTACCTTCTTGCTTGTTCTTTCATCTTGCATTTAGAGAAATTCTTTATAAGTCCTAATTTAAAGGACAGCACTTTAAAAATCCAGCTTGAAAGCGGCATCACTAAGTCACCTTCTCTGGTTCAGTTCTGGGGTCCTGTGACTTGGGAACTGCCTTCAGTCATCTTTCTTTGGGAGGGCCCTCTGTCATGTGAGAGAGAGCAGAAGAAACAACTCTTTAAAGATACTTGATGCCTTCATAGAATCATTTCGTTTGGAAAAGATCTCTAAGATCAAGTTCAGCCATTAACCTAACATTGCCAGGTCCACCATTAAACTGAAGAAGGTTGGTTAAACACTCAATGCCTCACTGAAAAAGGAGGGCAAAACTTCCTAATGTATTTTACTAAAACTAGCTGAAGCAACCTGTTTTATTCACAGTTCTGTGTTAATTGTAACATTGTTACACCTGATGTTTATCCTAGAGTTTAAACATACATAATTAAGTTGCTGAGAACTACTGAAGGTCAAAGCTTTGTAGTGAGTGTTTCTATTCCTCTCCTGCCTTTTTAACCTCTCATTTCTTCAGATGTGTGCCAGGCTCTCCTGGTCTCTTAGCCCTGGCTTTCTGTAATGGAACATTTACAAATTGTTGGGAAATTGTCATGAAATCTCATCTGCCTGTACCTTACGTGTTGTCTGGCCTTGTGTTTACATGTCCACTTTTTCATCTCTTTTCTTTAAAATATGGAGCTAAAAAGCTAGTTGTTAGCTAACCATACATACTACACAATCATCCATGTTCGGGTTTTTTTAGATTTGTTTTGGGATTGTTGGGTTTTTTAAGAAGTAGTATAATATCACAAGCTGTAGTCAGAACAGTTGGAGATAATCCTTTCCCGATTTGCCGTTTTACTGATCCTTATGCCATTCCCTGCAAGATTAGTCGCTGCTTTTGCCTCCTGATTAACTGCTAATAGACTTTTTCTAGTCATTAAACACTCTTGCCTTCTGCATTCAGTAGTAACCTCTGTCTTGCAGTCTGGTGCCATTGCAGTAAATCTGGTTATGTTGTTTCTTCACTGACAGCAAGATCTTATTGAACTCCTGCCCTGTAGTATCATTCAGTACCTGTTACTGCTGGTTTTATGTGCTGAGTAGATTTTTATGAGGGAAAGAATGAACCTTTATCAGGTTAATGCTGATTGCTTTATAAGAATAATCTGCAGCCTTTTGCCTTTAAAACCTCAGATTAATTCCAGCTCTAATATAAATGGAAGTTAAATTATAAGTCTTAAATTTAATTTAGTCATTAGGGCCTTTCGTAATCCAAGGGATGGCCTGCAGGCAGCTATACTGTGCACTCACAGCAGCTCTTAGTCCAAGAGGGTTTAGGCCTGGAAAGTCTAAAATACCCTCCTGTTGAACCAGAAGATCTGTCCAATCCTGTGTTGAGCAGGAAAACCTGTGGAGCAATTTGGTTGAAACAGCAGAATGAGTGCCCCAATTAAATTTGCTGGTGTGATAACACAATTCTAATTGAGGCTTAAGTGTGTTTATTATAGAGGTTACGGGAGTGCATCAAAGCATGGAGACTCTTGTACACAAAGTACTATGTTAACACCTAGAAAAAACTTTCAATACATCTTAAACAATGCTTCTTGTTTTTCTCCTTAGATCAACATTCGAGTCGTTACTATGGATGCAGAGCTGGAGTTTGCCATCCAGCCAAACACTACAGGCAAACAACTGTTTGACCAGGTCAGTGAAGGGTTGGTGTGGGCTCTTGTCATTTAATTTTGGAGTATGTTTCGGACTACAGTGTTTTCTTATGAGTGGATTCCAAACCTATCTTTCTTCTCTCTACGTCCTAATCAAAGGGCCCCAGTCTGAACTAAGGTCTCTAAATTCCATCGCAGTAAAAGTAAAAAGCAAAAACCCTTGCAGGTATGTTATGTTCCCGTGAAACCTGTCTTCCTAGCATGTTGGATGATGAAGTGTCACCAGGGATCTAAAATGTTTAGACAGCATAGGTAGCACATAAAAATGCACCTCTTGCTTTGAAATACTGCTTAGCTCTTATATAGTTCTTAACTTCTAAGGCTGAAATGTTGCTCTTGTGCATAAAACTCTTCAGAATCAGGTCTTCAGGTGGCTGATGAGGGTGTTGGCATGGCTACATTCATTCAGAAGCTGGGTCAGAGGTAGCCACTTGCCACAGGTGTTTGAGTTTGTCAAAGTACTGGAAAACCAGAAGAGTTTGTGATCTCTGCGCAGCATTTACAGGCAACGTGCCTTGTAAGAAGCCGCTGTGCAGCGGGACGGAGCAGAGATTTGTGCAGCTTGCCTTCAGGGATTCCCAGGGAAGTGGAGGGCATGAGTGGCCAAGACCCTCCTCCCTTACTGTTATTCTTCCTGTTACTGCTTTAACAATATACAGGTCTGTTTGAAGATGGACCTACAAAGATCAGATAAAGACAACTAAAACAAACGATGTGCTATTTGTAAAACTTTGTTATTATTGTCTTAAGTAGCTTGCTGTTATAAAACTGAAGCAAGGCCTAGATTTCAGCAGAAAAAAATTTACTTACTGCTCTGGAACTCAAAAAAAAAAAAAAAGAAAAAAGAAAATACTTGCTTCAAGCCATTTCTGCTGTAGACCTGAAAAATAAGAATTGGTCTATGCAGACTTCAGTCACACATTTTAAGGTGCTCACAAACTGTTATTTGCACTTCTCCCCTTGTACCCACTAACCTTGATAGCTAAGGGTGGTTGAGCTTTAACTCAAGTAGGCAGTACTGGCTAAACAATGTCCATTCCTTCTAAAGTATTATTGGTACAATTTCTTGTTCCAGCGAGTTAACTAGAACTTGCTAGGTCTTATGGCAATTGTGCATTGAGAAGTACTTATAAAGAAAGCCCAAAAAAAACCCCAAAATAAACAACCCACAAACCCAGTTAAAAAAATAAACAAAATTCCAAACCCCCAACAAACAAACAGGGGAAAAAGCTTTTAGTGAGTTCTTGAAAGGAATGAAAGAAGGAAATCAAGTACTAATCACTGCAGAACTTCACAGTACAAAACCGAGTACTCCAGCTTGTGTTTAGCATTAAATCTAACTTTAATTCCTTTTGGTTACTACTGATATGGGATAAACATCACGTATTCATTGAACGCAGAGGTCAAGGGTTCAATCCCCATATGGTTCATTCATTTTAGAGTTGAGCTCAATGATGCTTGTGAGTCCCTTCCAACTCAGAACATCTTATGATTCTGTGACTAGAAATTTGCTGAAGTGCATTTGAAACCTGCATTTTTATGGAACCAGCATTTGGTGTTTGATCTTCCAGAGCAGGGCCACCAAGTTGATTAGGGAGATGGATCACCTCTCCTATGAGGAAAGGCTGAGAATTGGGACTATTCAGCCTGGAGAAGAGAAGACTTTGGGGTGACCTAACTGCAGCCTTCCAGCACCTGAAAGGAACACTCAAAAAAGTTGGAGAGAGACTATTTACAAGGGCATTAGTGACAGGGCAAGGGGGAATGGATTCAAACTGAAAGAAGCAGATTTAGATCAGACATTAGGAAGAAATTCTTTACTGTGAGGGTGGTGAGGCACTGGAAAAAGTGCCCAGAAAAGTTGTGGATGCCCCAGCCCTGGAAGTGTTCAAGGCCTGCTTGGATGGAACTCCGAGCAATCTGGTCTAATGGAAGCTGTCCCTGTGCATGGCGGGGGGCTGGAACTAGATGATCTTTAAGGTCTCTTCCAACCCAGGCCATTCTATGACTGCATTCACTGCTGATCACCATTGCATCAGGGTAACTTCTTCCCCCAGCCTTTTCATGTTAATCCAAAACAGAGAAATTGGATTTCATCTCTGACAGTATGAAAATCCAAATTACTGAAAGCCAGGTTTTTAAAAGCAGTGCTTTAGATTAGACTGTAAGTATGTCCTTATGACAAGCATTCAACAAGTACTTCCCTCCTCCATATATATTAACTAATGTTTACATCTGTTAAGAGTCAGGGTCATCTCTGTGGCAGAAGAGGAACTATTTTCTCTGCCTTCAGCTGAGAAGTTCAAAATCCTGAGAACATGGAAAAGGCAGGATGTTTCAGAGTCAAGATACTTCTATTTTAGCTGCTGTCTGGGTACTTCAGGCTTTCTGAAGAACCCTTGTTGCAGCACTTAATGCACTATTGGGATAGATCTACTCCTCATGAAGATTTGCTCCTTAAATCCAATGGCTTGGGTTTAAAATTCTTATCCATATTTCATACCTTGTTGGGGGGTACTTCTGCATAGCAAGGGAAGGCTGAGGTAGAAGTGTGCAGCACAAAACCAGAAAAGGTGAAGACCATATATTCTATTCTCTCTTCAGTTCTGTTGAGCAAGCCTTTCACTAGGCCCTTATCTTGGGTGGAGTTTACACTCAGATAAAGCCTGTGGAGGCAACAGGTTTTCACAGGTATGGGGAGTGGCCCAGCTGGAACTGCAGAACCACTGTGGGGGTTTTGAAGAAACAAACTATTTTCAAAAACGGCAAGGTGATTTCTTGGCCTGGTTGTCAGCTAGCAGAGCTACTCTGGCAGTGCCCTTAAGGTTTAGGCTTTGCTAGCATGACTGTATCCTGCATGTAAGGTGTATTATAGCTCCTTTACTAGGAGATGGAAAATAGTAGAAACCCATGAATATTAAATTCAGCTCCACTCAAGCCAGTCCTGTGCAGAGTTTATGCTGCAGTGAGGTCTGAGGTGTCCCAAGAACCAACCCAGTGGGCCCTGCAGCTGGCTGGAGTATCTCTCAGGTAGTCATGTGGAGTCTGGAGTATCTCCCAGGTAGTCATGTGCTCTCCTGACCATGAGTAAAAGGAATTCAAATGGAGGAGACTGTAGCTGGCATTTTCTGGAGGTGAATGCATTACTAGGTGGAATGGCCAGAGTTAAGATTTACTGCTTCAAGCATTTGAGGAAGCAGAGGCGGTGTCTCTCATCTTGTATATAATACCTCATTTCTTATTTCTTCCTTGTTTTGCCATGGAGGAAGTTTACAGAGCATTTCTCAGTACAGGCTAAAACATTCTTTGTTCTTTGTATTGGAAGTCAAACAGTCAAATTGTGAAGTTTAGTTTAATTCTTTCTCCTTTCTTGCCTTTAGGTTTTGGGAAGAACTTGAGGGGTCATAAATTCTGCAAGCTTTCTAACTCTATTTATAGGAAAAGTGTGCTTTTTCTCTTGTAAGAGACATTCAGAGATAATGACCTGATAACTGCTTGATTTATGCAATATTTTATTTTAACAAAGTTGCAACACTATTTGTGCAACAGGAAGTACCACACTCAACATACTCCTGGTTTTCTGCTAGACTTCATAAAAATACATCCAGCTGTCAGAAAACTTGTCTCTTCCATGATGAAACAAGCCACTTTGAGGGAGGAGGGAAAAGGAATTTTAGTCAAGTGGAAGTTGAATTATTTTCAGACCCCAGCTCTTTTTTTGAAAGGACGTGGGGTTTGGGGTTTTTTGTTTGTTTGGATTGGTGGGTTTTATTGTCTTTTTAGTAAACTCTAGTTAGTCTTAGCTAACATGACATTGTTTCTCTCAAGTCTGCTCTCCAGCCAGTGTCTCCAGCAACACCGTAAATGTGGGGGTTGAACAGATCCTTGGTTGAGGTCTTAGACTTGTGGAAGCACATGTACCTACACATTCTCAAGTCTGTCACAATTCCCTAACTCGCAAAGTGGTTTTAAAAACTTCTTTCCTTCCACTCAGTTGAGCTCCCTATAGCAATGCCTACATCACTTTTTTGAGGGGCTACTCTGCAAATAACATCATCGAATCCAGCTACGTACGTGATCCAGCTACGTACGTAGTAGATCTTTGCAGATTTTGGCTGTGTCTAGAGCGCAGCTTTACAGGTAGATGAGCTGGCAGCCAAGCACTTGGCTACATGAATAAGCTGTCAAGAGTAGGTGATCATCAGGGACTTGTTAGGCTCTGTCCTCCGCTGAGGAAAAGTAACAGGTCCAGACAGGACTGCTTTACTAGTAAGTGTGTCATCTAGTCAATGGATGGTGTTTCTGCACCTTTCAGCTGGTTAGTATTTACAACATATGAAATAAAACTTGTCCTAATGTGGGGCCATCAATGTATTTTTGTCCTTCATAAACTGAGCCTTTTTGGGAGTTTAAAAAAATAACAACCTTGACTGAGAATACTTGCATCTTGTTTTAACTCTCAGCGCCACACAGCAGTGGTTTGAAGCATCTCTCAGTTGCTTCCTCCAGACAGAGTAGTCTGTGGTGACTGGCAGACAAGATCACTTGAGCCATCAGTACTACTAACTATTTGTAATCAGTACTAACACCATTAGAGACCATCTCACCAACGACTTTGGTGGCATAACTCATCTGCTTCACTAAGTACAGTTTTAAGATGGGACAGTAGATAAAAGCAAGCAGAAGCCCCACCTATTGCCGGTGTATCAGTCTAACAGTTGGTGGCCTGTCACTTGCTGTTTGTCTCACCTGGTTTCTCCAAGATCATCATCTTCTAGAAACTGGGTGGGACAAGTATCTTAGCCTATGCTGTCATCTACTGTGGCTGCTGTATACCTTTGTCTACAAGGTGAAATTAAGAGATGCCAATTGAGTAGGTCTGGGCTGTTGCCTGCACCCACCACAGGTGATGTGGGACTCGAAAGGATACCTGGACCTCAAGTGAAGTTTTACCTGCAATAACTTTTTCTTTTTTTACCTTGCTGTTTCAGGTGGTTAAAACCATAGGTTTGCGAGAAGTGTGGTACTTTGGTCTTCAGTATGTGGACAACAAAGGATTCCAGACTTGGCTGAAGCTTGATAAAAAGGTAACAGACTTTGGGCTAATTGATGGCCAAAGGTTAAAGCTTGTGTGATTCCTGATGTGTTATTGGCTGCAATTTTATACACCTTGTGCCTATTGTTGATTGTTCCCTAATTTTCATAATTCCAGGATTGTTTTTAGAGATAACATTGTGATCTCCGTGGGTGAGGTGTGGCATGGTAGAAGTCTGCCCTTTCACTTTCTGAGTTGCAGGAAGCATTTGCCAGATGTGCAGCAGCAGCTTGATACTGCACTTTGTTGGGAGGAAGCAGCTGCACTTTCTGTGGCTGGGGGAGCACCTTGGCTGATGATGGGCTTAGGCCCTGCCTGTGTGGGATCAGTTGTGCACTGATTGGAAAAGGGGCACTTTCAGGCTGGGCAGTCAAGTGCTGACGCCTCTTATGTGCTCCTGTTTGTGTATTCCCAGCTCTTATGAGGGCATGAGCTACTGTTCTTGATGGGGCAGTCGGTGACACACCTGTTTAATGTCAGGGGGCTGTTCTCTGTCAAACTCACAATACTGGATGGGTTTACCATCTGATACAGCACAGTAAATCATTCTCCAGTGACCAGTGTTTGCAGTACAAACAGGATTTAACTGGCTTAGCTGGAAAACATGATGCATCTCCCTTGTGTTTTCATATCAGTGAGCCGCCAGAATTAAGGAATTCCACTAAGGAGTTGCCAGTCACTCGCCTCTTATGGCAAATGCCCCAAATCCTTTTTTCCGTGTGAAAGCAATCTATTCTATTGTTTGCAAAAAAACATCTGCTCAGTTGTTCTGTCGCTTCTGTCCTTAGGTTTCTGCTCAAGAAATCAGAAAGGAGAATCCCCTCCAGTTCAGATTCCGTGCCAAGTTCTTCCCAGAGGATGTGTCTGAAGAGCTGATTCAGGACATCACGCAGAAGCTGTTCTTCCTGCAGGTGAAGGAAGGGATCCTCAGTGATGAAATCTACTGTCCTCCTGAAACAGCAGTACTTCTTGGCTCCTATGCTGTGCAGGCCAAATTTGGAGATTACAACAAAGAGGTGCACAAGCCTGGATACCTCAATTCAGAGCGTCTGATCCCCCAAAGGTGAAGGAATTGGCTGATGCAGTCTCCCTTTTCTTAAAATTTGAATTCTAGCTAAATACAAAGAGTTTCATTTGAAAGCATGTTTGGTTTTTTTTTTTTTTATTGAATTGTATACAATTGGGGTTTTCCCTTATTTTATTTCTGCCTGTCATATTTGAGTATGTTTTTTCTTCTCCTTGGGTTGGTTAGAGGGAGGAAATATAGTTTTGTATTCAGCTTTTATTTCTTAAACACTGCTGCCATGCTGGTAACTGTGGCAGTATGAATGTCTCCTCTTGAAGAAGAAAAGAGCAGCATTAAGCAAAGAATATGTCATTCCTGAAGAAGGTTGGGTTGTGTGTCCTTCATACTAATATGTACAATCCTAAAAACCTTGTACGTGCAAAGCACGTCCTGTGGTTACACAGTCCATCCCCACACAGGATCAGTGGATGTTATCAGACAAATTACTTCTGTTTACACTTCCTGATGACACTGCAGCAACGTCTAATTCCAGGGACTGCACCAACTTTTGCTTTGCTTTAATCCCCTGGTGTCCACAGTGCGTGGTGTGTGATTCGTTTGCAGTGTTTTGCCTACATCTCTCATGTGTCTGGTCAGTGACCAGAAAGGCTTTGCAGAGGGTTATTGTTCATTCTGAGCTGCTCTGCTTCACAGAGAACATCTTTGGGCTGAGTAGGGTTTTCCTTTTGGCTACAGTAAGGCTTCCACCAGGGTGAGAGTAAGACTATAGCAAAGATCACCATCAGTGGATACTGCAGAACATCTAATCTTGCTCATATCTATTTCCTTGTGTAGAGTGATGGACCAGCATAAACTCTCCAGAGAGCAGTGGGAAGAACGGATCCAGGTGTGGCATGCTGAGCACAGTGGCATGCTCAAGTGAGTATTTTGTGTTGGTCCTTGGGCTGGTCACTTTGCTGCTTGTTTGATTTCCTTAAGTTTGCATTTCTACAACGTGGTTTTGTTAGTCTGTGGTTTAGGCTCTGAGTTGCCTGTGTGAGCCTACTCCTGGTGTGTATTTTTTAGTTCAGTACTGAATCACATGGTAAAGCACAGTAGTATATTCTGTACTGGTGCTGAGAACAGTGTGGCTCCCTGAAGATCTTGGACCTGTGCACATTGTATTAGTGATAGCTTTGAGAGGGAAAAAGAATAAAGGCGTATGTCAAACCTTACAGTCATTGAAGTATTTGCATTGACAGATGGGGAAAGTTCAGATCCTATACCTTTCCTAGTCCCTGTACCCTGAGACAAGGGTGAATGCTGAGAGAGGTGAATGTTGCTGATCTTCTGTCTGGAAATACTAGGGATTGGTAAATGGGAATACTTTGTGTGTGTGTGCTCATAGATGTGATATCATAACTTCTAAAGTGAATCCCACATGGTGAGTGTTCAGTTTTAACTTCTGTGTTTGAAGTGAGGTTTAGGAAAAATTATTTTTTTCTTCTGAGGTGTTTGTGCTTTCTGAGATAAAGCAGGTGTTGGTTTCTTGTTTATCTGACTTTTTCCTGTCTCAATCAGAGAGAATGCCATGCTGGAATACCTGAAGATTGCCCAAGACCTGGAGATGTATGGAATCAACTACTTTGAAATCAAGAATAAGAAAGGAACTGACCTCTGGCTGGGCGTCGATGCCTTGGGGCTCAACATCTATGAAAAGGATGATAAGTAAGGCTTTTGTTTTTACCTCTGATCTTCCAAAAAGGGCTGGTATGGGACATTTCTCATTTACAGGAATGCTTGTGTTCCAATTTCGGATCAGTGGATGAAGCTAGGAAATGGGCTTTCACATCCCCTGTGCTTTCATGTCTTTCCTGACCTGCTAACAATACTTGCTGTAGAAAGAGATGTCAGTTGTACGATGCCATCTGCTTAATCATGCGCAGTGATGGCGCTGAACCCTGAACAGAGGAGTTTATCAGGCTTTTCCTTGAGTCAGGTCACCAGGTTTGCCCTCAGTGGCCACAACACGAGAACCTGGCTGGGCTAAAGTATTTGCAGTGTTCAGACACCTAAGGACACTCTTATCCTGAAGCTCATGATGGATGTGTGTGCAGCTGCCCGGTTCTGAAAAAGGCAGATTATGGAGTGGACACAAAAGCAAAGCTGGGTGACACCCAGAACCCAGGGAGGAGCTAACCTATATAGTTTCTGTGAGCAAGGAATGAAATGAGGGCTTGCTGAGGTATGCATAGTTTTAATCAGCCCTTCTGGTGAAGGCAGAGTCATTATTAATTGGATAGTAGGTGGGAAATGATAGACTACATCTATAAATAAACATAATAAGAAGGTGAGAACAGCTGCGTCTAAGCCTGCTAGTCTCTTCTAATACTCTGCAACTGAAGGATTGAAGGGAGTTGAAATAGGTATTTTTTAGATGGAGCATTGCTGTCTAGACTGCTTTCTTTTCCTCCCCCAGATGTTTCAAATCTTTGTTTCATGTCACTAGTCTGTAACAGACTATCATTGAAATACAGAGGGGATTTCACCTGTTCTACGTCTTTGCCTCCAAAAAGCTTTGAATGCAACCCAAATATTAATTGGAACTCTCAGGATCTTCTGTTGATAAGGCAAAGAGAAAGGCAGTCTTTTCTGCAATGCTAATATGTGCTGTCACCCAGAAAACAAGGAGTGTCACTTGAAAGAAAAGTAGTTTCGCTCATGTAATACTTCAGTCTTGAATGACTGGTCTTGCCATGTAACCATGGTCACACAAACAGGTTTTTCGAGCTGCAGAAGCAGAGTGCAGCCATTGACTGTAAAGAGCTATCGAGAGCGTTTGCAAAACAAATACAGTGCTGGAATAAACTGCTTATTTCTGCTGTAACTCTTGCCACTATATAATTAAGTCTTTCCAGCAGATATGGGGACTAGAAAAACAGTAATGTGTATGGCACCTCTGGTTTGTAGGTGCAAAATTTGGGGACTGAGGGCAAAGGTGAAGAAGCAGGGGTTTCATTGTTGAAGTTCAATGGGAGGAAAATGAGGCTGTGCTGTAGGTGTGTGAGCCTCCATACTGCAGTGCGTGTCAGCGTCCCATTTCTAGGTATATTCAAGCTTTTTTTTTTCCCCGCATTAAAGAGGAGAATCTGCAGTAGAACTTACTAGTGAGTAAATTATTTTAGTTGCCTGTCATACTATTATCTAGGATTTAAGCACTTGTACTAATGTGATGGAGGTTGGAGTAATTAGTTAATCTTAGTCTAATCAAATAATTTTCTTTACAGTTCTTAATGCTACACACACACACACACTGTTGCATAATCTTGCAGTTGAGTTAGAGGTTAGGGAGTGGAAGGTTCTGAAGAGGGTGAATTTTATTTTTGATGCCTGAATTTAAATGAAGCAAGTATTTTTTTTGTGCTTGGACCCAGCAAAATCTTGTGGTGTAGTATCTTTACATCTCTTTGACAATGAGTGAAATTCGTCCCAAAATTGCTCTTTTTTTCCTTAATCAATGTGCTCCATAGAATTCTTACAGAATTTGAGTGGTCCACTGTGATGATAGAGATTTCTATAAGTGCTAAACATTAAATACTTGTGTCTTAAAATCATTTCCAAGAATAATTGTGACAGAGACACGTACATTGGGGGGGTTAGATAACAAGAAGATTGCTCATTGATACTATCTTTTATGAAAGACACAATTCTTAACCATTACCAGCTATGTCTAGAGAATATACCCTCCCTTCCTTAGAGAAGAGTAAAAGAATAGTAATGTGTTATTAAATATAAAAATAAAATATTTGGTTGGGGGAATTAAAGGACTTTATTACAGTCAAATACAGAAGTCCTTGTAATGCTAGAACTGGCTGCAAAGCTGGTCAGGTGTGTGAAGGTGAAGTATTGGAATCGCTCAGAAACATTTGATCTCATGGCAAACTGGATGCCTTTTATATGCAAGAGTCTGGAGAAATTAAGGCAGAGGAAAATCTCAAATGATTAGCGAGGCTTATAGAAATAATTTCAAACAAATCAACAGACCTGGAGTCCTCAGCAGCAAGGAAGAGCTGTGAGTCTGAATCTTGCCCTTTGCTTCATAGGGGAGCTTTTCAATAGTGGGGAGCCACGTGGCACAGCTCCTTGCATGACCAGCGAGTAAAGTTCTGCTTGGTGACTCATGGGATGGGCTGAAAGAGCAGTTTGTATGGAAGGAAAGAACAGAGCCCTTTGTTACGAACCTTGCCTGTAATCTAGGGGAGGAGGTATCTGAAGGGAGGGTGTCAAGAGGATGGAGCCAGGCTCCTCTCACCAGCGCTGAGCAATAGGACAAGGGGCAGTGAGCACAGACTGATGCATGGGAAGTCCACGTGAATGTGAGGAAGAACTTCTTTACTGTGCAGGTGGCCACGCACTGGAACAGATTGCCCAGAGAGGCTGTGGAGTCTCCCTGACTGGAGGTACTCAGGGTGCAATCCTGTGCCATGTGCTCTGGGATGACCCTGCTCAAGTGGGGAGTTTGGACCAGATGACCCACTGTGGTCCCTTCTAACCTGACCCATTCTGCGAAACAAAAGAAAATAAATCTTCTCCCACCAATTGTGCCTGTCCAGCACTTCAGAGTGAGGGCAGCATGGAGGTGACTGGGCTAGCTATAACACAGCAGGGTAGGTTTGCCTGTGGGTGCTGTGAGGTGTGGGGAGCAGCTCAGTTACTTCAGCTTATGCCTCCCATGATGTGCGAGAGGCCTCTGGGAAGGACCGTACATAAAGTCTGCACGCTGCAGACTTTGGGCCCAGAGTTAAAAGAAACAAGCTTAAAAGCAGCTGAGCATGTGGCTGCAGTAGAGACCATCCCTATTACATAGCCAAAGGTCAGTAGGGTGGCTGATGAAAATGAGAAGACTCTCACTAAGGGAGGTTACTGGGTTTCTTTTCCTATTCCCTGTGGTATTCTGGTTTGATTACTGTTTTCTCTCTGTTGGGAGAGCTTTGTGAAGCATTGCATTCCACCAAGTCTGTGTGTTAGAAGCAGTATGGGGGAAAAATGTTTATTGCATCATCTCTTAAAACAAGTTTTTCTTCTTTCCAGACTAACCCCGAAGATTGGGTTCCCCTGGAGCGAAATCAGAAACATCTCTTTCAATGACAAGAAGTTTGTTATAAAGCCTATTGACAAGAAGGCACCAGTAAGTTTATCTAGAAGGGATTCCTGGATACTGCATATGAACAACTGATACTGTTTCATCTCAAAATAAAGTAGTCTTGGGAGAGGAGAAAGCCACAGATATCCTAGATGCAAAATAAGCACTCGTATTTAGAGTGTATTTAGAGCTGCTGGTTTTTCTGTACAGCATAAATGAAGGGCTTATAGTGATAGCTAATGTGGAAAAAGATAAGGATTTTACAACTGTAGAGTCCTTTTTTTCTAGCAAACTAAGTAATTTCATGCTCAGTTTTGAGATTCTTCGCTAGTTCTATAAGTCCTCTCTGCATATCTTTCAGTGCATGGAAGCTGATAGGTAGATTTTATTTTTGTTTTTTCATTTAAGAAAACCCAAACTTATAAAATGTTCATTAAAAAATTACAGCAGTAGTTCAAATGCTACTGTAAAACCACATGGATGCATGTGGCTTCCCATCCATCCCTGCTCACTTCCACACTACTGACAGAGTAAAATGTGGTGTTCATTGACTTTCCTGAATACCGATGTACATCTCAGGGAGATTTTCAGTGGAGAACTGAAATGTAGCTACCTGTGAACATTGCTTTTCAATACTTAAAAGTATGTTTTCAGAGTTATTTTAGTGAGGAATTAGAAACTTAATTTGACCTGTTGAGAACATAAGGTGGAATAACTGGAATAGGTGGATGTCATTCTGTCAGTCTTGTGAATTTATTGGAGTAGTTGAGAAAGACCTCTGCTCTTCCCCCACCCCAGTACTTGGCCTTGGTGAGTAAGTACAGCCCAGAGAAATAATAAGCAGCCTGGCTTTGGCAAAGGATGATGGCTTATAAATATCTCTAACAGAAAAAGATCCTCCCAGTAATTTAAAGGACACTAATGCGCTGTGTGCTGCAGGGATTTCTTCCTTCCCCCAGATAAGAACCTGGGGGAGAGGAGCTTTTGCCTGTGATGCTGTTAGTGAAAACCAACAAAACTCCCCAGAGACAGAAAGCTGGTCTGTCAGGCATGCTTTTCTCAATAGAAGAGCCTCTTGCATGTGTTGTACATAATTACAAAACATGGATCACAGCTTGACACCCGCTCCCCAAAGAGTAAATCTGAGTTTGGAATGGAAGGCTTGCAAAAGGCTGGTACAGAAAGGTGTTAACACTGGAAACCTCAGTTATGTTTCCTCCTTCCCTGTCAATTGTTCTTTTCCCTCTGGCTGGTGGTACATTTAAAGATGTGCCTAAATAAAGACTTTATCTGGGTACTAATTCTGAGTGTTCAGGAAGTTGTCTGGGTCTTTTCATGTGCTTCTGTGTCTCCTTTTGAAAAGGCAGGCATAATAACTACAGCAAAATACTCAGTCCACCCAAGTTGTGGGTTGGAAGCTCTCTTTTAATTTGGAGGATTCTACATGCCTGTGTTTAAATTGACCGTAATGTAAAGGGTAGAGTCCTGTGGCACCTTGCCCAGAATAAGCTTTTTAATTTTGGGGCTTGTCTGCCCATATATTCCAAGATCTGCAGCACATTATCTTTAAAATATCGGGGTGCAATTCTCCCGTTAGTGTGAGATCTGGGGTAGGCTGGGATGAGGAAAGAAACAGATTCTTTTATATTTATATTTGAAGGCTGTGTCCCTTGATTATGGCCTTAAATGACAAACGCAAGCACCGTCAATACCCTCAGGATTTACTTCCATGTAAGTGAGCTTTGCCCCAGCACAGGACCTGTTCATCACAATGTGCTCAAATGGTTTGTTTTTACAATTACTTGTGAGAAGTAGGAGGTTGGATGAGCAGCTTACAGTCACAGTTATCAGGATCAGACCTGTGTGCCTCAGAATGGCTCCGGCAGGATTTAGTGGGAGAGCACAACACACCGCCCTGACGGCCTCTTCTGCAGTCAGTGTGTGCATTAGGGAAATGCATTGGAGGAAATCAGTCTTTGTCAGCATATTCATCTTAATACCACTTAGGGAGCTTTTAATTGCTTCTAGTGTGACTTCTAGTTTTCCCAGAGATGGCCACAGTTGGGCTTCTGAGCTCAGGCAATTAAAAACGTGATCACTGCTTCCATTCCTGGTTCCATCTCTTGCTAACTGTGAGGCAATCCATAGGAGAGTGATTCCAAGGAATGGGCACTGGTTTATGGTGGTAATGTGGCAGCTTGCCTACTATCCATGTATTACACAGAAAAAGCACAAGGATGTTTATCCACTGGGTAAGTGCAGACTGTGTTGTAAATGGGTGTGGTTATGGACTCAAGAAAAATCATTAAGGGGGTAATCAACTTGGGCCCTCCATATCCCTTCCTTAGCAGATTTGCTTCTAGAAGAGCCAGTCTGGTTTATAGTTTCTGTAAAAGTCTGATAGACTTTTACAGAAGATAATAAGAAATTTGGGAATGTCCTTTTTAGTGAACCAGAAATTTTAGAATATATTGTGTTTTGCCTGCAACCTGATATTCCAAATAATCCATGTGGTCGGTGGTTAAAAAATTAGTTTTCATTTGACACTCTTGTAACAGCCTAGGTCAACTTAACTAGAAAATGCCATAGAATGGAAAAGAATTATATTGAAAGGCATTTTTCTCTGAAAAAACACGTGTGGGGCCTTGAATGTTGGTTCAGATAGATCAAGAAATTCTACAAAGCTACATTTGTAGTTTGTGTTTTGTCTTTTGGTCACAAAACTGCAAACTGAAAAACTGCTCAATACTAGAGGTCTGTGTGTTGCCCAGATGTTTACCTGCCAACCCAGAATGTTCTGCAACATCTAACAGTCTCCATTTAAATGAGACTGCATCGATTTGGGATTTTCTCTAAAAGATGCCTTTCCTAGAAGAGTAACTTGTCCATTCTATGCAGACTTTAAGTGGAGAATATAAATCACAATAGTTTTTGACTTCAGATGACATTTGCAGTCCCTGCTGCTGTGTTTCAATGGCCTTGCATGTATGTCTGGATTAGCATGAAATTAGTGGCAAGATGTTCTGTCTGCAGTTAGCGGGGAGAAGAGAAAGCACATTTGGAAAAAACAACTGTGGTGTCTCTCTCCTAGGACTTTGTGTTTTATGCCCCTCGTCTGAGAATTAACAAGAGGATCCTGCAGCTCTGCATGGGCAACCACGAACTGTACATGCGGCGCAGGAAGCCCGACACCATTGAGGTGCAGCAGATGAAAGCCCAGGCCAGGGAGGAGAAGCACCAGAAACAACTGGAAAGGTGGGCTTGGATACAGGCAGCTGGGATGGGGTGGCAGAAATGAACGACACCGAAGTGCCAGGGCTCAGCAAGCAGCTGTACCTGCTGGGCAGGGTTCAGTAACGGGGGTTTCACTTGGGCGCGGCTCCGAGCCATCCCAGGCTCACGAGGAGCATGTGCGGCCCTGGAGCTCTGGGGTACAGAGGGGCCTCGCTCAGGGTGTCCTGAGTGGGACTGCGTTACTCTTCCTGCTTGGCCCTGTGTCACTCTTCCTGCTTGGCCCTGTGTCCGCACAGCCAGCTGTCCTGGCTGCAGCCTCCAGAGCTGCAAGGAAATGTGCAAGTAAAGGCACAGCAGGCTCTGGTGTGCGCCTAGAGAAGGGTTTTCCTGACTCTGGAGTGTTGGCATCTGATTTATGTGCTGGGCCATGGAATGGTTGGGAGTAAGGGGAAGCCTTTACAGGGAGCACGTGTGTACACTGTAAAGACAGAAGGAACTGGGAGATCTCTTACAGGCAAGGAAAAAGGAATAGCAATTCTACCATTGGCTGCAGGTTGCTTATGATTTAAGAAGTCATGCAGCTTTTCTCCTGAACTCGTGGATTGTTCATCTCCATGCCCTCAGTGCTGTTGTTTTCACACCTTCTTGACTTTCCATATGGCAGAAGTAACAAAGTTACACCTCCTCTGCCTTGCAGTGCAAGTCCTGTTTTTCCTTTCTGTGTCTAGCTGCTATTTGGTATTCTAAATTTCCGTGGCAACCAACAAAAATACAAATGCTTTTATGAAACGGGGTATCTAAAACTGAGCAAAAATTCTGAAGAGATGAAGGAATGGCCTATTTCTGTCTTCTGGCTCCTGTTTCGTGGCAGCCACTTTCCCATTGAACTGCCTGGAGAGATTCCCAGGCAGCTTTCTTGTCTGGCAGTAGCTTGGGTCTGAAAGTGAGCTTCCAGCATGAAATGTGTTTTTCTAACAGGAAACAACTAGAAGATGAAAAGAAGAGGAGAGAGACAATTGAGAGGGAGAAAGAGCAAATGCTGAGGGAGAAGGAGGAGCTGCTGGTGAGGCTACAAGAGTACGAAGTGAAGACTCAGAAAGCAGAGAAAGGTAAAGTACTTGTCCTGGCTGACCAGACCAGGTATTGTGCTCCACAGAGGGGTTGTACAGGTTGCTGCCTATGCCCTGCCTAAATCTGGCGACACTGGGATCGCTTGGCAAGACTTACTAATGTCTGCCTATGCAGATAAATATATGGATGTGCATCCAAAGTATGAAATTAGAAAAAAATCTGCAGATTTTATTTGGGAACCGAAGGGCAGGAACTCTGTTTTCCCCTGTTGCCAGGAGGATTTAAGTAGCACAGCCTCTTCCAGCAGAGCAAGAGTTCAGCCCTCAAGTACTTTTTACTAACTCCTAATAGAAAAAGTACTTTGGGAACAAATCTTTCCAGTGAAATGGAAGCTTCTGTTTCAATGCATGAAAGAGCACATTGGAGGCAGCAACATCTGGTTCATGCAGCGAACTGTCAATTAAGGGCAGCAGAGTCATGTCATTGTTACAGATTTCAGTGCAAATGTCTTGCAGAAGATTTAATTACAGTGTACATCTGTCTACTTCTGAATCCAGTTACGTGGTGTGTCATGCAAATAATTACTTTGAGGTGCACAGTGAAAGGGAGTATTGCAAGCTGGACTAAAGTCCTGTCATGACTTCTGCAGTTACCTAGGAGACTGAAGTCCCTTCACTTCGGCCAGACTTGTGGACTAACCACATGGATCTGTCTCTTTGCAGAGCTGTCAGATCAGATCCAAAGAGCCATTCAGCTGGAGGAGGAGAGGAAACGCGCCCAGGAGGAGGCAGAACGCCTGGAAGCTGACCGTTTGGCAGCTCTGCAGGCCAAGGAAGAGCTGGAGAGACAAACCATGGACCAGATAAAGAGCCAGGAACAGCTGGTAAGACCCAGTTATTTTGAGAACAAGATACACAGGCATGTTACTGTGCCCTTGAGCAAGGCAAAGCCATCTTGTCCAGGGAAAAACATAGTGCAGTGAAGTACTGGACCATCATTGTGGCACTGGTTTCTATCATAAGCAATCTAATTTTTAGTTCCTAGTTTCCTATTCAGTCTCTATTACAGTTAAGAGTATTTTTTGTTATGTTTGTTATGTTTTTTTTTATTGAGTTGGGGTGTTTTTAGGAGTCCTTATAATTCCCATTTTATTATTCAACAGGCTACAGAGCTTGCAGAGTATACAGCCAAGATAGCACTTCTTGAAGAGGCAAGGAAGCGTAAAGAGAGTGAGGTTGAAGAGTGGCAAATCAGAGTGAGTATCTGCTTTACAAGTTGCTCTGTGCTTAAGCAGAGCACACTGTGGTGCTTAGCCTGGTGTGACTTCTCAAACACGTGGAGGCAAACATGCAGCAGTGAAGAGGGCCAAACTTGTGATGAATGTACAATACAATTGCAAAACCCCTTTTCTTCCAACAACCCTTCAGTCAAAAGTCAGAATGAAAGCCTATATAAAACCTACAAATGTGATCCTTGTCTTGGAGCCTTGGGGAGGAAGGGGCACATGAATAAATGATGCATGTAATCCATGATATAATGTATGAAAACATTACATCAGTCAAGAGAAGATGCTGCAAATGCAACCACACTGCAGGTGTCTGTTTTGAGGAGTATGTGCTGTTGTCAGTGTCTTCCTGGTACCTGGATGAGGAGAGTTGAATAGAGATGCACTAAAACCAAAGACAAACTGCACAGGGCTTGGAGTGCTGGTGCTCCCAGTGCCCCCCAGCAAGCATTCTGGGACACATGGGAGGGCAGAACCACTGCAGCAGCAGGGAAGGTGACTGCATGGTGTGTAATTGCATTAAAAATGCCAAATTAGATTCCCAAATTCTTACTCTGTGGAACCCGTGTGTCTTCAGCCTACAGCTCTTCAGATGGAGAACAGAACTGTAGCTTTCCATAGAACTTTTTTCTGGGCTGTTTTATTGGAAGAATATTCTTTGTTCAGACCCCTGAACATTACACAGTGGCTGATGATGATGGCATCACTAGCAAAAAGAAAAAAAGTTCTCTAATAATAGAGTACCATCAGCTGCAGACATTAAATTCTCTCTTGCTTTTCATAGTAGATTGAAAAAACTAGGAAGATAAGCATTTACGTGTTCATTAAGCTGACTTAAAGCAAGAAATGCATTTAAAATATTTTTCACTCTTTTCCCAAAGGCCAGGGAAGCACAGGAGGACCTGGTAAAGACCAAGGAGGAGTTACAGCTGGTAATGACTGCTCCACCTCCACCCCCACCCCCAGTCTATGAGCCAGTGAATTACCATGTCCACGACAACCTGCACGATGAGGGCTCTGAGTACTCTGCCTACAGCGCCGAGTTCTCCAGCGAGGGCATCAGGAATGACCGCAACGAGGAGAAGCGCATTACTGAGGCAGAGAAGAATGCTCGTGTGCAGAGCCAGCTGAGGGTAAGGCACTGCTTGGAGGAGGCAGAGCAATTGAAACAATCATTCCTGGACATCGGGTCCTTTCACCACTTGGTTAAACACACAAAGCATGACAGTTTCTCTTTGTTTACAGTTCCTATAGGAAGTTTGAAATAAAGGCAAGGTATATAAAGATTACTCTCACTGCTCAAGCTTTTGAGATTGCTTAAATCATCCATGTTTTTGTAAAGCCCAGGCCCTATCCACGTCACTGCTCTGTCCAGACATTAACAACTGTCAGCTCTCCCCAGAAAACACGACTCAGATGCCATCATCAAAACAGGAGCTCAGAGCTTCTCACATATAACCTGTATTTAATGTTCTTCGTATTGCAGGCGCTGACAGACGAGCTGGCCCAGGCTCGAGATGAGAACAAGAGGACCCAAAACGATATCATCCACTCGGAGAACATGCGCCAGGGACGGGACAAGTACAAGACGCTGCGGCAGATCCGGCAAGGCAACACCAAGCAGAGAATTGATGAGTTTGAGGCAATGTAAAGATGCTTGGAAGAAGAAGACAGGACTGTGGGAAAGGCAGATCTTAATGCTGTGTTCTTGTTTTGGGGTTTTTGTTGTATTGGTTTTTTGGTTTGGTTTTTTTTTCCCTGAGGAGGGGTCACTGTATGACACTTAACAAATGTTCTCTAAAACCAGAGGTGTTTGAATCTCCCTTTTTTTCTGAACCATCTGTGAAATTTGGTATAGTTTAAAACTTATTGTACCACAGATCCTGGTAACTTGCTCATGCCTTTGCTTAGTGCCAAAAGGCCTTGTGTCACATCTCTCTTTAAGCAAGACAAATTTTAACAGGCTATGCTTCTATTTAAAGATGCGTGTCCTGTGCAGGTGCTGGATTCAGCCTGGTCTAAAAGATAAGCATCTGTGGGTGAATTTTGTGCCATATGTCTTTGTATTATTAGCTACAGTGTAAAGTGTAACAGCTTAGAAGACCGGTTGTGGAACTCAGGATTTGCAAGCACCTGTATGTGTGTTGTACATCCACGCAGAGGTGCCTGTAAATCCTGTTTTTTCCTTGGTCTTGATGCCTGTGTTCCCCCTCCCCTGGCCCCCCACACAAAAGAACTGACAACACCTCAGAACTACTTTGTGTAGAAATTAGGTATTTTCTGGTTGCTGTTCTCAACTGGAGAGACTGTGCAGTGATGGCTCAGAAGTGGCATAGGGACACTGATACCTTCTTCATGTAACAAGTAGCAAATACTCCTGGAATCTAAGACACCTCTGTGTTTGCATTCCAGCCTCATTACTGATCAGTTATAGTGTAGTATTTATATATATATATATAAAACATGCAATATGTGAATTGCAGTACTAGTTAAAGGGAAATAGTTTTGCTCTGTATATTTTGTTACTTTTCAGATTTAATAAGACTTGCATCTGTAAAAATGCCTAAACAAGACTGTAGCCTGATACAGTGCAGCTGATTATTTACTATAAAGCATTATTTGTAAAGATCATTTTTTTACTTAATGAAAACTGTTATATGTACACATGATCCAATATATACAATTTTACTGCACCTATTTTTCTAACAAATTTTCTAATTTTTTTAAATGTTTGATTTAAAGTTTCAGACTCCAAAGATGAAGGGACTGCTTGTTTTTATCACAGTTGTATTCTCTCTAGTAGAGAGCATTTCTGTGACCATCCTTCCCCCACTCTCCCCTTTTTTCCTTGAAAATCTGTTAGAAAGTGAGATACAGTATGTTGTCACCTCTTCTCTTCCATTTACAATATCTATGCTGCGTTATACTTGAGTTGAATCTTGTGTGGGGTTTTTTTTTATTTGCAGCAGCAACCATCTAAATAAAAGATCTGCAAAGTAACAAAGGCGATGGAGTGAAGTGTTTCTTGTGTGGGGTGTATTTTGAGTAAGTTATGCTACTGCTCTTTTAGTTCCTAGGCTTAGCTGATGAGTCCCTGTGTCTTTAAATCTCAAATCCTTAAAAGCCACACTGACCTAGAAAGGAAGAAGGGGGAATACTTACTTGCAGTAAGGACTGAAAGTATAACACAGCAGCACTAGTTACAGTTCTACACAAGAAGTTTCTGCTGCCTGTAAAGCTACATCCAAGGCAAGGCAAACTGACACAGGAGTTTGACCCTAAGCTTGTCCACATGAAGAAGTTACAAACTTAGCAGAACTCTTGTCATGTGCTGTACACCCTATGGATCAGAGTTGTTAATTCTGTCTTACAGTGGCAGCTGATAAGAAGGAACTTGTTACACCCACCCTTATTCCATTGGCTGTACTCCCATCCTGCTACTGCCAGAGAATTTATACATTTAACTTTCTAAGCACCATGCTGTAGCACACATTTGGGAGATGTGGCCACAGGCCAAAGGTTTTTAGGGTCACGTGAAATAAAGTGGCAGTGTAGATAATGCTGAAGCACAGAGGCACTAGTATCACCCAGTTGCAGCAAGCAACAATAAGCTGGTTTTGAATTCTGTGGCTAAAACATCAACAGCAGAGTGAAATAATGTAACTTTCTTGCTGTAACAGTTATTTTCTCTGAAGTAGTCCTAGTTGTGATTTAAATTAAATAGTAACAGTTCTGCTAGGCCTGGAAATGGAAAACTGCATAGTATCTGGTTCCTGTTGCTTTGGCAGCATAATACATCTCAGACTGAGGCTGTCAATATTATCCTCACACTCCAGCTAGAGACACAGGCTAAAGCCTTAACTTCTGAAGAAATAAAATGTTCAGAATGTCACACACGTTCAATACATAATTCTATTCCCCAAAAAACTGCAATAGGTACTGTTGCAGTGTACCTTTCCCAGACCTGAAGTGTATGTACCACTTCAGTTTAAAACATCAGACAGGGGGAAGGAAAAGTTGTTGTGTGATAATCTCTCAGGATTTAAAGTTTTCCTTATTTGAATGCAGTACAAGTGTGAAGTCCATCCACGTGTTTGGGTTGCAGAGCACTTCCTGCCACTGGAGCACTGCCTGAGAAGCAAAGTCCATAGAGCCAAACAATTCCTCTGCAAAAAAGCAAAAGGAAAGATCAGAGTTACTTTTCACTTGGCCTTACCCAACTTCTGGCCAACCCTTTCACCCACTTCTATGGTAATTTCAGCTGTTCTGTAGCCCCCAAGGCACTAATTGCAATAAGCTGTATTTATACTTTTGAACTATTATTTACATCCTGTTAAACTGGGATCAGTCTGTGAAGAGTGCAACCTGCAGCAAAGAAAACGTTTTTGGTTGTGTGACTAAAAGCAGAAGAGCAAGTGTGCATGCTCGTAAGAGCAGAATGGCACTAAGTCTCCTGCTTCAGTTCATCTCCAGTGACTTTAACGTATTTCCAGGCTGAAGGCTTGGATCATTTACAAGCAGATAGTCCCTGCTCTAGCAGAAAGGCAAATGCTGGCTAGGATAAGCAAAAAAAGGTCATGAGGAAGCCTGCACGACATTGAGCTACCACCAGTGATAATACTGCTGTAAACTGCATGCTGATACCAAAACAACATTTGACCCTTTCCTCTCAAATACTGAAACCCACAGCACTTTACTCACTGGGAGGACAAGGGTGAGAGACTGTGGGGCAGCCTTCAAGGGACAATGCTTCCCTGCTCAACTACCTGTGAAACAGGGCCTACTCAGAGAGCAGAGGGTTTCTCAGACATTGCTCAGCCCTGAGAAAGCAAGCTCACTCTTATGTTAGAGCAGAACCCAAAATTTCAAACCCTTCAAGCAAGTTTCACCTCCTGTATTTCATTGATTGGATTGATTTATGGATGTAAAATAATAAGCACAAACACAAGCAAGGTTGGCATCTACAAGATTAGTTCTCCTGCTTCCTTTTGATGAGAAATTATATTTTAAATAAGCCAGTTCATAGAAAACAATTAAAGAAATAAGTCTCTAAAAATATGTAGAGCTCTGTGTGAGTTAGAAGTGCACGATTTCTGTGCTTGTCTTCGCATGGCTCTGACCCACTAAAATCACCATGCTAACAAATGGCTGTCCTGAAAATTTCCATTGACAACCTTGAACTTCTGCACAGACCTGAACTGAAGCACCTGCATCAGTTCTTGCAGGATCAGAGCCCAAGCCTGCAAGTTGCTTAGGACAGAGGCTGGGACTGCATGGGTAAGCACGTGATAGCAGGTAATAAATAGCACAGTGTAATTATTATTGCTTGGGATGTAAACTAAATGAACTTTTTCCCAATATACCTTCAACTTTCAGCGATAAAGAACTTACTTGCACCAAGCTTGGCTCCTCCTAGGAATTGATCACTTGAGCTGAAAGTTGACTTGTGCCAGACAGTCAGGTGTAAACTTGATTGCTGTAGCTGAGCTGGGGTCACACCATCAAAGACAAACAAGTGTTTCCACTGTGGACAGGCTTCCTTCTTAATGACAGGAGACTTTTGCTTTACCTCTGCTTGGTCTGGAAGGATAAGACAACTTCCCCCCCAAAAAAAAGAGTTCAGCAAGGTTACTGACTTCTGAACCAGAAAACAGAACATTTTCTATGACCAACTAGGGCCCTTTGGTTTGCCTTAAATAGCAAAGAAGTTCAGCCTTAGTGCAAGGTAGAACATAGTGCCCTTGTGTTTATTTTGGGACTTGCACCTTTTCCTGCCTGCCTTTAGTGCAGGTGCAAGCAGGTTCTTGTAGTCTGCTTTGACTCTGCTGTCACTGACTGCTGAAGGAGTCTTTGCTCTACGCGCTGCCACCCAACAGTGCCTGAAACCTGCCTTTCAGGACATGAAATGCTCACCCATTTCACCAAAGGTGGGTGCCACAACAGGTGAAATGGCTTCATGAGATGTAAGTTTACCCCAGTATCATACTTCCAGTGGCCTCTGATGCCTGACAGCAAGGGAGTAAAACAACCCCACACACACACTACTCAGCACACTGAAGAAAACTTCAGCTCCTTCTCTTTCAAAATGTCGAGAATGAAGAGGACAAAAGTTTTCAATGTATCCAGAGATGTAATTAATTCTGCAAAGACATAGCTGAAACTGACTTTATTTGCACCGTTTTTTCCCCCTCCTCTAATATCTAAGAGCACACACTTAAATTAGTGAACTCTAAATCTAATGACACAATTAAAATCTAAAGTTCAGGACCAAAAGGGAGGGTGGAATCCATCACCATCCTGCAAACTGCTGCTGTTCTGCAGACACCCAAGCGTCACCATTACTAGGAAGTCTGACTAAGAGTGTAAGCAATGCCACTTTCCCATGCCAGTCTCCTGCTGAAAACACGTTAATATGTACATTTGCAAAGAACACGTATGACATTCTGTATTTGAAGTGTTATGTCTCAGACATACCCTTTAACAAAGGAGTTCAGCATTCCAGCAGATCTCAGCATGGGCAAGTTCTTGGCCCCAAATACCATAACCTGAAGCTGGCAGTTGAGAACTCCTCGGTCTTTGTTTCCTGAAAAAGGAGCACTTATCACATGAAATGCCCACTTAGGCATTCTCCTACTTTCTTTTAGCAGCATCTTAAGCTATGAGCTGAACTAAGTGGCACTAGTGAGATAAGGAGTCACAAGGCGGGACTAGGAACATTTCAAAGATTTGAACGTTTGTACAGTGAATGATTCACACACAAAGCAAACCAAGCAGTGAGTAGCTGGCTGCTTTGTGATGCCTGTTCCAAAGACAAAGCTTTCTCTTGTGTTCGTGAAAAGTAAACACAGAGCAGTACACACAGAAGCATTTCTCTGAACAGTCAGAGGCAGGGGAGAGAGCCAAACCCATGGTGTGACACTGCTCCGCTCTCAGCTCGAGGCACAGAGCAGAGACCCAAAACACAGGTGTGCATAGGGAGGAAAACTGGAAGATACCGAGTTGGTAACTTTGGGGTCATTTAGAAAAGAAAAGGGAACCAAAAAAACCCAATTAATTAGAGCTTCCTATTGGTCTCTACCTGCTGCTGTGGGCCTCACACAGAGAGCAGCACACTACTAGAGCTCTGAACATCTGTATACCTCACTAAGGTCTAGGGAGGTAAGGAAAAGGAGGTTTTCCTATCCCTCCCTCCCAGTGTTTCTTTCACTCCACCAGCAGGTGCTTGCTCTGACATACTACAGCAATACTTAGTGTACCTTACAAGTTTTCATTACTAGAAACTGAATCCTGCTGATACATTTTGAACCTAACTCCTTCCAAGTGAAACAGCCTCTCTAAGATGAGACCACTGGAGGAAGCCAAGGGTACTGGTCTGGTACCCTTGCAGATACTTCCCTTCCACTTTTTCCCTAAATTGGCTGTCTCTGCCTCGGACAGCAGAACTGCTGTTTCACCACCAGAATAACCTCTACTGGTAACATCATGACAGGTACAAGGTTTGGAAAACAGCTCAATGCATCATACTGCTGCCATTATAATGTACAACTTCTGTTGGCATTAAAAAGAACAAATATACAAAGCTTGAAAATGTTTTGATTTTAAATAATCAAAGATATAAAACACCAAAAAGCACCATTTGCTGTAGCTGTTAAAAAACCCATACAGGAATATTACACTGGACACTTTGCCAGTCCTTTACTGATCTTGATTCTTTTCCAGCCAAGGAATTCACAGAATCATAGAGTCATTTATGTTGGAAAAGACCTCTAAGATCATTGAGAGCAACCTTTAAGCACTCATGTATGCTGAAACATTTTGTACCTTCAAACTGGAGATTTTGGTACTGGGCTGCTACCGACAGCTTTGCAGACACGAGGAGTTCACCACTGTACTGGATAAGATCATCGTCAGGCTTCTCTAGCTGAAGAAAGGGACATACAGGAGTCTGCATTACTGCTCATTCTCTTCCACATCCTTCTCACAGCTTATCTGTGTTTCCAAGACATCTTGCCAATGGGCTGGATTGACAGTGTTTTCCCATCAATGATCTCATAGAGGTCATCTTTCCCATGGCTTTCACTACATCTTGCTCTTAAGGTACAATTAAGCACAAAAACTTAGAGTCACCTTGGGTTTGAGTGGGTACCAGTCAAACTGCATTGAGTCCTCTTCGAAATTCCATGCTGCCAGGGGAATCACCACTTCCCCCAAAAACACCCTGTATTTGAGAGCTCCTGCATGCCACACAGAGATCTGAAGTTGCCGACTTCTCAGCTGGGAGTATTCAATCTTGTACTAGAAAGATAAACAGCATTTACAGAGCAATGCACGGGATGAATGCAGGCCCACGCTCATGACCTCCCATGGCTCCCAGGAAGCCGCCACAGCAAGACAGAACCACGTTGTCTGAGTGTGCTTTGCCATCTGAAAAAAACCCAACTACATGCTGAATAATGCTCATTCAAATAGGAAACAACATTCCAGGAATACCTTGACCTGCCTTGCTAAAATTTTTGATTGTAAATTCAGAACTTAAAATAACTCTTGACCATTTTTGCCAGGGTTCTGTTTTGTTTTTTGCCTTTTTTTTTGGCGGGGGGAGTTGTCTTTTTTTATTATTTGGGTTTTTTTAGTTGGTTGGCAGGCATGGTTTTTCGGGGGTTTTTTTGTTTGTGTGTTTTGGTTATATACATTTTTATATATACATATATACATACGTGTATATATATATTTCTGTTTACACTCCCAGCAGAATGTGGCTGCTCTGGAAGCCAGTTCAGGATGAAGACACCTAATGATGGTGCTTAAACTCCCATTCTGGTCAGTGGACATCTACTTAAGGCAGTCAGCAAGGGCAAGGAAGGAATTCAGCCGGTCACTAATTAAAGCCTTGATCCACTCTCCAAACATAGTTAGAGCCCTTTGAGACCTTTTTGGGTATCTAATACACCCACCGAGACTGGCAAACCCAGCCCACAGGTGACCTGCACAGACAGCTGGAGGCAATGGCACAGGCAAGGAAATCAGTACCCACATTTAGGCTGCTGAATCACAAGCTGGGTGTGGGCTCTGTGGCTGATGACCCTGAGTCACCCTGGGCTCCAGTGACTCCCAGGAGCACTTGCACAGCTCTCACACACACAGCCACCTCCAAGTGCAGGTGCCTTAATCTGCAATTGAATTCCACCCACTTGGATCTCAGCATCAAGATGAAGTTTACCTGTATGCACTTTTGACTATTTTTGCTACTCTGGATAAACTAACAATTAAACTATTTTTCAATATTTCTAAGTAAACACCTTTAGAGTTTATGTAGCCAGCTCAGGCATGGCTCTCACTCCCCTTTAATGACTTCTGCATGACTGGCATTGAAAAAGGACTATAAAATTAGGACCAATGATTTAAACTTCTGGCTCTTTTTTCCTCCCAACTTAAACCCTATAGACAGGCTTTGGGGCTGTAAAAGAATCACATACATTACAAAAATCCTCTTATGTTATTATCAAATTTTAACTACGGTCTTTACAGACATTTTGCTTGTTTCACTCACTATTTCATTCTGGATGTTCATATACACCAAGAGTTGGGGGTAACACTGAAACTTTCGTGTAGTTCAAGAAGCAACACTACAAGTTTGCCCCTCCACTAACTTTGTTTCTTATCTCTTCCAAGACAATATATTACTGAAGAACTCATCATCTTATGTTCTACTGCAGCTCGCCAAAGCACACCAAAAAAAAAAAAGAAAGGGGTTTCAGTGATCTGACTACAAAAGTGGAGCTGGGAAAGCTGGGAACAACCAAACTAAAGCAGGCTCTCCCAGCTGACAGTACTCAGCTTCAAATTCCATGAAGTGTGTGAAGTAAGAATAATGGCTCCTGTTTCCTATACACAATTCTAACAAGGATGCAAGAAGCAATATTGAAAGGCATTAAGGAGCTGAAATCCTGACTACTCTTCTCTGGTGGGATTATTAATGTTTGAAATTAGACAGTACAAAGAAAAAGCCTGGCATCAGTTGCAGAGGGAAAAGGAAGCAGACAATGTTATAGAGATGGTTTAGAGTTAGCACACAGTTAACTGTAGAGAGACACTTCAAGTGGCACTGACCAAAGGGTATCTCTTGAAAGGGATATTTGTGTAAAACTCCAACTGTTCTGCAATACACCCTGTTTCTGAATGTACAAAGAAAAGCATCTATGGAAGACACTCTGCTTTTGCCACAAGGTAAATCAGAACAATACTGGTGTTTACTAAAAGAACTTTCTTGGACAAAGGCAGACTTTTCTAATGGTTTGCAATTTACTGTTGCAGCCCCAAAAGCAACTCTCTCTTATTTAGACTGAAAAACATAATTTAAAAAATCATTATTGTCAGTGACTCCTAAATTTGCCCCATCAGGTCAGTTCTGAACTTGCAGGATTGTACCACAGAAAAACACACTTAGCATCGTGAAATTGCAAACCATACCTCCAAAGTCTCATCATACTCTGGATCCACTGTGCTCTTTTTGACAGCTGTCTTCCTCTTACTCCAAGGAGATTTATCAGGAAGTAAATAAACCTTCACATATCTCGGAGATAAAGAGAAAGATACATGTTAAGTGATCAGAAGGGGTAGGGAGGATCAAACGAAAAACACAATTAGATGAGAGGAGACTTTTCTTAATTTTTAAACAACTTCATTGACTTTGTAAGTTTCCAAGCAATAAAATGACAAAACATGATTTATATATTTTCTCAATAAAAGCAGATACACTATAAGGATCCTTGTGTACCATTCAGTTAATGTGTTTCAATTCCATTGTCCTTGGGAAAGGATTAAGATCTGAATAGGAATCCTGCTGTCATACTCTTGACCTCTGATAAAACAGCCCCCTAAAGAAGTCACCTTGCCAGTTGTAGTGACAGCTTTATGATGAAAACAACAGCATATTATGTGCTCAAAGAAAAAAAAATAAACTCAATCAACTTTAGGATCACTGCTGCTTGTTCATGGAGAAAATCTCATCTTCACAACATCAGGTAAATAATACAGAAAAACTCACAGATCTTACAAATGCTAATTGTTCTAATAGTCACTAGAATGAAAATGGGAGATTGCCTAAAGGGCTCAAAACTGCCCTAACATTGATTCAAGGAAAACCAGCCAAAAAAATTTCTGGAAGCTGAGTCGGACCGATATCCAGCACCAATGATTCATACCCAAAGTTTCTCAAGTGTAGGTCAAGTGAACACTAATACTTAAATATTCCCCTTTATATCAGTTCAGTGGGCTGTACTTGTGTTATGGCTTTAAAACTAAAGAATTTCAGCAACAGACTGCTCCCAGCTTGTCAGGGAAAGGAGTGGTTGTTTACATAATACAAAGCATTTTTAAACTGTACTTATACATATTTCAGATATTATGATTTACATGAATTTTATAACAGCCTCTTAACTTACTGCGTAAATAAAATCAGCTGTGTCTCATATAATCAGTGCAGAACTTACAAATATTCCCTATTTTTTCCAAACTTATCCATAGGTAAAGCTACTTTTTAAAACATACAGGTACTAGAAGATTTAACTTCTTGTTCTATGAGCCCAGATCATTTTAATTAAAACATAGCCAGACAGACTTCAAACCAGCAAACAAGCTAAATAATTAATCAGGTTTTAAACATCAGTTAAAAGCCTGCTTTTCAGCAAGCATGTCAAGTAAGCGTGCTGTACTTTTTCAGTTGGCTTGGAAACCAATAGAAATGTAAAAATATATACCCATAGAGAACATAATGTTTACTACACAGCACTTCCCACATTGCCTTTCAGGCTTCCTGCAACTGCTTGCCTGGCTTAATTACCAGGGGACTTAGAGAACCTTGACCCACTTCTGAAGCGGTCCCAAACAGCCCTTCTCCAGAGGCTGCTCTTCCAGCAAGGCACTGCTCATCACCAAGCTTGTCTTTATGAATATTCTCTGCAAGATGCGCAAAATCCATCGTCCTTCCGGGTGAAGGTGGCTGCAAGTCCACGATTCCAATGGGGGCACTCAAATGCTCAAACACAGTGAGACAGCAGGGACACGAACAGGTAGTTAGGGATTCTACCTGGTGATTTTCTATCAATGGTTACTGCATGGTCAGAAAGGACTCTTTAGTGACAAGCAAAGAAATCACCAAGGCTTAATTATCTAACCAAAATTTTCTATGGCATATTTTATACATATACTTCTATGGCACAGAAGTAGACATTTCTTCCTCTTACAATGGTACGTAATTATTAAACAGCTTTAGATTTTAAAATATGTTGCAGCACCTGAATTTTTTACTTTTATCACAGAAGATGGAAGCACTGAAATAGTATAGCAACCACCCAGTGACCCACAGTGGGTCAGCAGATGAATCAGAAACAGGACATCTCATGTTTCAGCCACAGCTTAAGAACTAAAAACTGAGCAGCTATTCCTGAGGCCCAAAAGTACTCACCAGCAACACACACACCCAACTGCCTGCTCACAGGCAGGGAAAGAGAATTCCTAGCAGAAAATGGTCAGACTGGAATAAGCACTGGTACGAAACCCATTTATCTTGCAGTGTGTATACGTGCAAAGGGTGGTGTGGATGTTGGACGTTCTGAAGGTGCCAGTATGGCATACAATCATATATCAATCCATTTCACTCAGAACATGTATAAGTATTGGAAAAACCAGAATATTTTCCTTATGTTTCTCCTTCTCTACAGAAATACTTACGGGTTACACTTTTTCTTCTTCTCTTCTCCATAAGCCAGGTTCTTGCACCCCTTGATGCAAACTTCCAAGATGCAAGTTCTGAAGTTGTACTTTAAGGCAAACTCTATTTCTCCTGTGATGTTAGCCTTGCCAAAATTGCCAGACTCAGTGCAAGTGCTGTTAAGGCTAAACAAACTCCCCTAAGGAAAGACAAATGTCTGGTAAAAGCAGCTTCAGATCAAACAGGACAAAACATTGATTTCCCTCAAAAGTCAGTATCTTTACAAACATGACTGTAAAGCTACTGCAAGTCATGAAATTTAAGGTAATCTGTATAAAACATTCCACTGATTCCATAACATCCTTGAAAATCATGACTGTAATTGCAATTCTATTGCTTTGCCCTCTTCTCTTCAGCAAACTCTCTAGGCTGATACTTTAAGTAACTTCTAGATCTAGAAACCATATTTGTATAAAACTCCTGCGTCACCTCCCACGAGAAAAATGGGATAAGTATCTGAAAGGGGGTGAAAAAACCCTTTGAAATCGAAAAACATTAAAAATCATTGAATTAGACTGCTTTTAATACATAGCTCATAGTAGGGTACACTACCAAGACATTCGGTTCTACCATGTATTAGAGGAAATACCAAAGTGGCCTGAACATCCAGTAAATACCTTACAAGATGTCCCAATTCTGGATAAAAATTATGTACTCTGTACTGCAGACCATTCAGGAGAGATTAAAATATGAATGCTTCCAGCTGTTGCATGTGGGTGCATAAAGATGATGTTCCCTAGTTCACCTCAGCCACTTTGTCCTCCCTTCATCTACTTCCACCTTTGGGGAAAAGGTTTGGATGCTTTATATATGGTCCATCCACACATAAAGAGCACTTGTGTCCAGCATTTACAGAAGCCGGGACATTGCAAAGAAGGAAGAGACCAATCCTCTGTGTGGCCCAGTCCAGACACGTAACTTTAGGGTGCTATCTCGCTTTCACTGTAACAAATTATCAACTCAGAACAGTTTGGTCTCCGTTCATTTATAATGATATCCTTCAGGGTGAGCCCTAGAAACTTTTCACACAGCGTTTGTCACGAAGGCACCACTGTTGTGATCAGTCTCTCAGCAACACTGCCCTAGATTGCTAAGATATCTGTGTTAGATCACTCCTCCCCCTGAAAATAAACACCAACCCACACAGGACTGGTTGACCAAGGAGTTCTGCATTGCACAACCCAGCAGCTACGAGTGCAAAGCAGTGTTTGCAAGATCGTATCTCTCTTCTATGGAGATGCTTTTCTTCCTTTGTACAGCATGCCAAATATTCAATTCACACCAACAGATTTATTAAAGAGGCTATCTGCTCTCTCTCTTAAGCTCTAAGCAACACACACACACGTGTCAAAAGTAGGGTTAGAGTGCTTACTGAGGAAGTCAAAAGAAGTGTAAGGACTGTTTTGACCTGATGCTTGTTGCATATAATCTTCCTTCCTCCACAAGAAGTGTATCAGTGCAATAAATCTACCTTGCAGCTTTGTTCAGCTCTGCTCTTTCATACAATAACGTATTTTAATTCACCAGAAATAATTCACCAGACCAGAAAATGCTTATTTTCCACCAAAATCCTTTATGGCAATGGAATGCAAACAGAATTTTGTCCTAAGCTCATATGTCCTAAAAAAAGTCCCGTGAAAGTTCCTAATATTTATTCCACAAAACACCCTATTTATTTAGGGAGGCTGGATAGGTGTTATGATGAATGATGTTTGGACTGAATACCACTACAGATGTCTCACACCTGACCAGGCATCTCATACATTCTATGTGGAAGTCACCACTTTTGGTTCAGTGAGCAGGGATTGAGCAACGACTTAACATATTGTACTTCTGCTGGCATGACTGGAAGCAATGCCATCTGATGTTCTGGAAGATACATTTTTTATGGAGTGGCCTTCAACATCCAACAACTACCCATAAAGAGAAGTTTAATGGAATTTGACCTCCACCTTTATAAGATAGTAGAAAATATTTCAGTTTTAAGCCAGAGCTTTCTATAGCCCAGCGCAAATGGTTGTCATTGGAATCACAAATGTAGTACAAAACTGCTTTCCATTTGTCAGCTGAACACCTCAGACTCCTCAGTGCAGTAAACTATGAGAGAGCACCAAGGTCCCTGTGTGCGTTTCTGCTTCTCTGTCAAGTGAGCAGCCTGGTTTAATTTTGATTCCCTAAGTCATTTTAGTTCCCTTCTCTACAAGATCAGTCACGAATTCTTTGGATATTTCACCTTGCTTAACCTCATCACTAATAGACAGAAATTAGCTTCCACAGTTAATCATAGAGGCTTTAAAGCATGTGCTGAATTCATTTATTACCGGCTTCCTTCTCTCTCATTTGCAGTATTCAAAATGCCATCTGACAGAGGATGATTCAGTGTCATCCCCTAAGCCCATGAACTGCTCCCCTGGTTTCTATCACTGTCAGTTTCCTCTTCATTCACTGACATTCTAACATTTGAATTTCCACTGACATTTCCAACACCACAGTTCTTGCCGACTGACAAAACACTTCTGATAAATGAAGCTCGAAGACAAAAAGTCAGATATTAGGTGAGAAAGTACCACATTCATAATCCCGATTCTAATAATCAAATGGGAAGAATGTTAGCTACATTTGCAAAATTCAGAAGCTGCTCTATCAATTATTCATTATCAGTGGATATATCCATCAATTATCAATTATTAATTTAATTTGCCTTATGCTTCAAAAAGTTCAGTGTTACTATGAGGACTGTGCCAAAGGCATCAGTCTTTCATCAGGTATAAACTCAAGTGCAATTCCCCCTTCATTTTGTAACATAATTCAAAATACACCAACATTCTGCACAAGCTTTTATATCTGTTCCCTTTAAACACCTCTTCTGGTGTGTTTCACCTTTAACTTACATGTTTTCTGCCATCACAGAAAACTGTATCACTTGTGGGACTGGTTGTTATGTCTTCTTCCTCCTTGCAATTACTTTTGCTCTGAGTTTCACTGTCATTTTGGGGCCCAGTGGGGAGCTGTTCCAGACTGGGTGTACTTTTCATCTGTAAGAAATTAAGAAAGTATTTTTTCAATTTCAGAAAAATGTCCTAATTTCTTCAGAAATGCTATCAGAAGAAAATTCAGTAAATAGCTACAATCAGCTTAATAGCTGATTAAAGTCATGCAGGTGGCACACCTTCAAAGATAATGTAGTAACTTAATTTAAATGTTAATTTATAACTCTCTCAACCCAGTTAGTGGTACACTCATTATATTAATAATTTTCTAAAATCAACATACCACCAGGTAATCTAAGGATCCCAACCACAGCAATTACTAACAGCAGCCTACTAATAGCACACCAAAGGTAGCAATATACTAATAAAAGTCCTTATTAGGCCTTAACAAAACAGTAATTTTGGAAGAAAATAAAATCTTGCCTCCAGGAAATTAAAAAGTGTATTTTGCAATATGCATGACACATGCCCATGTTTACCTATGCAAGAATGAATGTCAGTTGAAAGAGATTTGAAAATAGAAACAGACTGACAAGTTCTTATTGAGCTTTGTTTATAGAAAAAGTTTAAATTTCCAAGGTGTTCCTGACTTTGCTTTGACTAAGTCCATTCAACCTTTCCAGTTTCCCATGAAAACCCTGATAATTCCCAAGAGAGTTATATATATCAATCAAAACTCCTTGAGATTTATCTTCAGCCACCTCTGTTACCAAGAACAACAGTTAATAGAATGAAGCGCCAAAATACAAATACATAGGGCTGGAAATATGCTTAAAATATTGGTGCTTCTGGCACACCATTTCCCGGGGATAATACAATCTATGAAAAGTATGTTGACACCTCAACGGACAGGAAAAAAGCAAGGTAAGAAATTTCACATGGCTCAGATCTAAGAAAATAACTTCTTTTAAAAAGTTGTGTAACAGATTACCTGAAAGGCCAAAAAGAATATAGTGTAACTGAATCAATAGAAAGGATTAGGACCTATTTGCACAAAAGAAACAGGAAATGTGAGAAAATCCCTCCTGCACAGTCAGCAGAAAGCACTAGAGAATGAGGACAAGAGATGAGATAATATAGTGAGATTACTTCTGAAAAAAACAGGATGTGCAAAATCCTAACCAGTCTGCTGTTATTATAACACACAGAAATTTTTATGTCTATTAAGTGCCCTACCTTAAGAATAGATGCAAGCATTAAGTTACCATGGGAGAGGGAAACAGACGTTAAATGCATTCAGAATACAGCCACAAAAAAAAAACCTGAGCAAACCCAAAATGGTATTTCCTAGCAGAGAAATTGTTTTCTGCTTTATAAAAGCAGAAACCTGAAACACAACCAATTTCACTTGCTAACCAAAACAAGCTACTACACACTGAATTTCAGCTTCTACTTGGATCAGAAAGACTTCTCTGTTGTGCAGTACAGAACATAAGAGACTGATGACACAGCTACCAGTGCTGAACTCAGCAGCAGGTCACATAAGCCCAGCCCAGCTCTAATGCCTGCTGCTGTTGCCACAGGAGAGGTATCCCAGAGCTACCAATGCACCACAAACCGCTCCCAAACGTGGCACATGCCTGCTTGTTCTCCCAGCGAGGCAGGTGTAACTGCACTTCCCTTAATGAACCTGGGGATTCTGATGATGAGAGGCCCTCAAAAACACTATTTACTTCCCAAATCCAGCTTCTACACTGGCTGGTACTTCTTGCCATTGGATTGTTTTGCTGGGGTATTTTTTCACTAATACTGAGGTTAATTATAATCTGTTTCAACTTTAATCTGAAGGAATCAAGCTCTGCACAAATTTAGAAAACTACGCATTGCAAATTTAGAAAACTTACTTAAGAAACAGATAGTGTTCATGAGGCTGAATTAGTGCCCCAGCCTTACACATTGCACATTCATACTTGTGGTTACAGTTATTACTTCCCAGTCATCCCTAAGAGAAAAATACAGTTTCTAGGGGGAAAAGCCACTGCTCTGATTCATTCTCTGAAAATGAAAGTTCTTTCTGGGGTGGAAATCATAACAAGTAATATTTCAACTTGGTATTTTCTTATACATATAACTAGTTGTTTTGCAAGTGTAGTTTAAAACAGGTTCTGTCCCATAACTTAAGGCATAGTTCTAGTAAACAGCTACCCTTCTTAAAGGCAAACAAAGATGAACGACATTTACAAGAAAAAAATCAACAGAAATTCTAGCAAAACTAAAATTCTAGCCTAAATATAGTCCAATTGGTTTAAATGACTCAGAGAAATAGTGCTCTGGCACACAAACATTGAAATCTATCTTTCAAAACCTGCAATGCAAAGCGTGGACATAAGTGCCAAATCTTTAAATGGGCAATTAAAAACCCACACAAATGGTTTGGATTCTCCTACAAATTCATTACTGAAGCCAAAGAATCCATATCCATCTTTTAAATGTGGCAGATTGTTTGTGATCAGCATGCAATGAAGCGTAGTCTAAATTCACATTGTCTCCAACTGTGGTGTTTTCCAATGCAGTGCTCTGCCTGTGGAATAAAGTTAACACCAAAGTGTGGCTTGCCACAACAAAAGCAGCATTCAGGTAACTAATAATTGTTGCCAATTCTGTTGGCAATTTCATTGCATACAAAAATACCAGAACTAATTTCACAGAGTTCTCAGACCTTGCTGGGCCAATTCAAACTGCCCAGTCCACACAGTTTGACCTCCTGTCTCTGCCATTTATCAGTACCTAGCGCTTCTGAGGAAAGCGAAAGAAGTGCACAAGGGAGCTGTGAGTAATGTGTGCCACGAGGCCTGGCCCAAAGCAAGGGCTTTTCTCAGCATCTAATCCAGGCACTTAGCAAACCACACTGACCTCATTCAGACGAACAAGGCAGTTCAGTAAGTACCCACTGTGTGGAAAACTGAGTATGGACAAAGTTCAGTCACTGGAGAGCTGAAAGTGTACAAAACAAAATCTTCAGTGTAACTCTAAAGCAGAAATGTGAGGTCATCTTCAGCCCTGCACAATTTGTAGGAAAACAGATGACTGGATTTTCCTCAAACTTCTCAAGAAAACACTGAAAGTTAGAGACTGTAACCAAAGCAAAAGGAAAAGGAAAGTTGCGTAGCAACTAACAGCAATGCTTTCTCCCTGCCAAGTTAAAAAATGCTAAGAAAACGTCAGGATGGGTTTGGGATGGTCATAGCTCATCCTGTTCAGCAGCAAAAGGGGCAGGAAGAAGACAAGACAGAGCACCTCCCTGCAGCCCAACAATGAAATAGAGCAGGTATCAATTCAACCTCAAGAGAGGCTGTGAGCACCTGAGAGAAAAACGTCCCATCCCCTCCATCCTTCCCTCCCTTCGTAAAAATCTCAGTCTAACATTACAACTCTGGGCTGAAATCAACTGTGCAGAATCTGTCAAAAACCTTGTGAAGAATCAGAGTTATTCTGATCACAGTCCGTAAACATCAGCTATGTCCTGTTCATAAAATAAAAGCAAAATTCCACTGTGCACATGACTGCTCTCACAAATATATTTCACTCCAGAAACAGCTCTTACAGTTAGAGACTGTGTATAATAATATGATACCCTGCTTGTAATGTTGATTGCAGTGTCAGATTGGCTCCTTCTTTGCTTTCTTCTTTCCACATTCTTCCCATAATCTGTGGTTAGGACACATCTGTCAGCCATATCATTCTGGGACTTTGATATTTCTGAAGTGAAAATGAAGAGAAAAATCACTATAACAAACTTTGCAAGCAATCCTATACATTTATAGGCTAATTCTGCAGCTTTCAAGCTGTTATCCTGCACCTTTAGCATTGATCTCTTGAAAACAAGAAACAGATGGGAAGACGAGTGCTTGTCATATTGTATATAATTATATTTTGCCTGCATAAATCTTCCATGCTGTTTCAACTGGAAATTATACTCCTTGCTGCCTATCATTATAGCTGCTGCAAGGAACTGTAAGCCGTCAAATACAGTTTCCTCTCAGAAGCAGCTACTACAATCCCTGTGTATCATTTGATTTGTAAAGTGGTTTGGTTTGGTTCAGGATAAAAGCAAAATCGTTATAACAACATAAAGCAACACAAAAATGAAAAGTAGAAAGAAGATAATATTGGAAAATATTTAGAAATGTATCCAAAATATGGATGAAAGGAGGGATATTACGTACTCTGGTCCCAAACCACATACAATTTTAAGAACGTGAATAGCCCTCATTGACCTCAACAACATTACTCATATGGATAAGCTTATGTCCATACTTAAGCACCTTGTTGAATTAGCATTTCAGTAACATGTAGTTTACTAGCAAATAAATCTACAGGACAACTGAGCATTTAATGCCCCACTTTTTGCTTCTTATTCCTCAGTGTACACTCAGAATTCACTTAAAGGGAAGGGGAGCACTCATCCATGATTTCTGAAGTTGAATATGAGCAGGCTTAGCTGCAGATACTTTGTTGTCAATCCCAGATAGACTCTCATGAAGAATTAAAAATTTATAAGTAGTACATGAAATAGCTATCATATGTTTAATTCATACAGAAGAAATAAACACTTCCCTCACAACATGAACCTCTGTGGAGGAACCTCAGACAGCAGACAATACGACATTATGGTATTCAAAAACAATGGCACTCAAGTATGATTTTTAAAGACACTCTGGGTTAGTTTTGTTCTTAGCAGCAATCAGTCCTCAGATGTTTACTGTACTCTGTGTACACCATTAAGGCACCATGTGACCTATTCAAAGGCAGGTTCAATTAAGCCATCTCTGTAAATGAAACCAGGTTTTTAACATACACAGTGAAATCAGAGATCATAAAAGAGACTGGAATTGAGAGCTCTAATGGAATAGATACAATCTGAATAGTTTGACCAGCAGTAGAGGCAGAAACACCAGCCTTGCCTCACACTCTCTTATAAGGAACAGGTTATTGTGAGAAAACACAAATGTTCCGTTTTCATATCTATTCCTCTTTTGGCTCCTCTACCCAAATGGCAGTAAGACTGACACTCTCTCTAGTGCCAAGGGCAATTTTTCACTGCAAATAAAACTACAACCAGCAATTCATTTTACATTCACCAAATGGCAACCATTGGATTACAATCTCCTCTTGCTGCCAAGCCACACTGGAACAGGAGGTAACAGCATAAAGGAGCAGACTGTACAATGGCAGCTTTGTGCTGCACGTGCTGATCCCTTGTTCCCGCTGCTCTCAGGCACGCACTCACACTGGCTCCAGTGAGAGAGTCAGAGACAGAATGAGGTTCTCCAGGTTTATTTACTGCAATACACAAGAGCTGGGTGTATTCAATACCTCTGCAAACTAGGACATTTTTATCTAGATAAGATACAGAGTACTAACTTTAGACACTCGTGACCAAAAACGTTTATCAGCACAGTACCAGGTTTTATTGAGGCCATATTGTCTGAAAAAGCTGCTTTCTTAAGTCAAGAAACCCAAGTCCTTCTCTCTGTAAGACTTCCTATACTTTTTAATTACTGACTTCAGTGATTGCAACAGCCTGTTATTTTCTCCCAAATTAAACTGCTCCAAAGTAACTGAGGATGAGAGCACTTGAGTGGGATTTCACCCACCGCTGAACTGAACTAACAACTTGTTCCCATCTCCCTCTGCAACCACTGCCCCGCTCTGCAATTTGTTTTTCACAAATCTCCATCCCTGGCTCCTGATCACATGGACCAGCACTCTCTGTTGTACATGTTTCAACATATATTTTACCTTGAGCCCATTTAACTCACTAAAACAGCAGAAAAGCACCTATGTGTTTTGTCTAGGTTAATGTTCCACCCTTTAAATTAGCTAAACCAGTTTCCAGAGGGTTCCAGATGCTAATTATGGCAGCATAATGCTAGAAACAGAGAGAAAAGAAACATGTGAGTGGAGCAGGACCTTTCTTTTGGTAGTAGTGAATTAATAAGTTGGTTTGCTGCAGTCCTGACAGTTTTTACCAGTAACTCTGGGATATGGCCAGGCCTCAAACTAACAGAAAGCTGAATAAATTACTTTGCATCCAGTTCTGTGCTGCCACTATTACTGCTTCCAGTAGTAGTGTCCTACACCACCATATACTTCTGTTTAGGTGCAAGTCACCACATCTCTACATAGCTTTAATACGTGTTCACACAGACACAACACTGAATTTGCATAGTTAAAGAAGAATAGGTCTTTAGAATGGGTGGAAGAAGCTAAAGGAAAGAGCAAACAAAAGCTAAGACAAGAGTTAGAGGGAAAGGCAGAAAGGCACTAAAGCCAGATTTGCTCAGGTCTAATCTCACATGTGGGGTTGTGTAAGTCGAAGCTAGTAAGAAAATACTAAGGTTTGTTCAAATCCATGCAAATTTGCAAGCCCCTGTAATCTTCCTAAGGCTCAGAAGTTGCTTTCCTATGGTCACTGATGCCTTTAATTTGTTTTTCACAAAGGCTGACAGTCCTCAGTGTAGTCAGCCTTAGAGGTGCCCCTAGGAACAGCAGGCAGTGTAAGAGAATGGAAGGAACCAAAAGCATCAGAATAGAACAGGAGCTGTTAGCACAGGAGAGCACTTAGAAATGTGCACTGAAAAATTCCACACAACTCGATTGAGAAAGAGGAAGGAAGTCCTCAAGAATATTGCCAGTGAATGAAAATATTAAACTCCTGTTAAATTACAGACTCTTTGACAGGGTCAGTTGGGAGTCAGCCAGAAAACATGAAGATCAGAAATTGGTTATTACTCTAACATGAATTAAATATACTGCATCTGAACACCTGGTAAATTTAAAAAGAAACATTATACAGTCTTTTCACATCTTTACAAGAAAGATGTTCTGGTTTGATATAATCAGTTTATTTAACAACTGGCAGAATACTGAAGGAGAATTAGACTTCCCATATTATTTTTCTGGTTGGCACAGCCTTGGCATTAATCATTTCAGCCATTACTCAATAGCCTTTTTTATAACTACTTCTTGGCCAACACTGTGGCCAAAAAATTGAAATATTTGACTACGTTATTCTGGAATGACAAAGACAGTGAAAGCTACTTACTTTTTATATGTGTTGTGAGAGACAAAAATAAGTTTTCCACAGATTTATTAAACCTTTTAGATTCTCCAAGTTCCTGCAAATGAGAGATGCAAAGAGTAAGAAAACACAAAGTATTAGTACTTTTAAAGTTTCCGTGATTACGTATCTACAGACCACATAACAATCAGATGATAAGGCTGCAGCCCTTTGCTCACTTCTGTTGACAAATACATCTGAGGACATACATTGACATGGTTGGAAGCTGTCACACTAACGCATGAATATGGAAAGTCATCTTTTCAGTTCCATGGTCTTTCACATATAAGTGGAACTCCTTGCAGAAAGATCACATAGCAAGTTCATAAATACAACCAATTACATCACTGATTTGTTGTAAGGTATTTAATACTTTTATCTATTACAGATGATCCTGTGTCTCTGAATCAAAGAGTTTTCATCAAACTCCAGGTAAGTACATTAGAATGTTTACAGAACTGCAGTGGGCTTCAAAACCAGGGCCTGAGGATCCAGTCCAAAATTAAATGAAACAGTAATTTAGTGTAATTTCTGCGAGTTTCAAGCCACGTTCTACTATTCTGTTCACTAGAAACTGGAATGCAAAGGCAGCCATCAAATTCACTGTTCTTCATTCAGTAATGATAGTGACACATGACTACTGAATGTCATAGGAACATAGGACCTTCAGGTTTGAGTGGAACTCAGATCTCAGTCCAGTCTTCCTGTGATGAGGCACCAAAAACCAGATGCAATATTCTAATGTCAAGCAGAGTGGTTAACCACTTCCCTCAAAAACTGAAAACTAATTGAAAACAGCCCTCAGAGCCTCTAAACTTTCTCTCCCAGTATCCATGCAGCATAAAAATAACAACAAAGTAACAAAAGGCTGCATTTATATTGCAGAGTGATGTTACAGAAGTTATTTACCACATTTCTGTGCATGACCTTTTCGTATGAATGACACCCTAAGTGGTGCACTCGTGTATATTTTGCAGATACATACATTTCCCATCACATTGGTTCCTGCTGCTGATTCTGTGAAAGGTGGTGGAGTTGGAGGTACCACAGAAATTTTACTAGAAATTTAAGAGATAAACAGTGCAACAATTAATATATTATGCCAACAGATGACTAAATAAACCCTGTCCATGCACAGTATCTTTATTACCTGTGTTTCCTGCACTCTAAAGATCTGGGTTGACATCCTGTGTCTGTAACAGCTGCAGCACGGGTTCATTGCCTGTTCCTAGGAATTAGGACTACCTTTCTATCTTCTCAATCTTGGGGTGCTCCAGGTAAAATTATTAAATTAGAAGTATCAGGAAGACCTAATTTAGGATAGGCTCCCTAGACTTTTATATGGCTGGCAGTATTACAGTCTGTGTCCTGAGTTCTAAAACACAATTCCTGTAAAATGCACCCCATGTCTTGTTCAGAGATGTTTTCAGAAAACCGTCATCTCTATCTACAATACTAAAAGGATCCTTCCTTGTCTGGGTTCAGAGCTTTTAAAGACCCTTTAAACATTCCTCTCATTCCATCTATGGTAAATAGTCCTGGTCTGTGAAAAAAAAAAATCGACTGATTCTCTTATCACAGCACAATCACAGATCCTAAGGTAGCTGGTGAACTTCCTTCTTGATTCTTTTTTTAGTTTTACCACATCCAGGTAAAAGCAAGTCCTGGCTAGGATCTTATCTAGCTGCATATAAGTTTCTTTCTTATGCAGCTGTGCCTTGCCAGACAATCATATGAAATTGAGACCATCTCTTCATATCTTCTTTTACATGGGGCTTTTGGGGGGTTTTTTGTTGATTTGGGTTTTGGTAGCAGTTTTTGTTGTTGCTGTTTGATGTTGTGGTTTTTTGGTTTGGATTATTTTACAGCAGAGGGTTCCTTTGATAACCTAATAAGCAGAATGTTACTTCATTATATATCACTGGTAATAACTTAAATATGGTCATGCTTCAGCCTCTAGTCAAAGTATTTATTCACTGTAAACTAAATTTTTTATTTTTTAAAAGTTTGGTAAGTGAAAATGTCTAACTTCTTGTCTACTATTTATTGTAAAACTATCATATCAGCAATATCTCCCACTGAACAAATAATGATGTTGTTATGACACCTAGTAAATCATTTTCATTTACAACCATTTAAAAGTATTTTGGAAATTTAACAGATAATTGTATAAATAGTTGTGCAAAAATATAAGCAGATAAAACAAAGATAATGCATGCCCTTTAATTTCAAGCAAGATACTATTACTCTAAACATAGTACTTACTCTGTTGTACGTGAGACCTGTTCTGTGGATTGCTGACAGCTGAAAGTGAAAATTTTTCTATGCTTTTATCACTTTTGAACTCCAAAAGTACTGGTTTTTTTTATAATAGGGGAATACAAACTACTGGCTGGTTTATAACATAAAATACATCACCCATACAAATTCGCAGTGTCCTGGGACTGTTTGTCCTTTTATACATCTTACCTCAGATTCTGGTAAGATTCCAAGAGCTTCGCACCAACTGTTTCATGTCTGCCTATGAAGGAGGGAAAAAAAATAATCCAAAGACCATTTAGCAGCAACAGCAGTTACTTATGCCTATATAATACTTTTTAAAATCAGTGCCTTTCAGGAACTGGCCTGTATTTACAGAAGCTCATGCACATGCAGTCAGGAATGAAGTCAATTCCCAACTAATGTATCAGCACACGTGCCAAGCAACACACAGGTTTCTCCTGTACCTCAAACTTCTCAAACCGTACCACGATTTCACTCTCCCCTGTTGCAGGTGACACATTCAGACGAACTCTTCACAAATGCCAAGGACAATCACACAGAGATGCCAACGGGCCCATTCCTTACAGGTCGCCAAGCGCTCTCAGCCTCGCAGGGTCCAGGAGGCAGGTGGAGCACGGGCCCACTGCTCTAAAGCACACTTCAGCCACAAAACGCAAACACTGAGGGAAGCTTGAAAACGTGTACAAGAGCAGGCACATGGTCAACTCCTGCATCTCATGGAAAATTCTTTTCACTTTTCCTACTAGAGACCCGAGCAATGATGAAAATCCTTGACTAGCTCACAAACACGAGCAAGACCCTTTGCTAAAAGCATCCCTGCAGGGACATGGCAACCATGGCACAATCCTCCGGTGAGCAGCCACATGACGTGAAGACACCAAGGAGCAAGGGCTCCATCAGGCATGAACAATGAAGACTCATAAAACTGTGGTTTGCTCCTGGGGGATCACAAATACAATAAAGGGCTAAAAGCATGTAACAAAGGGCCGACAGAAATTATCTGGAGTGACTTTAATCACTAGTAATTCCTGATACAGAAAGCAGCACGTGATCCATGTTTTGCTGAAGACGTCATTAATTGTAACTACTTACATAAAAGTAATTGACCCTAGTAGTGGTAGACAATAATCAGCTCATGGATGTTACAATTTTCAATCAGAACTCCAGAATTCTCTCTTATTGATAAATAACATTTGCTATCTTAGATTTTAAATTGATTGGTCACTAAAAGCAATCTAACACTTTCATGAAAATATTAATCTTATTCTTTAGGTAGAAGCTACAAAAAATTAATAAAAAGCATAACAAAGTGATTTTTTTTTTTACTCCACAACACGAGAAAACTTCACTGTAAAATTTTTTTTTCAGTTAAACTTACTTTCCAGTAATTACTTCAGTTATGCTATACTTTCAAACCAAAAGAGGGCACTGTCCCTCCAGGATTGAAGGATGCATAAAGGCTTCCGTGTTTCAAAATTTGTCACTTTTTTAACCCCTTTAAACATATCAGTTGGTCTAATCAAAGGAACTAAACAAAACATATTTCTCCCTACAGATTTGTCTTCTGTATATCCTTAGGTCTTTGTGACTTCAACACTATTACCATTAGACTAAGCAAAATGCCTCAAGCACCCAGAAAGCTTTGATAATTCTAAGTGAGAACCGATTTATTTCGCTGGAAAAAGGGACAGTCAGTACCTTGCAATATCAGATTCAGTATCCAAGAAAAACATTTTCCAATAATACAGAGATTGATAAAAGTACCAGCTTTATACTTGTTGAAAAGAATGAGGGGAAATTATCACCAATGGTTATTGGATGAAACCATGCTTTAAAAAAATCAGTCAACTAACACTTCAAAATCAGAAATTGTGTTAGTTAGAATGGACTTCAGCGAAATCTTTCAAATTTTAAAAGAATTGTTTTAACAGGAACTTTAGTTTAGTTTGTTAATATGCTGCCTTTCACAAACACCTACTAGCCAAAATCTGCCTGATTAAGCTCTTCCATTTATAAAATTCTTCCTATTCAAGTTTCCCAAGAGAGATTTAAGGCCTAGTTCTTTCCTTTTTACCAACTACTCTTAAACATAGATGCAGACACTGGAAGTGAAGCTGTATCATTTAACTACAGTCAGGCACAAAATTAAGTAGATGCCTACCTGAAGTGGCACTTCAAGGGAAACAGGAAACAAATCCTCTCCACCTCACCAGTCATTGTAGGTGAAAACAAAAACTAACAGCTCCTTGGCTGGCAAAACACATTCCCCATAGAGCAATCCATCCACATCCTCTACAATTTCTTTTACAGCTTTATACTTTTAATGGCACTGAAAAGACCCAGCACAGGGCAATGGCACAGCCAGCTGGCTGAAGGCAATGAAACAGTAAGTGTTCAGCTCTCTGCTGATTTATAGCTATACATGGGTGTTTTTATTTCATTCTATAATTTCTTTAAACTTTAGAACTTCCTCAGTGGAAACAACAAGTTTTAACTTCATCACTGACTTCATTTTGACAAATGATGAATGCAAGATCATTTTCTTCCTGTACGTATAACATTTCTATATTAATTCCACGTCATTGTATTTTAGAAGTCTTACACGCTCATTAATTCAAATTTACATGGCCAGCAATTTTCTTATTTGTATTACTCAGACAAAATAAGTTATACTTTTAAATGCATTCTGCTAATTTGTGTTCATGTTTTATTTACTGCACAGACAGATGGACTGCCTGGTAAAATGGAAGAAACATTAGATACAGTGTCAGACTACATTCTGTGTTTCACTTAGATGACAACTACACATTAGATTGCAGTTTATGATCTGTTCCAGTGATTACCTTCACCTGGATATTTCTTTGCTCGTTCCTCAAAGAACCATTCACCAGCCTTCACTTTCACATCTCTGGGAAACAATCGAAAGAGATTTGAATCAATACGTTCGCAAGTGCATTTCTTCAAATGTTTGGTTACCACGTAACAATCCAACATCTCTTATTAATCCTGCCATAAAACTAAGATGCCAATACTACTCAATCCATTGACTGGTTTTGCTATGGGTCTGAAAAAAATCATGGAGGGGAGGAATCCTTTGGGGACTTTTGGTTTGGTTTTGGGGGGTGGGGGTTGTTTGATAATTTGTTTTCCTTTTTGCAATGTAGGACTGCCCATGGAAAGTGATACCCACTGCTCTGGGCATTGTTCTGAAGGCAGGAGTCCTGGGTGCACTCCAGTCTGCACAACCAGCTTGAAAAGCAGCCCAGGCACCTGAAAATCAGCTCTCACCTTTCTTAGCCATCCTACTTTCCCCTCACCAGGATAAACAAAAGGTGCTGAGTAGCATTTACCACATTGCTGCACTGCCTACCCTTCTTGAGATTTGCAGCTTTGATGTAAAGCTCACTGAGGGCAATGGAAAAGTCTGACTGAATTTAATTGATTTCACATCATGACTAAAGATCAAATGTACTCTCTCTTCACTACAAAGAGAAATTCAATGACAGCTGACATACCCATCTGTATTAGTAAGATTTTAAAAAAAAGGTAATTTCCTGAAGGAAAAGTAAAAAGGTCTTTTAATTAATCTAAATAATGTTTTCTTGGTCTTACCATTAAATATCTGGACAAGCTTATTAAATAATTAAGGGTGTGCAGTCCTACACAAAGCAGCTTAACAACTAACAACTCCCTAGAGGGGATTTCCACTGTGGCCACCAAATAACTGGAAACTAATTTAAAACAAGAGGAAGTGGAGAGGGTTATCTAGAGAAGGATATGGAAAGTTAACTTCTGAATTCTCAATTTAGTGCATTTAGTTTGAAACACAGCAAAACACACGCAGCAAAATCTAGTAACTGTTTTGTATCAAGTATAAATAGAGCTGATCTACCTATTTTGCGTATTAGTTGCTAAATAAGCTGAAGATTCGGAGAATATCTTGTTGGTGATAGTTTATAACTCTCTTTCAAACTATAAAAAACTACTTCGAACTAGTACAAAATTTTTAACTTGAGACCAATACTTTGCCATATATTTCCCTCTATATTAATCTCATTTTGGCATCCACAGAAGGAGTGGAATGGTGGATTCATCTTGTGTTGGCATAAAGTAATTTTTCATCCAAATCCTCACCCTTTCTAGCAGGATATATATTTATCATCCAGCAAAGCTTTTGAATAATTTTCCAAACTACCACTCTTCGCCTTTGTATTATTTTTCATCAAATGTGGAAATATATCTAAACCATTTTGCTTAGAAAGATTATAATAAATAGACTGGACTATGAGGGAATATTTTGATATTAAAAAAAATGTACCAATACAGTAAAAGAAAGATTGTTTCCTGTATCTTGAAATACAAAAATGGGATATAAGTAAAAGAAAAAAACCAACTAATTCAAAGTAAACAAATTTGGATTTCTAACAATATTTGAACAAGTCCTAGTAATGTCATTAATTGGTTTTGCTCTTTAAAAATTTATAAAGCATGACTTCAAATTATTCATCAATCAGGTTTCTCACTCCAGTGCTAAGAGGCAGAAAATAATGATTAGGAAATTGTCAAGAAATTGGCTACACTACATCAAAGCACAGCACCTTCAGCAGGTTGTGAGGATGCACTGGTTCAATATTGAGCCAGAGGAACGAGTTCTCTCTGCGGCTCAGAAACCCACAACTGTTTCTATGCTTTGCTGTTATCATTTGTCACACTCACAGTATCTCGGGTCTACCCTGAGAATCCATTTTGCTAAACACAGGAAGGGAAATACCAGCTACATAAAAAAATAACACAAAGTTCCCACCCATTTCATCGTTACCAGGGCTTCAGCCAACATTTTCATTACACCACTGGCTTTGTTTCACTAACTGTTCAAGCAAGAGATCCACAAAACCAATGGGTATCCATTGGATGACCGCTGTAAACCAGCAGAATTCCTTACCCATGAGCATAGCAAATGGTGCATTTCCAAAGGCAGGGGCTCAGGCAGACACGGCATTCCGAGCACACCCGATGACTGCATCCATTGCACACTGCGCCTCTGTTCATCAACAACCCCAGCGACTTCTGACAGCGAGCACAAGATCTCTCCTGGTATTCATGCCGTGCATTTTTTGCCCCTTTCCACCGAAGTTGCTGCAGCTGCAGTTTCATTTTCCTAATCCCACAGGTAAAAAGGGAAAAAAAAAATTACAGTGGACAAAATCCTCACATAAAGCACAAGTTAATAATACCCTGGTTGTGCAATACCATTTCTAGTGGGAGATATGCCCTCAAATATGACCTCTGTTGAGCACTCATTGAAAACGTCCACACACCGCATTTTTGCAGTGTGAGCGTGTGTGTGACCAGAACTGTGCATTCTAACAAAGGAATAGTTAAGTATAAATGGGGTTTTATTAATTTCAGGCCCACTCAGGGCAGGGCACTGAAATCGTTGTATGGAAGTGATTACGTATTCACTTACAAAAACTGAGACTAAATGGTGCTCCCTTCCATTTGATGTTTTTTAAATCATATCTATCCAAGAATCAAATCTTCTACTCAAAATAATAAAAAAATAATCATGACAAATGCATCATCTGAAAGCTAAAAAAACCCCAAAACCCACCATTCTGAAATATCAAAACCTCTCCTTCTCATTTCATTAACTTTGCCTCCATTACACATACCAATAGTCAAGATCTATGTTTTTAATTGTTAGTAACATCATCAACAGTTAAAAGGGATTTTCTAACCAATTCATACTTTTTATATAACCCTTTCCATACTTTTCACTTCGTTATTTTCATTTAATATGTCCCATAATACTTACATAAATGTTCTCTGTAAACAAAGTTTAAGTTTCCACACTTAAGGGACTAAAAATTTATATCTTATCCACACCAATACCTAGTTTTACAGGGGAATGCAATATCACAAAGTAGGATACAAGGTACTAGGAAATCCTTGTCCTAGCCAAGACGTGAAGCAAATAAAGTGCTGGAGAATTATCCTTTATCCTCACCAGCTGAGATACTTGCATAGTGTGAAATTAGTAAAAAAAAATCCTTTCCTAACCAATAGCACCCATTGACACAAGCAACAACCTCCAAGTCAGCATGGTGTGCCTGCTGCCTGTTGCATGTGATGGATTTAGCACAATGAGCAGGTATCCAATGAGTCTTAACTTCAGTCTTGGAACAGTGTAAGCTAAACAAGCCAGCCAAAGATCTGAACACGTTCCATGCTACCAAGACTATACATACACATACACAGGAAATTATGACAATGCCATAAAGCCTTCATGGAAAAAATACAGCCAGCAACTGAACTTTCTATGAAGGCTGGAAGTAAAATTCACCAAGTACATTATTCAGTGAACAGGATTTGCTGATCTTTAGTGTAGAGTCAATAGAATGGCAAAATCAAGAGGATCTGGATAACCTTAGTTTTCCCAAAGAGTACAAAAGCATTAGCTAACAAGAAGTTAAAAGAAGAGTTCATTTAGAAGGACAACAAAGCGGAAGAAAAATAATTCAGAAGAAATAAAAATAAAAGAACAGAAAACAGGAATTGGGGAACAGCAGATACCTTATTCTTTCCTCCTCTGTTTTTCTCACCATCTGGTCACGGTATAGGACTTCCAGAACAGCCTCTCGTTCCAATTCCTTAAGGAAGTTCAGATTAAATTCACATGCCATTTTTGCCAAATTTCACTAATTCATTTGTTTTGTAGACTCCTGTCCTATGGGTTCCACTACATCCAGAATGATGGTCTGAGTGTTTCCTAAATGCCTGTGCTCTTACTTGATTGTTGATGTGTTTCACTGTGTCATACCCTTGAAAAGAAAAATAACTTTGTCCGTCCTCGCACAGATCATCATTTAAGTGTCTCTGCTAACCCAGGGACTATGAACAGTTACCAAGGTCACAGCAGCCTTGACTTTTTCACATGTCCTTTAACTTTCTTTTCTTTTTTCCGCTGAAAGTGGTTCCAAAAGAGATGAGAGCTTGCAGCAATGTCCCAGACAGAGCTTGAACTGGCACCAGATGGAGAGACAATTTGTCAAGAGATGGTGTAAGGGAGTGGCAGAAATGGTTTGGGTTTCTTTATTCGGTCTTGTAGATTTGGGATTTCCGGGCCTAAGGAAAAAAAACCAAAACATTATCTCTTCTCACCTCTTCAAGGCATTTCAAATAATGTGAAGGACACATTTATACTCAAACCTTTCATGCAGTAATTCAGACACAGGAGAGGTTTTAAGACAGTCCTGTTCTTCAGAGAGGCTCACCATATTGTCTATTAGCACTCAGGCACACACATTCACTTTTTTTGTACAGTCAACATAAAACAACCAATAAAAAAGCTTAAGTTAGTTTTGAACACAGGCCTACAGGTCCCATGACTGCCATACTGCTAGAGATAAAGTTTTTGAGAAAAAATGTCCCTTTCTAATCTCATTTTATTGAAAAGACATCACAAGACTAAGAGGAAAAAAAAAGATCTCTAAGTCACTTCCATCAATTACCTGTGTCTGTTAAGTCTAGATAAACAGTTTGATACCAAATAATGCTATTATCTTTTCTAACACACACAGAAACACTACAAAGTTAAAATATATATTATTTCCAGCTCAGTGCACTAACAATTTTGGTACCAAACTGATAAAGTTAACATACAAATATTTGAGAAGTATAAAATTAAAACAGAAGCACAACTGTAGTTTAGATATATTCTGTGACCTTCACTTTTGCAAAACCCCACTAAAACATAAAATAATTTTAATATACTCTGCAGCAAAGTCGAGAAAGAAGATGATTATTCAACCTAAACCAGCTTACACGCCACAATAATTTTCAGTATTACTGTCTAACATTTAGTGCATATTACCAGAAATGTAAGACAATTCCACTTACGGTACACCAATATTAAAGGCGTGTATAAGAAAACTTGTTGAGTGTTTCAAACTGAATCTGAAGTAGATACACACGGTCAGGCTCTAGGCAGGTGTAGACACTAGGACAGAAGGGCAAAGCTTTCCCAAAGCAGTTACTGATGCTTCACTGATGGAACTCAGCTGAGAATCTGACAAACCATCTGCATTGCTGGATCTTTATTTTCAAATACTGAGTTTTAAATTTAAAACAAACAAAAACCTAAACCACCAAAAGAACCCACTAAAATTTCATATATATAGTGACAATGTATTTTTGTCAGTGCAGGGCATTACTTTACATGCAGCTTGCCCCAATTAAGTTACTTTATTTTCCACCAGAAAAAGCAGAGGGTGATAATATGTATACATAAACAGGTTGCATTCCATTTGTGTACGGGGGTTTTTTTGTGAAACCCTTCAACAGACACCAAAAGGACAAGGCATTTCACAGAAGTTTGTGTTCAAGAAAAAAAATAAAAGATTAGTTTCCTGTGGAAACAAAAGAGACAAAGGCATAATCATATCTTATTTCCTTACCAACTGCAATTTCACAGGAAATTACTCATTTGAAACATAAAGAGCCTGAGCATTTTTTTTTTAACACAATATATGTAATTTTCAAAGGCCCCTGCATCCTTCACCTGCTTTCATCTTTTACCTTGTGAATACCGCCTGGGATTGATGAGCATGTTTAAAGCCTTCAACTCCATTTAAGTCAACACAACCTAAAGAGGAGTCAGTACAAACTCTGGTGGCTCTGCCCTGCACAGGATACCAAAACATCCATTACAGGGCAAGCTACATTTGCCATAAACTCCTAAGATTTTGGACACATTAGAACACCACCAGAAAATCCCACTAAAACATCAGTAAAAGCTGGCAAGTGCATGACTGTCAATACTAAGTGGATGCAATAAAACTGTTCTGATGATCTTACAGAAAACACATTAATGTCTTACAGAGCTATTAAGAACATGCCACAGTAAAACAGCTATGAAGAGCAACACCTGCAGTTAAGCAAGCACAGAAAGAGTTGCTATCTGATGTCTCCTGCAAATTCTTTTAAAAAATCTAGCTTAATGATGAGGTAGCTTTAAGAATAAATAAAGTATTATAAAAATATTACAACCCCCAAAATGGGAGATAATCCTTGGCCCCACAACAAACTTGAACTTGTCATCATTTCACAGAGGTGTTCAAATTGGATTGAAAAACTCTCTACCATTGTGAAATAAGAACTTTTCTCTTACACCAAAGCCGTCTGCACTAGAGTAGTTTTTTGGCAGTAATAAAGAAGTGTTTTCAGTAATGGCCCTCTTGGACAGGGAAAAAACCTCATAAACCTTTAGAGATGCTCTCCTTTCATGTTCACCCATTGAATCCAGCTAGCCGCTGTTTTACACAGTCAGCTAACCTCAAAGCTGAGCATCTACACAAAACCAAAAGTAGCAGCAACCTCTTTAGTAAATGCCACAACACTTCTTCCTTTTCAGCACAAAGTTCACAAAAAAAATTCTGTTCAAGCACTATTTTAAATTATATTTTTAGCATTATTTATTATTACTTTTTGTACTTAAACTAATGCAGCGTCAGGCACCTTGCAGATGGATCAGTAAAATGCTATCTTCTTGAAAATATCCCAAAGAAATCCCAAAGCCATTGTAAGAGAGAAGGGATAACCAATGTGGCTATGCCTTAGGAGAGGATTTGGGCATGCACAAAGTACAACCTCAAAAAACCATGTTTTTTCTCTATCAAGATAAAATAACATGTAGCTATGTTACTCAAAAACAAGCAAAAGGCCTACCTAACACTAGACTAAGTTTGCAAAATCAGCTCCTTTTCTAAGTTTTCAAACTTAAAAACGCCTGGCTTAGCAAGCTTTTCCTCAAAGCAATTTTACATGTAAAGTATTATTGATCTCCTTTCAGATCCTTAAGCATTAGCAAAGTAATGACAATTAAATAAATTAACAGATCTTCTAAAGTCACAGTCTTCATTTACTTGAGATAATTGGATTACTTCATCCATTAACCCAGAAGATGGATGTAATACATCAGTAGCGAGGAACAGATTAAGAAAGTTCAGAGTAAAATCAGTCTCAAAAGCTACTGCAGTTTGTGGCTATATGCTGTTCTGCTGAGACCAAACACATAAATTCATTCTTAGTTAAGAAAATCACAAACGTTGTTTTCTACTACCTGGCTGCAACAGTTTAACTTTCACATCCCTGCATGGGCACCTGAACATTACCTAAGTTCTTTGATAATGCTTTACCAAAATTAAGTCTATGATATTAATAACATCCCAGCCCAGAATTCAGAGTAAAAATAAAACCAAACAACTAAACCAAACACAAACAATTAAGTTGTAGGTGTGTTTTTTCCATTAAATCTTTTCCAGCTTGAAAAACACCATGCCAGTAAATAAAAATGCATCCCCCTGTACTATACCACACAGAACAGAGTAAAATGATGCCCTTACCTCTTCAGCAGCCATCAAAGAGAGACACCAGGAAGTAGACTGCTTATAAAAGATGAGGAGCATTCTTATTATTGAATTATCTCTCCTTAAAGAAAACTGGTGGCAGTTCTCCACCCCCTTTCCTTCCTTTGGGCACCGATACCACTGACGTATGTTCAGAGGAGCACCCCAAAGCAGCTGAAAGCAAATGCACTCAACAAGACCTCCAGTGCTACAACAGTTTTTGCCAGGTCTCTGGTTTTGTTACCAGCAACAAGCAAAGATGTTTATTTTTCTAACATTGAAAGGAGACTCAGCACAATAGACTACAAAAGCTGACTGATATACCAAAATATGCTCAGTCTTCAAGCCACACACAGGAAGAGAAGTGGCTTTGAGTTCTATATAGTTTCTTTTTCTGACACCATGAATGTGAAAACACTTCTAACCTCAATGTCTCCAGGACCTGCACGGAAAGCTTGTTTTGTATCGTAAACAGTTCTTTCCTGGAAACAAAACAGTTTTCTACTTAGGTTTATAAGATAAAGCAATTGGTATAGATAAAAATTCAAAAGAATTCAGATTTTATGCATCTGCATGAAGAAGAAAGTTATTTTACCTCGCAACTGGAAATCTGATCTCAGGTAACAGTTGGAAGTTAAAACATTATTCAGGTTGGACACCCTAAGTCAGTCTATCACAGAATTAAGTCTGGCTAATGAAGTTCAAAGTTACATCTCAATTATTTCTAAGTCTAGAGAAAAAAAAAGAGGTTATTCTTACAGCTCAATCTCCTTTCTTGCTCCCAGCTCTACCAAACTGTGGATACAGCACAGAAGCCCTTCTTAACTGTTTCAGGTGTTTTAAGATTCATGATTTCTAGCTAAAATTAAACAAAGCACAGCAACGCTACTCACATGGCAAAGTTTAAAAGCCTGCATTTTTACAACCTCATTAAACTAAATACGTTCAAACATTTCCAGCTGTGTATGTCAAGTTTAATCACCTTCTTCAGCTGCATCACTGAAAAGAAAGCAACTGTTAGTGGGGCATAGCGCTATGCAGGTATGCACCATATTTGGATAATTTGGGCCTTAATTTCAGGAAAAACTTTAACTAAATGAAACACCCAAAGTAACCTGAGGATTCTAACTACCCACAGTGATAAATTAAATGTATCCCAAACCCAGGCTGTGGAACATTAGCCCTACTATCAGCTTCCCCCTAATATTTAATCAAAGCCTTAACTGCCACATATTTAACCCATTGTATTTTTTCCTCTCATCCCTGGACGTGGAACACTGCTGCAGTATTCTATACATGCTAAGAATATAACCAAACACAGTCATAAAAGCCTTTTATGCTATTGGTCAGACAAGCACCACTTGTTCAGTCTTCCCATAGTCCTCACCTTTTTGTCTCTGCTTTCTGGAAGCAGCAAGCACAAGACCTGGAAGGGGGCTGAGGATGTGCTCAGCATCCAGCCACAGTCCCACCGCATCCCTCTGGAGCGAGTGGAGCTGGTGCCGCCCGCAGGGTGCCCACAGAGCCCCGGAGTGAGGTGGCTGCTCAGGGTCTCCTTTTTCAGGAGGAACAGGAGGCAGAGCCTGGCACAGGACTGGAGACAAGATCAAAACTGCTCAGTCGGCACCGTCAGGCCCCGGCGCTGTAACTCCCTCAACCTTCTTGAAATACAACGCCCAAAACTGGACACGGTGTTCCTTGTGCAGCCTTACTGCGGAGAGGGCAATAGGAATACTGCTTCCAGGCCCTATGTCCTTTTTTTTCTTCCTTTTTTTTCTTTTTTTAACAGCACAATACGAGATATTGAGATAGATCGTACCTAAACACCTCCCTATTCTATGTGTCTACGGAAAGGCTACCGAGTGAGCTGGTTCTGCACTTGTAGAGCTGGTTATTCCAGCCTCCATACAACCCTTTGCATTTGTACCCAGTAAGTTATTTCTCCCTCCATCCACACTCTCCGTGCAGTTCATCCAGGCCCCTCTGGATCTGAACAGCATCTCTCACTGCCCAGAGCAGCTCTCAGGGGCTGGCAGCATCGGCGATTTGGACAACCTGTAAGCGCTGCACACACTACACAACACCCGGGAACTGCGACAAGTGTGCCCTTTAATTTCATTCTCCTAGTTCTTACTACGTCTGCTAAAAATCATGCGATCTGCTTAGAATTGTAAGAATTCAGATATTCTCCCGTGGTGGGTTGACCCTGCCTGGATNCGAGCGGCTCCGCCGGGAAGATGGACGAGTTCCAGACGGGAGAGGAGGTAACGGGACGGGGGGGGAGCACAGCGTCCCGCCTGGCGTCTCCTTTCAGGGCCGGCGGAGGGTCTCAGGGGGTGCCCGTCCGCCCCGCATCCCACCCCTCGGCGTCGCCCGCCGCCATCCCTGTCGCCCGCCCCCAGGGTGGAGCCGCGTGTCCCGGGCACCGGCGGCGAACGGGCGCAGCCTTTGTTCTGCCGGGCCCTTGTCCGGATATCCACTACGTTCCTCGACCCTGGCTTCTGCCCCTGCCTCTGCAGGGGAAAGAGGCGTGAGGGCTGTCCTCGGCGAAGAGGCGTGAGGGCTGCCGTGGCCTCGGGCTGCCGCCGCCGCAGGAGCCGAGAGCCGTGGTGGGAGGGTGGCCGGCGCTGGTGGGGCCAGGGGAAGACTGGAGCGAGCTGTTCCTGTGCGGAAAGAGGAGTCCCAGCCCTTGGTCTGCGTGTTGCAGGCGCACTGATGGGGCGTCGCACCCCGTGCACAAGACACGGAGCGGGATAAATCAAGGGTCTCAGTCAGCTGTGGTGCCGAATGACCGCCTGATGTCCCCTCGCGAAGGAGGAGGAAGCAGCCAGTGCTGCTTTTGCACGGGGACAGTGTCTCTGAGCTGTGGCACTGTTACACAGCCCGATGTGGCTGGGTGAGACAATAGCGAAGCCGCGAGAGGGGCGAAGGTGTGTCAGGCTTGCCCTGATCCAAAAGCCTCGTCCTCATGGCCGAGCCTGGCCTGTGTTACGGTCACAGACTTTTTTTTTAAAAGAATACGTACTTAACATACTCGAACATCATTTTTACGTCTGTTTTCAAAAACGTCTTCAGAATTACTAAAGGCTGTATAGTACTGCTCTGCAGTTTGTATGTGTTGCCTGGGAGCACCCCTTTTAAACACGGTGTTGGAAACATTGTCTGCTTGCTTTGTGCCAGAGAGGTACCGCCTGGAAACTGTAAAGTAACCGATTTTNTCCGACTGGGCGGGGGAGGAAACATAATGAAAAGACAGGGAGAGTTGTTCCATGTTTTTCAGTTTGCGACACAGGCAGGCCTTCTTTCCAAGCTGCTTCCAGAAACAAGATGCAGATTCTCCTTCCCTCCTCGGGAAGCAGAGGAGGACCTCCCAGGGAAGGACCTCTTGGATGGCTGAACGAATGCCAAGCTATCCGTACGAAAAGCACAGCCGCGACAAGCGGCCCCGCTACCCCTCTCAGCCCCAGGCTTTGGGACGCGTGACGACACCGCAGCAGCCCCGCCCGGCGCCATCTCCCGCCCGGCGCCGGGCCGCTGTCGCTGTGGAAACCGCGCCATGTTGGAGCGCGCGGGGCCGAGCCCCGCCNGCACCGGCGGCGAACGGGCGCAGCCTTTGTTCTGCCGGGCCCTTGTCCGGATATCCACTACGTTCCTCGACCCTGGCTTCTGCCCCTGCCTCTGCAGGGGAAAGAGGCGTGAGGGCTGTCCTCGGCGAAGAGGCGTGAGGGCTGCCGTGGCCTCGGGCTGCCGCCGCCGCAGGAGCCGAGAGCCGTGGTGGGAGGGTGGCCGGCGCTGGTGGGGCCAGGGGAGGACTCGAGCGAGCTGTTCCTGTGCGGAAAGAGGAGTCCCAGCCCTTGGTCTGCGTGTTGCAGGCGCACTGATGGGGCGTCGCACCCCGTGCACAAGACACGGAGCGGGATAAATCAAGGGTCTCGGTCAGCTGTGGTGCCGAGTGAGCGCCTGATGTCCCCTCGCGAAGGAGGAGGAAGCAGCCAGTGCTGCTTTTGCACAGTGTCACTGAGCTGTGGCACTGTTACACAGCCCGATGTGGCTGGGTGAGACAATAGCGAAGCCGCGAGAGGGGCGAAGGTGTGTCAGGCTTGCCCTGATCCAAAAGCCTCGTCCTCATGGCCGAGCCTGGCCTGTCTTACGGTCACAGACTTTTTTTTAAAAGAATACGTACTTAACATACTCGAACATCATTTTTACGTCTGTTTTCAAAAGCGTCTTCAGAATTACTAAAGGCTGTATAGTACTGCTCTGCAGTTTGTATGTGTTGCCTGGGAGCACCCCTTTTAAACACGGTGTTGGAAACATTGTCTGCTTGCTTTGTGCCAGAGAGGTACCGCCTGGAAACTGTAAAGTAACCGATTTTTTTCCCCTTTATTTTTTAATACAAAAAGTTTTTATGTCACCTTTTTAAAAGATGACGTAATGTTAAAATGGGAAGTGTTGTGTTATTTCATAGTTCAGTTATAGCCCTAGAAGTGAATTCTCAAATCTCTCTATTGTTCCAGTACAAATTAGATACCAAAATACCTTTGAGAACTTGGGATGAATTTAAGTCATTTTACTTTGTGAACCATGTTTGTACTCACTCAAAGGCATTTCTGAGCAGACTTTGTGAAGAAGAAAACTGTATGTAGTTTATCGTCTTGCTTGACAGCAGTCTTCATGTCTGCCAGCATAGCATGTCTGCCATGCGTATTCTGAACTTAAGCTCTGTGGGAGAGAGTGTTTTGATAATTGGTAGCCCTTACTTGGTTAAATACACTGGTGCACCTTAAAAAGTAAGCACCTGTAAAATGTAGTACCTGGACAATAAATGAGGCATGTTAAAGTCAAGAAGCTAAAAAAAAAGGCAATTTGCCACAGCACATAAAAGCTTTCAAGAATGTTGGATTGTGCCAGCAAGTTGGTGCCTCCAGATATAGGTACAGAAACAGAATTGCCCGGCGTGTCCTGTTTCTTCTGTCCTGGAGAATGATCAGCTGCTCTCATCTTTCTGAATGTCACATGTCACTGAAGCTGGCTTGACTGTTCACCTTCTGACCAAAGGTTTATGAATGTGATGTTGAGATTCTCCTGAGCAGGTGTAACTGCATCCTGCCTGCACACCTGAATTACGCTGTTGTTCATTTCTGTCGGCTGGAGAAGCTGGCTGACCTCCCAGTGAAAACCCAGCCAGCATACACCTGGTTAGGTTCATTTGTACATTCTTATTTGGTCTTCTGAAATCCATCAGTTTGCCTTTACGTGCTCTTCTTTTGTCCTGGTTTGTGAGGTGGGGCTGTGAGACGCCAGCAGTGACAAGGTGGTGTGTGACTCGCTGCTGCAGCGTGGGGTCCCCTGTCACTGCTCCCTGGCCCTGTGAGTGGCTGCCCCAGCAGTGGGGGCAGCTTGTTCTACCCCCTGACATGGGAGACAGCAGGAGCAGGGGGAATGGAACAAGGAAACACGAACTACTAACCATACATATAAATGGGTGGTAGTTTTAAGATCAGTAAGGTGTTGGAGCCTTCTCTCTCCTGGTTAATCTTTGCTCCCTGAAGGCTGAAGGTCCAGCGAGATACATTTCCCCTTTGGTTTCCAAGGGGCAGCTTTCTTCTTATCCCTGGCTGAGATTGTCAAAGGCAGTTTTTCCTTCAGCTCTGAATTGATACTTTGTCCCCATCGGCGCTCTGGAGATGTCGGTTCCATTTAACTGCAAGCTGAGGTTATCTCTGTGAGCCCACTGTGCCATGCGGATGTCAGTGCTTATTGGGAAAGGGGAATATATGTGTACACAAGTGCTATATGTGTTCTTTTAAAATGCTTTGAAGTTAAAATTTGAAAGCTTTCTTGTCTCAAAATATTAAGCCAGCCAATATTAGTTCATCTCTTACTTTTCATTACTTTTCTAGGAAGGTTAACTTGACTGGGCTGAAGGAGCTAGAGTACATATATATGCATATAAAGGCAGACTTGGTATCTTCTGACTTGCCAGCAATCTGACAAGCTTAAATTAAATTTCTAGTGCATGTTCTTAACAGAGCTTGAACATTGTAAACAGAAGAATGTGTCCACTGATTATTTAAAATTCTCCTTTTTCTTTTGTAGACTTCCTTTGTTGTTGATGAAGTCAGTAGCATCATTAAAGAGGTAATTTAAACATTTTCACTTTGTTAGTGTGAAATTTCATATGTTGTATGCTGTGTGCTAAAAGGCATTCAGTGAAATGGGATAACTGATATTCAGCAGATTTCTAGACAGGTTGTTCTCAAAGTACAGATACCTGTTGATTTAACCAGTGTATGGCCTTCAGCGGAAATGATACCAAGCTTTAGCTGTGATATATATTGCAAGTCCAAGAGATATTTAAAGTAATTTCATACACTCCTCTCTGGTTGCAGTGCATCCCTATTAGAATTTCTAGGGGGATGTTTTATGTTAAATGCCGTAGAAATAGATGTTATGTTTTAGTAAAATACAGGAGTTTTTTATAGACCGAATATGCATGTTACTATGTTCTTTCAAGATGCCTTTCTCCAAAGTGAATTCTTGTTTGTTTGGAATGATTGAACTATTCTTGTTGCTAAGAAACATGAATTTTCTGGATAGAAAATTTCCAGCGGCATTTGGAGTTCCTCTTGTAGACTAGTGCAATCTTTTTGTTATTGCAAAATAACTGTTTTGGTCAGACTGTGTAAATTGAATACACATGCTTTAATACATGCTCCTGTCTCTTCTGAATTCAAAATAATTTTGTGGCTGTTTTAAAAATAATTTCTGTGATGAAAAAATGTGCCAATGAAAAACATGTAGATTTAATGTACTTTTATTTATATCTTAAAGGGAAAACTATCCTCATAAGTAAAACAGATTGTTTGGCTGGAGGCTTCTGCTCTGTTAGTATCCAGCAACGACATTGATCTTTTGTTTTAGTCTGGGGGTTTGTTTCCCAGAAATTATTCTGCTCAAAAATCTGAATTTCATTTCCATAGAAGAATATGCGTGAATGAGCTATTGTACTATTGCATCTTTTTATTGCGTCTCTTCAAGACTGTTTAAATGCAGGACCCTTTTCGTAACTCTGGCTGTAGGACGTTACCAATAATCTAAATATCCCAGAATGAACAGAGGGTGGGATCTGTGATGATTCCCTGTATGCCCGGCTCAGAGTCTGACCTGCATGTTTTTAATAATTGAAAACACTTCCAACAGCCAGTGTGGACCAGCAGTATTTAGGGTTGTTCTGTGGGTATGGGGTCTGTGTTGGAAAGGGTTAATGGGTGCCTTGCAGTGCAGCTCCTTCACCTGTTTTTCCTTCACCCCAGGCCATAGAGGGTGCTATCGGTGGCAATGCCTACCAGCACAGCAGAGTGAACCAGTGGACAACAAGCGTGGTGGAACAAACCCTGAGCCAGCTCACAAAGCTGGGGAAGCCCTTCAAGTACATCGGTGAGCTCAGCTTCCCCTTTTCTCTGAGAGCTGGGACAGTCAAGTGCACCGATAGGTGGGGGATGAGGGGAAGATCTTAGGAAGAGCCTTGTCTGTAAACTGCTGACAAGCATGCCTGTTTGCTTATGTGTGTGTATGTGTGTGCTAAGCTGAGCAAAAATGGAGCTGAATGTTAATTAATGTTAGCGGGAAATTAATCAAAGCTTCTCTACTGACTAACAGTGACCTGTGTGATTATGCAAAAGAATGGTGCTGGGCTACATACAGCAAGCTCTTGCTTCTGGGACAACTCCAGTGATGGTAAGGAACACAACTCTCAGATTTTCCAACTTGCAGCTTAATGCCAGTCTCTTTAAGACCAGGCAGCATACTTTTTTCCCCCCCCCAAGTCTGTAGTTTTGGAGGAATAGCATACTGTTTGGTATGTTTTCCGTTTGGCTGTGATGCTGACTGGGCTGTATATGAAATGCTTGGCTGTCGTGAAAGCTTCATTCTTCAGATTCTTAAAGGAAACAAGTATAAAAAATGCATATAGGGGCATGCATGTAATCATTGTAACTTCCTTCTGTTTCTGAAACCCTTTTTTGTATTTGCAGGAACCTGCACTGTGAGATGGGAGAATAAGACCATGTACTGTATTGTCAGTGCCTTTGGACTTGCAATATAGTTGCCTTGAAATCGTTCATTCTTCTCTTTTCTATTCCAGCACTTGATTTCATCTCCACTCAAACTGTGAATACCTGAACAACTTGTTTTTAATGCATTTTTAAAGTAACTTTTCTTCAAAGGTAGAAATTTGAAAATATGCTGTTACATGTTATGTTTGTACCTAGTACCATACCAGTGTTTGCTATACTTTTTTATCACTTCAAAACTTCTCTTCAAGGTGCTAATACTGAAATCTGCTGCAGTGTAAACACTTTCTCTAGATTTCTTTTCTAAGACCAATATAAATGAGACACCGACTTTCACACTTTGTACTTTTGGTTAGCATTAAATTATTGAAATTCATAACCATTGGTGTGATTCATTTAAACTTAAATCTTTTGTTATTGGGGGAAAAAGTTTCAATTTTTTCAATTCTCTTCAAGATAGTCGAGGTACATACCAGAATGCAAAGCACTTTCATAATTTTGCCAAAGTCACTACAAAGTTGCAAGAAAATTAGATTACGTTTATCAAAAAGCAGCTTGGTTGCATTTTTGAGACCTGTTTGATCTTTTTGTATGGTGTTTAGGTCATAGAACGATAACTACCTTCACTGAACAAAGACAGGTAAATTTTTCACATTCTGGAAGTGCTCGGCGAGCTATAGCTAGGTAATATTCACTTCTGCAGCCAGTTAGAGGTGTTAAGTAGGTCTTGAACTTACTTGTTACAGTCCACGTTAACTTTGCTGATAGTGAGGGTGATGAGTTCTGGTAGCTGATGAAACATGATCCTTTCTGAAAGGGGGAAAAACTGCTTTGAGGCAATGTGACTAAATAACATGGGAGTAAGTCTCCTGCCTTCTAGAGTGAAGTTGCAGAAGAATAACAAGTAAAACAAGTTTTCAGCGTAGGCTTGGGTGGTGTTTAGTCAGCTAATTAAAGAAATGGGAGCCTGCTATGAATTTCAGAAAATCTCTGCAAACGGCTGTGCTGCTTCTGCAAGCAGTAGCTCACTGCTAATGAAGCTGAGAGAATTACAGACCCATGTGGGAGAGTATCCCTGGGCTGGAGTCAGCCTGAGCAATCTGTGATTTGCTTCTTTGTAGGAAGTCCTGTCTAGTGTTTCCAGAATCCAGCTCTCAGCTAGAGCTGTTTAAGAGAGAGATGACTGCTTATACAACAGTATGGTTCCATGATCTGGAAAGACATAATGCTGCAAATTCAAATGACAGGAGAGGATTTGTTTGTCGTAGTGTTACCTGCTCTGTGGTAACTCTGCTCAGTGTAGTCAGACTGTGAAAACCCTGTGCTGGGCAAGGCTTTGGCCCTCTTCCTCCCTATCCATATCTGCTGTCAGGAGGGCAAAACGGGTGTATGTAGCAGCAGCTTTGGGCTTGGTACATTTGAGACTTCTAATAGAGCTGTGAGGCTTCTGTATTTCTGCTGCCATTCCAGTTTCTAAACAGCTCTGTAAACACATCTCCCTCATGACAAGTCACCTCATTCTTGTCACATGCCTTGGTGAGTGCTACGGGCTATACAGAGCGTATAGACCTTAGCCTGAGGAGCACATACCTTACATGGCTGTGAGAGAGAGTTTCAGTAGGGGTTCAGTCTTCAGTCAGAAATTATACAACACCTGCAAAAAGAGAATACTAAAACCAGATTGAATAACGTGCCTAAAAGTTACCAGGGTCAGAGAGAAACTTGTCGTGAAAAGAATAAATGCTTGCTCTCTTGAGTTGCTAAGGAAATTTTTCATCTGGATGCTTAGAAACTTTATCTCCTTTCCATCATGCCAGAATGATGCTGGCAGTGTAGTACCTACTGAGCTGTTTATTAACATTTAAAAGAAACGGTTTTGTGCACTGTCAGTCAATATTTGCTTCTTGGTCAAGCCATTCAGACATTCCTTGTCCTTGGTTCATGTTAATAATAGCAAGTCCCTTGATTTTTTGTTGTTTGTCAGTTCATGCATATGCTAAGCTGCAAAAAGAACCACCCCAAATATTTGAGATGCTTGTCAGTGTAACAGCTGCATGAGAGGAGAAAACCCTGTTGCATTAAAACAGGAGTTGTGCTACAAATAGGTAGATACAGTTTTATAGATGGTTTTACATGTGAACAATAACCAGTACTTCCAATGTAAGTTTTAGGACTACGGAAAGGGGTTTAGAGGTTGGGGATTTTTGGGTGTTGGTGTCCCACTCCCATGATTAAAATAGTACTTTTCTTTAAAAATGCATAGCAATCGTATATTACTGTTTTGGTGTTCTACAGTAACTGATTTTTAAATTTTCATTACCTTCAAACACCTTAGTTCTAATCACTTTTTCCAGAGGCTGATGCCCGGCTCATCTCAGTGCCAAAGTAAAGCATTTGGGTGATAAGCTGGCAGAGTCCTGGCTCTAGGTAATTAATTGGCCTTAAAACAAATAAACTGTGGGCTGGAGCATTCATAATTAGAGTCAGTCTCGGCTGTCTCTTGCTTACTGCCATGGCTCTTCATGTGCTTACAGCTGCAGAAATGGGGGCATGGCAGCCCCAGTCTGCAGCGGAGGAGGAGGAAGGGAGAAGCCATTTACTGTCGCTGCCACAGAGGAGTCTGACCTGTGTTAACTAAAACCTAAGGAAATGGCTGCAAGGATTAACTGCTGCTGCTGAACGAGCACTGTCTGATACTACAGCCAGGAGTAAGCTGCATATCCATTTGTGCAGGGAAGTTCGTGGCCATTTTATTCAGCACAGAGACATTTCAGTCTCCCCTCGAGTTTATATAAGAAATGGCATCACCTCAAAAGCAAGTGATGTGCTGATCACTTTGGCAGTCTACCAGCTATGAGCAGACTTTTGGAAGACAGAGTTGTAGGAAGTTGATCAATGACATCAGCATCTTCACCATCTCGAAACCTTTCTTTTACTACTGGTATTAACATTCACCAGGAGAATTCTCACTGCCGGCATGGCCACAGCAGGCTTTGCAAAGCCACTGTGAAGCCATTTGAAAATGCCAGGTCCATTATGGAACCTGGCTGGCGTATTTAAAAAACTTAGCAACCTGTCCTTCCACCTTCAAGTCCAGGCAAGGTAATAAAAAACCCCCCAACAAACAATACAAAACATCTGTGATGACACAGCCTCTTGGATCCCATCCTTATGCAATTAACCAAGTTTAAATATGCATAAGAAAATGCATGAAAACTGAAAACGCATGTAAGTCATGAAAACAGTTTATGAGAAGGAAAGTAAAATTCAGTAGAAAGAAAATAAACCCAGGATACAACATAAAGATATAAAACTTTATTATGAACATATTTAACAATGATTATGCACATAAAGTCTTCCAAGAAACTTCCTTGAAGTAAAATATTCAGTTTTCCTTCATATTCCACATTAGCATGAAGTTTTACAACATAAATGGATAATTTGCTGTTATTAGCACAACTTACAGATACACAGAATATTTAGTATGTCCTCATGCACACTTTCTCAAAGCAGCATTTAATTACAGCTTCTCATTAAACAGAGCATTTATCTTACACATTTTTATACCATTTTGGTACACAATTTTTCCGTATTTTCATTTTACATATTTACAAACTCCTAAAAAATGTTTTACAGTAATGCAAAAGTTATTACTGGCATAAGCAAAAGGAAATGGGTGGGGAAATTAGGTGAATATGGATAAAATGTTGGCATTTGGCTCAGAGAAAGACAACAGATCGAAGTCTTTCCTAGCTGGAACCGTTCTCCCCAATATTGGTACTACAGATCCAATGCACGAGCTGTTTCTCACTGGTGTTAAGCCTTAGGCTTCCTTTTTGCCAGTCCCAGGAAAGTTTTCCACCAATTTCAACACCAACTGTATTCATAAAGCAAACACTACAGAAAGTAGTTGCTCTGACTGGCTTGCACTCTACTGATTTCTTAGAAGTCCCTTATAATCACTGTGTACATGGAAGTCCTGCAGTTACTTAATGGATGACGTCTCCTTTAGAGCAGGATCGCTGTGCGCTGTGGGGCCTTGTTGTGTACTTTTCTTGTTTTGTACAGCTGCAGCAGTGATGGCAATAACTACTTTAGCAGTGATAAAAGGAGAGCCAGGCTAGTTTCTTAAACAGATTTCTTCTGTTTAACCTTAGATTTCAATAATTAGAGGTGAATTTATGCCACCTACTCCCAAGCTGTTTACTATCCATATTGGAATATTCTTCAAATCATGTCTCTGTTTTCCAATCATGGAAATACGAGGAGTCTTGCTAGCAAAACCAGTTCTTCATCTGCTTTGCTGCTTTTGTCATCTTACTGTATATTGAATTTGATGCAACAGTGATTCAACCAAGCTACCATAACACTGTAGCACTTCCAAAATAGAAAGCTATTTTGCATGGCAAACATTGCGTAAATATAATCTCTAAAAATGACCACAGAAATTATTTTCTCACTATTTTCATAGTGAGATACTTACTTCAGGTACACATTTCCCATTCTTGGCTTTTCTATTTCCACTTTTTACATAGTGATGTAGTGAAGTTTATTCAAACAAAACAGCAAGAGAAATGGGTTGAAAACAGCTTAGAAAGAATAATCTCCAAGTTAAATTAAAAATATGTTTTTTTAGTTAATGAAATCCTAAGACATGACACTATTTGAGAGTTAACTGTAACAACCAGTTCAGACTGTGGTATGAAACATTAGTGTACTTTGCGCATCGGTCAAATTTTATCTCTTCATAACAATTTGGGGGAGAATTCAACAGAATCAGAGGAAAAACATCTGAGTATGTAAGAATCGTGTAAGTACTAGTTTTTGAAAACCTACTTCCTGTACCCACTGTTACTACAATGGAACTTGAAAAGATTTGGCTTATGTAAACAATGCCAAGTTGGTTCCCAAGTCTGACTCGGCACATTCAAATAGGGAGAGTTATCTCAGGAATAGTAAAAATGAGAATGGACTCTACAATTTTAGGATACAGAACATCTCTCATACCCTTTCAAAACAGTCTGAAAAGAAGTGCTGAAGGTACATTTTACTACAGTTTACTGGAAAGAAAACCACTACTAACTTGAATTACTTCTTTAGTGTTTTCCTGTATGTTCTTCTCAAGTAATACCAATTAAGAAGTTAAAGGGAAAAACCTTCTCTTCCTCCCCAGCAATTTCCTTGCTTTAGCTGTACAACAGTGCTTTGGCTTCTAACAAAGAAATGATCCCTGGCACAAAAAGGTTTTAATTTCAGATACTCTCCAAAAATTTCACAGCTCTACATAATTTTAGGAAGTTTTCCCTCTCTCTCTCACACGCACAATGTCTCACGACACATCTTTAGCAGAGCGCTGATTTAACCTGAACTATTCTGTGACAGCAAGGGCTCAACCACATGAAGCAGTTCCTTTGGTCCTCTCTAAGTGAGCTGCTGCCTTGTGAAGCCTCCCCTTCACGATCCTGAACAGCCGCCAGGAGGTTATTGCAATGGGCACGGTCTAGAGCAGTTGTTGCATTAAAGCACAACAAATCTCCTTTTTCCCCGATATGGTTCAGCAAGTCTAGCAGGACTTCATTGCACTATTCTGCTTAAACTACTTTAATGATGAGCACAATTCCCTAGTGCAACCCAGCACCATATCGTAGTAGATCAACAGTGCTTTTGAGAGTCTTCTACAGCAGCAGGGCAGAGAAATTTTACAAGAGTAAATCTCTGTTACAAGTACATGAAAAAAGGAGATACTTTTAGAAAGGTCAAGTATCTGAAAAAAAAAGTAGTTACAAACAAATAAAGAACTGAACAATGGTGTAGGAGAAAACCAACTTCTAAATAGAGAAGCAGCAGCATTGTACAAGGAATACTTAATTCCCATGTAACTTTGTTCCAGCACAGACTGGAATACAGATAAATCACAAAATGTGCTAGTAAAAGTTCCTATCATACAGGTGGCCACTGGTATGACAAAGAAGCTGAACTGTGCACAGAACATGCTCACAAACTGACTCTCAGGCACGTTCAATACATGAGCAACCACAACTGTTCCTAGCATGTAGAGTAACTATCTATTAATACAACTTAAGGGAAAATTGATGCAGGAAAACAAACTCTAAAAATGAAATGTTTGGAAATTTGAAATGGTAATTCCTTAGAAAACTTTCATACTCTATTCTCTGCAAGTAACAATCTCCTCCAGCATTCAAGAAGACCAAATAATTCCACACCACTGAGACTATTTTGGCTCACTAAACTTGACTATTTGCCCGTATCTTGCACTTATAAATCTGGTAAACTTACTGAAATGTATTTTAGAAATGGCCTTCAGTCTATATCACTTATTTGAAGGAAGAATAGAAAGCTTGTGTCTTCTTGCACTGATTAAAAAAAAAAAGACAGACCACCTCCTTCCCTGCCTCCAGCTCAAAAGGCTAAGGTAGAAAATCGAAAGGGAAATGAGGCACTTCATACCGCAGTGGACAGTATACAAAACAGCTAATGCCAAATGCAAGAGATGAATGGCAGTATGCTGTACATCATCCTAAAGAGAAAAAAAAAAGAAAAAACCAAAACCGAGCAGCAAGGAAGCAATTTGAAACTCAGTATACAATCTGTGAGACTTTAAAACGGAAACAGACGAAGATTTTAGTCCACAGACATCCTGCTATCAGGCGTTTTATAAGACATGTAAAAATTTTGGTTTCTTCAGTTTTCACCAGAACCGTTTCCATCATTTGTTTTCTCAGTTTTATCCTTGTAAACAGAAAAAGAAACAGGGTGTCCTTCCTGGGAGTTGGTGCTCAAATGACAGCAGACCGTAGGAAGCCAAGGAAGTTGTCCATCTAGGAAAACTTCAGAATTGGCTGAATTCCAGATGAACAAGTCTGTCTGCATTGAAACCAGTCAATCAATCACTGTCGGACTCTTCTTTATACTTGGCTCTAATAGCTTGGCCGTTCTGAAGGGGCATCTCTTCATAGTCACTCCTGTGAAACAGACACGTGTTGAAACTTCTGAACATGGTGTTCAGATAGGAAGTTGAAAATAAACAGGAAAGTTCTAAACTACATCGAGGCATCAAATTGTTACTCGGGTAAGAAGCTGATATCTGTTTTTCTTCCTTGTGGGAGCTATGAACAGCACATATGATTTTTCTCCAGAGAATGATGCACAATGAAAGTTATTCCAGTGAAAGCCATTTTTCACACGGATTTGCAAGAAGCAGGCTGGCACTACCACTACTCATCTAACTAACCAAAGGCAAGCTATCCCAGCATGAACTTGTCCAGGTTAGCACAGTGTTGGTCCCAACCTCACTGTTCCAGCCACTTCAGCGTCTTTGGTAAGAGGTGAAAACATCATGGGTGCGTTTCAGTGTTTAGCACAGAGACACCTGACTACAATGGGTTTCAAGTGCTACTATAATTCTCGTATTACATAAAATCACACAAGTCAAGGAAATTTTCCTAGACTTGATTATTCTTAATTCAGTAAGTGCTGGAGACTTAAGAAGTGCCACTGTCCTTCCCTGGATCATTTACATATGAGCTGCCCCTTTGCTAACTCCATCTGACTCCCGCTGTCCTTCCCGGTGTAAAAAGGAAACCCTTTCCCTTCACAGCTCTTGCTGCCTTCACTCCATGGCCTACCAGCATCATAATACTTTCTTACCTGTTTGTATCAGTGCCATGGCAATCCCTTTTAGAAACCAAAAAAACAAAAACAAGCATTTTCATTGTATTTCTGTTTCAGAAAAGGCTAAATTTCTATTCTTTAGGCAGAAAACTTGCACCAAAAAACCCTTCACTTAATTAATATGTAAAAGAATATTACAAAAACACACCAGAAGTAACTCTCCATAGGTTTTTTATAATCTTACCCATAAATCACATCGTCATCGGAATCATTCAGCATAGAAAAAGCAGGATTGTCTTTCAACTGTGATTCTGGAAAACACAAATAAGGGTTAATTTAGTCTGTTAAATATAGAAATGTGAGTGTAGTGCTAACTCAACACTGTAGCAACAGACACAACAACTTCCAAGGTAGTCACAACCACAGTTCAACAAAACTATATCCAAACAGGAATTCTCTCCTTTAAATTCCCTACCCTTCAGCCACATAATTATAGTGTTCTTAAGAGTTACGGAGACAATATAATTGTCTCATTTTCAGATAGATATTCTCCATGTTGTGTAAGTTCATTTCCTCCCCTGTGCAATTTCCTCTGTTGTATTTCAACCTGCACATAAACTGATTATTCTTAATCAAAATTTCGTATGTATTTAAAAAGCACAGACTTCTTGGTTATTTCTAAGTTACAAATACAGTAGACCAAAGTTGGAATCCCTTGACTGCAAGTCAGTGATTATCCAGTTACTTTCTATCCTTCAAAGAGATGAAAGAAGGACTTGTACCTTCATGGTGAGATGAAAGAAACACGTACTTTCCACTCGCTATTCGTGACAATTCCCTCTAATTTGTTTTAAGGCCTTCATTTCTTGCATAATCTGTGCTGCTTAGCTGAAGTTCATAGCTATATGCAAGTAAAATTCAATCTAGCAATTTGCCGTAGCATCTTTTTCCTGGCAGCCTTTTACCTTCTGCTATCTACAAACAAATATTTCTGCAACCCAGCAGAAGGCTTTCAATTTAATCCACATCCAGCCAGTTCTGTTTTCCATTCTGGATGGAAAAATAGCATTTTTCTGAAACAGTTCTGTCCATCTCGACCCTAAAAAGTTTAGAGAAAGGACCATCTCCACTAGGGTCTTCCCCCTGCATGCTCTCAGCATACAAGATATGACTGGACAGGCTGCTTGATAATCTCATCTAGGTCTCCCTTCCCATGAAAGGTTGGGCCACATCATCTTTCCAGGTCTCTTCTATAGTTCTATACCTTGAACAGAACACTTAAAGCAGAGAACGTACTCAGTAAAAATATTTATTTTAAAGATCTCTATCTGTTAGAGAGGGAAATGCTTTATAATCATCATGTAAGTCAGACTGTATCCTCTACATCAGAATGCAAAACCAGAACTACCACTGACTCAATCCTTCATCTCCCTTTACATGGGCTCTGTGCAGCCCTCCCCATAGCAAGTTCTCCAAAATTCCACCCATATTAGAGATCAGTTTCACTCCTACTTTTCCAACAGCATGTTACTGATTTCAGAGTCCAGTCTGCCAGCATGCTAATGTATTAACTTTTGTTAGAACAAAGTACAAATTAAGTGATGTTGTTCCTTAAGGGCTGTCTGTGAGTCACTTCAAAGGTTGGCGCATTACAGGCAAACATCATCACAAGAATTCAAGCCTGGCTAATNTGCATTACAGGCAAACATCACACTGACTGTAAGTTTGATCTAAGCGCACAAGAATTCAAGCCTGGCTAATCAGTTGATTACATTTTATGCGTTCCTTCATATTTCCAATACCAATTTGCTCAGGAGCAGTGAGTGCAGTTTCTGCTTATGTTAACTCAAAGCACACCAGAACAGTAATAAGACAACCAAAATACAAAGACATTGCACAGCACCTGCTAAAATGGCAGCTCTTGTCATCCCTGTTTGCTAGACAATGGCTCGCACTTACCATACAGTGCATTCTTCGAGGGGGAATACACGAAGGCTAATGTGTAGAGATAAAAGTTCAATAAACCATAAAATGATAAGAATTCTGCTGGTAGTAAGTGTCAAGGATATTGCTCAATGCAGTTCCATATATATTAACTTTGGCAACAAGACCCAACCCATACACAGGCTGTTTCAATAGAAAGAATGTTTACCTTACTGAAGTTTGAGACCATGAATGGCTAAACGAAACTGCATGTTTTAAATTCAATGACAACTAATGTACTCAAGCTATTTCAAGGTAAAGCTCCCAGTGAAAACAAAGCTTTTAACACAAGTAACATTTGCTGAGGTACAGTCTGCTCTTGAGCAGTGGAGTGCATGGTCAATCAAATAGTTCTGCCTTCAACGCTGAAAGAAAGCAGAGTAAGTTGGGTGTTCAGGTGGGCTTGGTTTGGTTTATTTTTAAAAAAGTTCTTCCTTGGCACAGTGATGAAGGAGGAAGAAGAAAGGACTACACTCGGATAGAACTCTGAAGATGGTTTCTTGTCACTGTTTTGGGTAAATACTAAAGGTTTTACATATTGTTCTCTCCTACCTCCCAACTCATACCTAAGCTTATCAGCAACCAGAGCAGCTGCAGTCACACAAGCACTCCCAGAAAGTAGAATGTATTAGGATCTCATGGTTCAGGGCCAGGAATACAGGTCGTAATCCTGTTGTCAACAGACATCAGAAATAGTCTCTCCCAAGCCACTTAAATTTTCTGTTGTGACCTGTATCACATGCAGACCTGGACCAATACACAAATGCATTTTCAGTGACTTCAAAACTATGAATTTCTCATATTTTAGTACGGCCCATGACAACTGGTAAGTATAGAGCAAACAACAGAGCTAAATACAGCCAAATTTGCCATAATATCTCATTAAAATTAGTTAGATATGCACCAGGCATGCATATCTAAGTGAATCAACTTCTTGGAGAGTATCACAAACAGTTGTGACGCATGTGATGTGGACACACTAGATTGAGACTGTCTAGGTCATAACCTTTAAGAGGAGCCATTAAAAAATGCTGACAGGAAATCTCAAACAAAACAGACTCAACTTCAGGAGTCCACTTAGAAGTCAAAGGTCTCAGTCCTAGGTACACCATTTTAAAGTACCTTCTGCATGAAAACAGATTAACACTCCTACTTGAGCAGTATCACGACACAAGGATATAATTCTGATAATGAGTTGACAGCTCAGCAACAAAGTTGTCCTGTAGAACTTGTGCTCCGAAGCGTAGGTAGAGTATAACAATGCTGTGGGGAAAAAAAATAAAGCATATATGTGTACTGTGTCCTTAGGCTGCAAAATTGAAATAGTAGGTTGATAGAAGAGTATATGAGAGAATAATTATGTTAACATGCCAACCATTTATTTTAAGACACATTTGCTTTGCTAGTTCTAAATTAAGAATGATTCTTTTGTGATCAGAAGTTAGCACTCAGCTGAGAAAAGCAGAAATCCTCAGATTTCATCCACTACAGACAATCCAATAGTCAACAGCTATTTGAAATAACAGCTTGGTGCAGGGAAAACAGATATTAATAGCAATGTAAGAAACTAACTGTAAATTTTTGCTTCGACTAAGTGAAGCCTACAAAGCTCCAGAAGAGCTCTGCCAAGTGAACTTCTAAATCTTGTGCATTGCCATGGTAATTGAAATGATGTAAGTTAGCTCAAAAAGCCTCAAGAAGGGTTAAAAAATTAAGAAATGCTTGCCATCACAATAATATCAAAAGGGATTCTTCAGTTTCATTGACTATTTCATTAGCAACAAAATGTATTCAAAGCCCTGAAAAAAAGGTTAGAAAAGTTACAGCTACTAACAAATGTACTTTGAAAAGCCTTACCTAATGACAAGCACTACAAAGGTTAATGCAGTCAAGAATTTTAACCTGAGATCTGAAAAAGATTGAGAAAAGTTGTTATCAGTGAATTTACACCTATATCTAGGAGAAGCAAGCCTGTTTGGGAAGAATCAAAAGAAGTATTCCTTACCAACATAAGGCATATTTCGAAGTTCTGAGCATGCCCTCACTATCAGGAACAAAAGGTAGAGAATGTATGTGGTTGCCACCACAAGGAAGAAGATTTTCATTCCCTATAATAAAAGTGTTAGGTTTTATTATTTAATAAGATTTCACCTATGTCTTCTTCTGTCAACAGAAATCATTAGTTCCCAAAAGCAAAACATAGAATGGTCCATTTATGCAGAGAAAGTAGGCTCATGAAACAAGGTTGGTGATACATTCAGGTAGGTCTTTGGGGAATTTAAAGAAAGGATGCTTAATAGAAGCCAGGATTTTGTTAACTGAGTTCAGAGTTGGCTGAATCTCACTAATTTTCTAAAAACACAGCTCCCAAGAACAATACAAGGACCCATGTACATCAAATCTTCCTTTACAACAAGAAAGTCTGAAATTTTCTAGGGTAGGGGACCTTGGCAGGAGTTAAGATGTACAAAAATGACATAATAACAGACTTAAAATTTCTTTTTTCAATCCCAACAGTCAAGAGTCTGTGACTAAACTTATGGTGTTTAGTCTCCAGAGTTGCAAGACAACTGACTTTTCTCAATGGGATGGATCTCAATATGGTCTACACATGATCTAAAGCAAAAACAAAAGTACTCTAGTCAGAGTAAGACCATCTGACCAGCATCTTCTATTTTCTAAATTGTGTTATACATTTTTATAGAAGAACAAACCCTGTATCTCCTTATATGGCCTAACTGCACCTGACAAATGGACAGCAAGTAGACATTTTTGACTTACCTGGAAATTACCCGTGTCAACCCTGTATTGATATGTAGGATCATGTACTTCATTCACGCTAGAAAAGATTCAAAATTAAAAAGTGGTACGTGCACAATTCCAGACAAGGTTAAAAAGACATACTGACCAAGAAACCCACTCACAAAGAAAAGATTTAAGGTTACTATACACAGTTTATAACAAAAGAGTTTGGCTGTATAAGTTGGTGCAATGCCATTAATTCCAATGGAGTCATGACAATTTACCATATATAGCAAACTAAATTTGAAGAAATATGGAGGATTTAAATTGGGATCATCTCTAATCTCCCCACTTGTTTTTTAGAAAATGCATATCTTGTAAATTCCTACAAGCCTTCAGGATTCCTACAAGTCTTCAGGATTCAGTGTCTGCATTTTAATCTTAGAAAACTGTGGCATGAGGCCTTCCCTCATAGCAACTTTACTAATAGCACGAGCATTTCCTGCAACTGCACTGCTTTCAATAATGTACAATGGCAAGGAGAAGGTTAGAAGGTATCTTTCTTCTGAGAGATAAAATTAGAAGCGAACAGGTGAGACTAAAACAGTATAGAAACTGCAAATGTACTAAAATGGATCAAGTTTTCTGGGTGGGGAAGAGTGACACCTTTATGTTAACCCAACAAATTAGAAAAAAGGGAGAACCACTAAACCAAGCAAAAGAACAGAGTTTTGAGTAAAGACAGCAGAGCTTGACTACGCCATGTCAGTACCAGTTGTGCAGGTTTAATAGTTGAGAAAGTCTGGTCAAACGATGTCATAATTAGCTACAGAGAAACTGTTGCTTCAGATACTAGAAGCTAATTGAGACATAGCACTAGAGTGATTCTTGTAAGGAGCCATAACATACTGACAAAGTAGTGATTTCTGGATCGCACTCAGATTTATGGAATTATTTACTACTAGGTAGTCCATGGAGAACTGTTTTCAAATCAGACACAATTTGCAGAACAGAAAGATGTAAGAATTTGAGCTCCATTCCTGTACACAATCAGAGCATTAAGAAATAGATATCACTAGGTACACACCATCTTCTCATTCTTGAATGAGAAGCTCATACTTGTGCACTGCAATTTAAATTACTTACGTTTGCCATATTCCTAGTGTAACAGAGGCCAGCCACAATAGTCCAACAATAAAGAATTTGGGCAGATAGAAAGTTAAGCACTTCCTTTCCCCCTGTTAAGAAAACAATAGTGTGGTGAAAGTGTGAACCCACGCTTGAGATCTTATTCATTCCTGACAGAATAAAATAACTATCACCTTTGTTTCAGTCAACATGAACTGGATTAAGAGACTCATCTTCTGTATTTTTATCCTGCACAGGTGACTAGAGAAGACATTATATTGCATCATCGTTTGTGTAAATAAGATGAAGTACAGTTGGAGTACCCTATTTATAAGGTCCCACATACTTCACTGATAATGCAAGCACAGGAATAGGCTCCAGAATTCATATTTCTCTTATGCAGTATTTTAAAGTAGTTTAAAAAAAGAATCAACTACCACATACAACTACAACATACAACAAAACCCTTCAAGCAAGAACAAAGCATAATGGCATCATAATTCTGACAACTGTCCCATCTATTTCACTTAGGCTTGGTTGACTCTAAATAATCTACTTCACCGTAAATCATTTTGACTCCAAAGCTTCATATGTCACATTGTACTTTATGAATAAAATAAATGTCTATTTTGTAAAAATTTGGTTTTTGCCACCTTTTGAGAGAACTGAACAAAAGTCCTGTCTCCCCAGTTAAGTAGAAAATACTGTTGCATCCCTTACCTGTACTCTTATACCATGGTAGACACAAAGCCAGAACAACAACAATGCACACAGAAACAGTGACTGGAATAGATCATCCAGCATTCCAGGAAACCAGCTGTTCACCAGAAAAGAAAGAGGGAAAAATGGATCTGTAACAAAATAAGAAAAAAAAAAGTTGTTAAAGAGAGAGAAAAAAAACCTTTCTGTATGAAAAGTAAAGCAGAATCTATCTTCAGCAGAACAAAAAAACCGTAGATTTTTTCAAATTACACCAGTAAATGAAACTGAAGCTTGCTTTATTTTAAAGAAATTAACAAAGAAAATGGTGCCTCCAGCAGCAATCCGCTCTGCCGTAGAAATAATCTCAAACGGTTGCCAACATTTCTAGAAGATTTCAAGCTTTATTAGACTTTCTATTACACCACTGTTAATGGTGATGACCTAAAATATTGTCATACAATGACTAAGATGCAAATATTCTTTTGGTACTGCTAGAAAGTGCTAGAATTTGCTGTGTTTTACTCCATTAAAAGTAGCTTCCATTTTTAACTAAAGTGTGAGCATCTGAAAAATGAAGAAGTAAGACAGCAGACAAACAGAAATTGAAAGGTTAAGTATGGTAGGCACCTATTCCAATGAGAGTTCTAAACAAATAGTTGACATCCACGTGACTGAGAAGAACAAAATCCATCCACTCATTATGCCCTTAAATTTGCTGCACTTGGAAAGGGTTGTTTTTTTAAATTTAGTTTTCTGACGCTTTTCAACAGCTGCTCATAAGTTCAAGGAGAAATTCCATTTTGCCTTCTCTTTTTTTTCCTACTTCTTTTTTAAAAAGGTGCCTTTCTAAAAATTGAAGGATACAAGTACCATTGTAAAGTAGCAAGAGAGGAAGTAGGATGGACATCCATTTCTGTTCAATACCCCAGTCTCTCATGGAGAATTTCCGCAGGGAATGTGCAAACAGACACTATAAAACAACAACAACAATTTGTAAGGAGGGAACATAGCCTTCAATGGTTTAACCAGAGCTAAGAGAGAGCACAGCACACTGCAAAGGCTACTTCATGAGGCCTTTGCCACTGAGAACACTGTAAAACGGGAGCCAGGTCTCCTCGTTTCTATTTCAAGCTCACTGACCTCAATGCAAATTACTTAATTTCTCAAGACAACTGAGAAGTAAACCAGCCAGTACATGAAAATCAACAACGTGTGAAAAAAAAAAAGTTGCCCCGTTACTGGTCACACACCATCAACAACTTCCACCTGAACTCACTTTTTTAAAAAGCAGATTACATTTTATATTCAAAATTACCTGCTGAACAACATCATCTGCAAGAAAAATGCTATGCAAGTGCGCAGTACTTCGGTGTTCCTACTCTGAAAATTCAGGATTTTAGATTTTATGTCTGGTTTTTTTACCAAACACTTCTTTTCCAGGAACCAAGACAGGTTAGAGAGGAGACGTCATCTAAATCATAGCATAATTTAGGTTGTAAGGGACCTCTGGAGGTCATGTGGCCCATCCTCACATGCAAGTTTTCCCATTTATCTTATTTTCTTAATGTCCCTTCAATACCACTTCTGAAAACATAAAAGCAGCATCTACATATGTACTTCAGAAACGTTTTTACACCCATTCAGTGATACATCAACTTTACTGCCTGGGGTTAAATTCCTAAACACAGCACTACAAAGCAGTGTTAATCAGCCGCCTACATAACAAACTCCAGAAAAGCTGAAACAAAATCTTACCGTGACCATAAAAGTAAGAACTACAAAGACAAATCGGAACCATATTTCCACTTGTGAAAAAGTTGGATTATAGGTCTTCCACTACAAGAAAACAGAGGAGCCCAATGAGTAGTATTTCGACAGATTACATATGACATCAATAATTAGCACTTTATGAAGCTACTGAAAAGTTCTGCAGCTTTTCAAAATTTAAAGGTATAACCAAATCCCACTACGTCACCATGGAAAGATAAATTTGTACTCACAGGACTATCTGATAAAAAGATAAGCAAAGCAGCCTAATAATCTTGCTTCTCTTTTATCCTGCCACTTCATAACATACTCGGTGCTGTCATATGTTAAAGCACTCTCAGGACAAATAGGATAGTCTTCATGGATGTCAATTGCACTTTCAACCAAAATTTGAATGCCAATAAATAAGTAAATCCAGTGCGTTCTTCTGTACTACCAAGGTCAGATGCATAAATTGATTATGAAGAGGTCAAAAAGGTACAGGGGTACTTCCTTTAAGGAGTTTATTTTCTTAAAGCTTACTCGTCTCAGAAGTTAGAAAAGAAAAAAGGAAGGATAAGTAGCTTACTAGACACACAGAAATCTTTACATAGGTTAAGGGGGAAAGACTCCTTCTTCTACTCTATTTATTAGAAGGACATAAATATTAATTGTAATGTGTCAGTTTGCATAAACTCTGCTCTGTTGACAATTTATCTCATACCTGGCATGCTTCTGAAGCCATTTTTGAAATGTAAACTCCCTTGCACAACATATGCTCTGCTCATCTGAACAAGAAGCTTTACCTTTCAATGTATTAAATCTGTCAACCTCTGTCTTGTCTTTTTAAACTGTAAATGTAGAACGAAAATTATATGTAGAGAAAACTATTATAAAAAAGGCAATCCATTGATTTCAACTGAGATCACCATAAACAATTGTAACAATGAAATAAATTTGACAATTTTAGTTGCTGCAGGAAAGTTTGGGTTGGGGTTTTTTTGAGACTGCACACAGGTCGGCCTTAAAGACAGCCTGCAAAGCAAGATAATAAACTGTACAACTCTAAATGCCCCAACACTTTGTTCTGTTTGAATCTGGAACTAAATAAAGGGTTTGTGAGCTTAGGGTCTTTTGCCCCTTAGAGCTTATTTTTAATTATGTGCTTTATGCACTAGAACTTTAAAAATATTAATATTTAGAAAGTTAATTTAGTATATTAAAAATATTATTCCTTTACAGTAAGATTTTGGGTTGCTACCTGCTCTGACACACTGAATGCTATATGCAGGTAAATATACCATAGTAACCTGTATTACAAACTTGGTTTAGTTCCCTTTTCTCCCAAAGCCAATGTTTCTAAATTTTTTTCTGAAGTCAATAAACACACATGATGTGTTTTATAAGCAATCTTTAGCACTATGAACTGAGATAGTTATTCCACTGGAGATCGTTTGAGTGAATTATTTTAGTAACCTGCTTGTGTTAGCGGGAAAAAAAAATTCTCTTCCTCATAAGCACAGCACCCCCCAAAAAAATCTCTTTATTTTTCTTTGAATTTATTAAACCTTTCCAGTCCACACTTTTATGAAGTCTGGAAAATTTTGCTAATGCAGATACACCTCCTGAGAGGCTGAAAAAATGCCATCCTTCAGACAGGCAACATCTCTATAAGCAAATGCAGAAAACTGGATGTTCTAATCTAGCTTGCCTATTGTAAAAAATACCTCCCAGCATTCGGACTGGGAGGGTAAATTTATCTGTTACAGAAAACAACAGCAGTAGTTCTGAGAGAAAATTTTTCCTTACAGAGTTAAAAAAATTGGTCTAGACCCTTATCAACAGTAAATGCTATAAAAGCTCTGACATTAGTAGTGACAGAAAAAACAATTAAGATGCATTTTTTTATTTATCTTCAAAAATCTGATACTTTTTTGTTACAGTTAAAGCACACTTCTATGGCATTAAAGAGACTTCTTTTACTAGTATACACCTTTATACTTACTGTGAAAGTAATATTCTGGATGGTGTATGTTAACTTGTTCAGATCTTCAAAGCTAACAAATACGTTGTACTGAGTGTAGTTCAGGTAGCCCAGGTGAGCAACAATGATTTCACTGCATTTCTGTGAACACACGCAGAGAATAGTACATTGAAGTCTTCAAATTATTCCAGAATATCCACAGCTAGTATAGGTCGGAGAATTTGTTCCTAAATAGTCCAGTATTGATGATATTTATTATTTATCTCACCAATCTCAATCAGTCTGATCAAGACTTTCTTGAAAGATACCAGAGAGAGCAGAAGGAACGGATAAATTCAGTCAGGTGGATCAATGGCTGAACAATAAACAGCGCCAGCTTTTCACCTGAGCTGGTGACAGCAACTGCTTGGAGCACCAGGACAGAACCAAATAACTCTGTCAATAACTCAAGCTGGTGAAACGGGGCTACCTAGTACCAACTTGTTTTTAAGAGTTAACAGAAGGAAAGAAAAAAGCCAAGTATATTGCTCTCTTGGCTGTGTAATTAAATCTAATGGAGCACTAATAATTAATTTCTGCAAATTTCATAGATATGTGCATATATCTATATAAAAAGAAAACACTTGATTTACTATATATGCTTATCATAAAAAGCTTCAGCTATGTCCTTCCTAAAGGATTTGCATCTGGAGAAGCTGTTTTGGATGTCTTTAAGCCTAAAAATTTCAGTAAAAATTACATTAGAATCTCCAAACACTTCTTCACAGTGGCAAAAAACTTGGCTTTTTCAGAACACAGCTGCCAGCTGATTTCAAGCAGACTCTGCAAGGTGCTGGAGAAGAATTTTTCTCTTCTCTGGAACCCTATATCCATGCTTCTGCTACAATATCTCTTTCTTCAGTACTGCTAGACCTGTTTAGCTGACTGCACAGGACCCACTAATTTACTGACAAAGAGCAACTCTAACAAGAAAGAGGGATCTTTAATGGGCAATAGACACAAGTCACAGAAGTAAACAGAAAAACGATAAACAGGTAGGTGTCTTGTCAGCATTACTGCCTACATTGCCATTATAAATAAAAGTGTCCTGAAGAGTCTTTCCTGAGACATGTTTAACAGGTACATTCTTCTTATTTGCAATGTAAAGTAGCATGCACGCAGATTTAAAGAAAATACACTACATCAGAGTTTTGTTTAAGCAAGTGCATACTTGTGCACAGCTGAGTAATCTCGTCCGATTGTGAACTTGATTGTTAACATATGGTGTGCTTCCATCCTTCACCACTCCCAGGACTTTGACTGTCATAGTCACATTCTTCTTGAGGGATACTGGAATTAATCAAAACAGAAAACATTAATCTATTGCTACATGCAGAAATGAAATCTCAAGTAGAGTTCCAAAATAGTTTAAAACACATCCGCTTTCCAAACACTACTCAGACTTACTCAGTTACACATTACTGGAGTAGGGATACAGTATTTTTATACATAGTCACAAGCCCTGTAGTGAATCTTGACAGATTAACAATTACTAATACAGTATTTCTCACACAGATACAGGGAAGCTTTATTTAAAAAAATAAGTATCATTACAACCTACACATCTAATTCCCCCAGAATAAGAAGGAAATACACAGATTATCTAGATACTTCTGTTCTCACAGAAATAACAAACAACTTTTCCCCTACTCCTGTTGCTTACAATTCAATCAGTGATGTCCCTGTCTTTACCAAGGGAGGGGGGTGAAGTGGAAGAAAAGCATATCAGAGGAAAAACCCACCAACCACAGCCAGAAACCAACAGGATCATGTGTGTGCCAGATGGAGTTAAAGATACAATAGACATGTTGCTATAGCAGTTTCCTGAGGATTAGGTAAGATTCTCACCATCGTGCTGATCCAACTCAACTACGCAGGTCAGCCACAGCTGCTGGTTGTAAGTTGACAGTGGTGGCGAACTTAAATTAAATGGCTTCAACTGTAAAAAACCCCCACAAGGTTAGCACCAGCCTCTACACCGTTCCATGGCATATCTGTATTACGACGAGGAATGGCATGTTAATTATGGTTGTGACAATGTTTTTGAGAAGAGATTTATACGTGCTACTTGGTGGACAGTGTGAGAAGCAGCTCACATAGCAGTCTTCCAGAGAAGTAGCTTAAACAGCACGGGTATTTTGCAAAGCACTAAAGTAAGGAAAGGTACGACTACCTAAAGCCCATAAAAGCAGCAGCGATATAAAAGAGAAGTTCAGATATGAAAAACAAAATCCTGAGGCCTCGCCTGAACATAAGAAATAAGTTTTAGCACTTTACATCAAAAGCCAGATTTGTGGGCCTCCATCTGCTACACAGTTTTAAACTTGTTAAACTATAATTACAAAAAAAGCCCTATTTTCCACTAGGTTTTCTAAAAATCCCACATTCAGTTCAAATGAAAGATATCATTAACAGATAAAACCTACATGCAGGAAAGACTTCTCTAATTTGAAATCAAGATGTGCTTTAAAAAAAATAAAATCCACCCACAGTACTGTATCAATCCAAACATACATAGGTGACTAGTAGGTAAAAAAAAAATGTCCCAGTGTATTTAAAGAAAATGTACTTAAAAAAAAAACCTCAACAAAACCTTTTCTGTACTTTCACAAAAAATACTTTAGATATTAGGTTGACAGTGAAGAGCTAGACAAAAAATAATGCAAGAACCGAGAACCAAAATATGAAAGTATTTAAGAACATGTGAATGCTCCTGTTAAGAAGCCAGATCTCATGTCTCGGTCCCACGATAGTGAACAACTAACAAGAAAAAGAAGTATTTCTTTATAGATGATAGAAAGTGAAATCACAAGAGGGATATCATTAGTTGCCACTGAGTGCCCTGTTTTTCAATGCATGTTCTCAATTTCTGTTTCTGAACCCCCTACAAGAATCTCCAACATTAATTCACCAGGGAAAAACTCAGATGTTTCTTTACCAGAAACTGCTGTGCAGAAACATCCTAGAAATCTCTACCTGACCTGCTCACAACAGTAAGAGACCAGAAATTGCTGCTGGGCTCTTCACGGAGTAACACAGTGGTAGTACAATATTGCAAAGTCAGCTTCAAACTGGAAAGCACCACTAAGACATTCTGCAGTAAAAGTTTAAATATTTAAAATAACTGGGGGGGAAGAGGGAAATGTTTAACATTACTAACATCAAATAAAGCCATTCATATAATCCAAAAATATTTATTAAATCTTACCTTTAGGCTGTTATTTAAGTCAGTTCTTGCTACAGAAGTTTCAATTACATTAGGACCTATACAATATATAAGAAGGAAGAAAGAAAATAATATTGAAGTATACATTTAAGTGATGATGTAAATATAGGTTTTTCAAAAGACTGTACAAAATACCCCCTGCAAAGCAGGTAAATAGCATTCCACTTTTCAGATGTTTCAGATAAAGGGTAAAGCACTTGGATATTTCAATATAATTTATAGATTTGACCTGCGTGTTCCCTTAAGCATCTCTGCCATAGTATTTGTAGGCATGATTAAATTGGAAGTAAATTATAAATCAGGAACTCCACACCAAAAGCCCTGAATGTGTACTCTAAACTAGTACAATTTTAGTAGTGTTTTTTTATTCATATATATACATATATATCTATATATCTATAGGTCACTCTCCCAAGCTTTTATGGGAGTGCAGTCATGAAAGCACTCAGCTGCAGAACCCCCTTGTTTAATTAGATCAGGTTGCTGAAGGCCATGTCCAGTTAAGTCTTTAACATCTTTAAGGACAGAGACTCCCACAACCTGTCTGGGAAACCTGTTCCGGTATTTAACCACCATTATGGTAGGAAAAATTTCCTAATATCTAACTGGAATTTCTTGTGTTCCAGCTTGTGTTGCACCTCTAAGAAAAGCCCCATCTTCTGCGATCCCCTGATAAGGTGGTTCCACACAGTAGTAAAGTGTCCCTTTAGGTATGCAAGAGCATGGAATACTGAGGACAAGAAGAATGCACACGTGTTTTCATGCACACAAAACAGGAAAGGACTAAACCAGGAAAGTGACAGGGAAGAGCAGGAGAAGATCTGTGTCTATACAGCAGGTCGTGAACACACAGAGAGAAGATGTGTAGCAGGTAGGGACATGAGCAGGACATAGACACCTGTGTTTGGGCCAGGAAGATCCCTCTGTCCAAATGGTCTCTCCCTGTATATATTTGGTCTGGCAATTTAACAGAATTCATTAATCCTCAAAATATGCTCTTTCAATCACAAACTCAGTATTATAAAAATTATGCAAGAAAAGCAGTTTCTCACAAAGACCAAACACTTCAAAGTTACTACAGAGAAACAATGGAAAAGAAGGAAGTTTATAAATGAGCAGCATGGAATCACTCTGTGCAAGACAGGTTAGCTGTCACGACAGCTCTAAACATGCAGCACTGGGCTCCTACAACCACTCTAATAACTATATTAACCATCTTACAGACTTAAAAGGAAAAATTAAGAATTTCAGCCATCACAGCCAGAATTTCGTATTAGAATTGCAGTGCAACATCACTAATAGCCACCCACTATAAAGTCAGTTCTGCATCATTGAACTTTTCAGTTCTCAAGTACATACAAACCAGATTTTTGAAAGGCATTTTTTGTTTTAAAAAGCAAAATTGAGTTTCAGTAGGTGTTCACAATCGGTAAGTCATCACAGGTCAGTAATTAAGTTTTGACAAAACAAATAGCCTTTTTTAAGGGCTAGTTTGTTTTGTGGTTTTTTTTTTAATCAGAAGACATCAACCAATATTGGGACAGAGAAATCACAGTTAAAGTCTTTAAGAACAGCAACCAAACAAATGATGAAGTTCTAGAGCTGTAACTGCTACTTCTCTTGCAAATGATATATAAAAGCTTTTTAAACAAAATGATGCTATGGCTGCATTACTAACAAATGGGGACTAATTTAAATAGTTCTTGTTTTTCTTTTAGTCTTGCTCACTTAACAGAATAACAGATGAAGGCAAAGAACCACCCTGAGGTGATGAACTGCACAGCTACAGAAAATGAGTTCTGCACCTTGGATTTTCTTTGCACTTGTCTCACCCCAAAAATAACACAGACCCACTGTGAAAAGACAAAGAGAGTGAGTGCAAGTTGGAAAAAAGACCAAACAAATCTGTGTCTGTCTTGGGTTACAGGAACTGTAAGAGCAACATCCATCTCAGATCAAACTGTCTTGATTTCTCAGATGAAAATCAAGAATTCTGCCAGGCTTCCCAAACTGCAGGTAGAGATGCTGAGTGTGGACAATGGCATATTTAACTAGCACAGAAAATATGGATGTATCTCCCACACTTTCATTTACTTAGTGGGTTTGGTGAGCTTTTCTCAGACTGTATCCCTTAAAGAGGGAGCATTCTGTTGTTAGGGCCCCTCCTTCTATTCACAGGAAGCAAGCAGGTGTCAACAGAAGCCATGAGGAATAAATGTCACATTAATTGTTCAGTGGGTCTCCTCCCAAGGTAAACAGCATTCTTTTAAAAATATTTAAGTTATAATAATGAACAGTGTCAGCCAAACTCTCCAGCAGACCAATCTTACAAGGACGAGAATCCCACAGCCATGCCAGCTCCTGAAGGGGATCACAGGCAAGGCCTGGGACCACAGCAGAGTACAGATGACCAAGTGTTGCCTACAGCAGCCAAGTCCACTGGGCCAAAGGTAACCAAATTACCACATTACTCTGCATGCAGACGCACCAGCACAGCTCTCTCTCAGGTTCTGCTACTGATTAAGAACAAAACACTCAGTTTTCTCTTCCAGGAGCATTGCTTTTTGCCTAGTCTTACACAAAACAACTTTGTTTCATTTCTTGCAGCCTGGAAGTGTAAGCACACAACTACAAATATGGTTCAATTTTAAAGTCAAATAGTCGAATTACACTAAATTAAATAATTCAATTTTTTTCCTTTATTATTCATATAAAATGCACTTTTGGAAATGCATTTATGCAGTATTTTAGTGGCCAAATAATGGCCTTCAGCATCCTTCAGCAAGTCATAGGAATATCAGCAGTTAACCTTTATGAACTGAAAGCCTATTTAGACCTTAGGCTGCTATAATAAACCAAACAGCAGGAACAAAGGTTTTATTTCACAGACAAATTTTATTATTGAAGGCTATCATGACGAATGTGCTGCCTACAAGGCACAGATGGGCATACAGAGCCCGAACAGCTGCCCCCAATTAACCCGCCCTTCTTTCCAAGGCAGGCAGGACTGGGTGGCTCCCAGGCCTGGGCAGCTCTTCTCACTCCAAAGGAGGTGAAGGACAGGGCAGAGGTACACACAACCCAACAGACAGGTCTAAAAGTGTCAGAGAGGGGCACAGGAGAGGGGCACAGAGAGGGGACATGCTGAGTGATGTGGAAGTCAGCAGCAAAGTAGTGGAAGATGGTAACAACCTAAAAAGTAATTCTTATATAGGGGGTGGGTTGCCTAATGAATACCAGTCCCTCCCTTCCCTGCTCCCTGTCACTTAACTTCTGTATTGATAAAGCTCTCCTGACAGCAGAGTATTAGTATATTTAACACTGTTAGGACAGCACACTGACTGATTTTTCAAGTATGTTTTAGCCCTGGAAAAGCTCTCTGGCATGAAATAAAGTGGGCTCCTTTGCTTTTCAACTCCCTAGTGACACTGCATCTTTGTTGACCAGACTTCCACAAATCTCGCTGATCTCCAGGATAAGTACCCAGGCACTATGTGCTTAGCCTCCCAGGTCACATGAGGACTCTCACAAAGATCTTTGAAACCAGAGACCTAAGCCCATATATGTTTGACAAGTGAAGTTCATATTTTTACACTAAAATATTTCGTATTTCTGTGGCAGCTATCATCCAAACATTTAGAAGGTTTTCCAAACAGTTACCAGTTTCCTCACAGGAAATCAAGTATTAGCACTACCATTTTACAGACAGAAATACAAAGAAAAACAATTAATGTAGCAGTCTGCTGAAAAATTATGTTACAATGAAGCTGGTTTCATTTTACTGACTCTCTCCTGCAAAGCAGTTGCAAATACCAAGTCTTTGTAGGTAGCACCCCTATGAAAAAGTGAGATGAAGAAACACTTCCCCATCCCTGTCAAAACTAATGCTTCCTCAAACATCTCTGGAGCAGTAAGCTCATTAGCATTTCAATACATCTGTAAATACCAACAGGTTTAGACAAAGTGTACAAGAACTGTAATCTTCTAAAAACAGAACATCCTTACCTGCTACTCCTATGAAGACTGTCAGACCAAAACAAATAAAGAATACTACAAAGACCAGAACAAAATGCCTTTTGGACAGTGTATACAATCGCATCGGGGCCAGCCTACAGGAAGCAAAAGAAACCACAGAATTAGTGTCGGTCATATTTTTAAAGGGGCAGAAAATAGACGCCATTCATTCTTCAACAAAGAAAACTAAACCAAACTCCGAGGTAATACGTAACACTAAGAACAAAAATAGTAATGCTGTTCCATAGAGCAAGGATAACAACAGGAATTTTCAGACATATACATGTGCACACACATCTGTGTGCTCCATGTATGAATTTTACCCATTCTTTTTATGCCAGGGTTTTCTATTGTTCTAAAACTTGAGCAATAGAAAACATTTCTTAGAGGGAGAAGAAGTTATGGTTTTGTTATTTTATACATTAATAATTTAAATGTCCAAGACACCATGTCTCCTGCAATGACAGCTTAATCTAGAGGGACAGACATCACTAACGACTCAGTTACCTGCACAGGATGCTGATGAGCTGTCTATACCCTATAAATATACTTCATCCCTGCAGGATCATCCCTAACAAGGAGTAGGGCAGAACTCCAGATCTGCTAGATGAGCATGCTCAGGCTTTGAATTCTTGTCTGAGCTCCACCAAAGCTTGGGAAATAGAAACCTGAACTTAAGTTTATTATTGGGCACCCAAATAAAAATACACATACATGTATAAATTACATCTCTTGCACTATGCTTTGGTGGTCATCATTAGGTTAAAGACAAAACGGGAGGGGCAGGGGTGTGGGTGTGTATTGAAAATACCAATTGCATTCCCTGAAAAACAGGTAACTTCCAGTTCTGTTAGCCTAAGGGAAATATGATCAAATAATTAGTCCTATGTAAGGTATCCCTCCTGTATCTTCCTTTTTGTTAAATGCATAATTAAAAAAATATAGACAAACCCATCATATTTCAAAATACAGCCAACTGACTTGCTGTGCATGTTCTCGGTTCTTTTCATAAGCTTCCTAATTTCCAAGTTTTTGCAGACACTTCAAAATGCATGATGTGAACACGAAAAGCAGCTCCCTCTCCACACTCCTCACAGGAAAGTCACCAGTTCCCCACCCAGCCAACAGAGTGTTACAAGCACTGGCAATTAGCACCTTGGTTTACTCATAAGCCAGAGCAGACATGCTTGCGAGCTTTTGAAGAAACACGTTCCGGACATTGGCTCATCCTTTATTCCAGCTGCTCTCCAGATGGTGCAACACCTAGCAGTTGGAATGGGTAGGTGTACACCTACCACACAACAGGGATGCTCCACAAAGAGTGGAGACACAGAGAGGAGGGACACACTCCATGTTTTCCTTTCATTCACATCTGTACTCCTCAAGCCTCACTTAAGCCACTGACTGAACGTGCTGCTTTAGAGGTCAGTAGGGCAACATGGACACTTTTACTAACAGCAAACGTAAGAACTCAGCCAAATCTTAACTGCACTTCTCGTTAGGGCAAGCAACAATTTATAGCCTTCCTATCAGGTGATGCATGCTTCATTGCCGCAGTCGCAGAACTTCCTTGTGTAGATTTAAGTGTCTCGTTGCACCTGTCACCAGCTGACATACAAAGCAGGTAAAACCACCTTCCCATAAGTTCATTGTTTAACACCTGCCTTTTGGAAAGAGATTATATAAAGTTTATGAATATATGTAAGTGCAAGCTGGTAATCTCCCACTGACAGCCTCTTTCTTATATTTGAAAGGCCCAATAAAGAATGAAATGTTGGAAACACATTTATGGGAAAATCAAAAAAGATTCCTCACTCTGGATGCACCTGTTCAAACAAGTAAAGAACTGTGCTTTGCTTCACCAAGCAAAGCTTTAATCAGCCCAACCACAGCAGTCGAAAGCTCAGGACGAGCCATCCAACTGTCTGCAGGTCTTTCAGGCAGCTTTTACCACCTGTACTCAGCTTTACCCTAATTCAGAGTGGTTTATAATTAACTTATGTCTGAAACTGACTGCAAAGGAGCAGAAAGCGCTGAGATACAGACAGAAAAATATTATACTTAGACACCTCAAATAGTCAGTAAAACTAAACTGCACTAGTGTAGCCTGTGACAGACTGACCTTTGGAAATGCACACACCTAACAACTGCAATTTTTCAGTAGCCATTCATACGTGAGATGTAAAGGTGGGTTACATGTTGATCTTGGAGTGAAATATTTTCTCAAAAGGTTCAGCAAAATGTTTCTCAGGATATTCCTCATCTTCAAATCACTTCTCATGACTGCACAATGAAGTCTTTAATGAAGACCATCACGAAAAACAGAGCCTGTTATACAATAGTTCTCACTTAAGATTGACGTTAAAGGGAAGGCTGTGCCAAAACTGAGATTAAGCAGAAGGTAGGCAAAGAGTTGACATTAAAGTCAGAAAAAACTCGCTTTTATGCACAGCAACTTTTCTGAAATCCTAGCCTCAACATCTCTGCCTCCAACTGCTCTTCTCTATTTTAGGCTCACTCCCAAACAGAACCACCAAACCCACTTTGATTTGAACAGTTTTTTATGCTACCTACGTTCACAGTACTGGGTCTATCCATACACCCTGCACTTGCTCATGGTTTAAAGACATTGCTTGCTTCGGTGTCCCTCAGAAGACCTTGATTTTCTTCTTGCAGATGTATTCCACAAGGGTTAATAGCTAATGAGGCAGCACATGACTACATAAAAAGAGGCATAAAATTAACATCGTCAGTACTATACAGAACTGCTACATGACAACTGACAGATAACCATGGCTATGCGGTACCTTTATACGTGTGCACGCAGTGGGTTTGGCTTTTTTGGTTTTTTAGTTGTTGTTTGCTGTATTCATTTAAGTCTGAATAATTAATCACGGCTATGGCTCTGTCCATGCCAAGAGATATCCGGGAAAACAAGTTTTTCTCTTTCCTTTAACAAACAATCTGAGACTGGAGATACGGGGGGTGGGGGGAGGTTTTGTTCGCCGTATAAAAGGCAAACTCACAGCGCTCCTCTAAAGAAAAGGGCAGCCACCCGCGGGGCTCTGAGCGGCGAACCGCAGCCTCAGAAACACTCATTTGACCCTCGGCGGGCTGATTTCCTTCACGAGGATAACGTGTACGGACTGATTTAGATTCAGACTGCCCGAAGAGACTGAGGAGTCTCCCTCCCTGGAGATATCCAAGACCCGCGCGGACACAACCCGGTGCTACGCGCTCTAGGAGCGACCCTGCCCGAGCAGGCAGGCTGGACCAGACGGCCAATGACTGCGGTCCCTTCCAACCTCGCCCGTTCCGTGACTCCGAGAGCGACAACGCTCAGCTCCTCCTTCAGGGAAAGGAGTTTCCTCTCCCGGACCCGGACCCGCACCCGGCCGCGCTCCCGAGCGCACCGGCGCCCCTCAGGCGCNGCGCCTGGTTATCTTTGGTGAGCCGGCTCGCAGCGCCAGCACACGGCTGGTCCTGCCCTGCCGAGCGCCGCGGGTTCGAAATCGCAGTAACGCAGGACCACGGAACCAGCCAGGTTGGAAAAGACCTCCAGGATCTTCGAGTCCAACCTATGACTTANAGTACAGGGGGACAATCATTGCCATGATCCTGCTGGCCACACTATTCCTGATCCAGGCCAGGATGCCATCGGCCTTCTTGGCCACCTGGGCACAGCTGGCTCATGTTCAGCTGCTGTTTACCAGCACCCACAGGTCCTTTCCCACTGGGCCACTTCCCAGCTTCTCTTCTCCCAGCCTGTAGCACTGCATGGAGTTGCGGCCAAAGTGTCGGCCTCAGCATTTGGTCTTGTTGAACCTCATACTGTTGGTTATGAGGCCAAATGTGTCAATTGTGTCGGCACAACAGCAGTATTTTCCACATTTCCAGTGCGCCTTTTCAGCTTGTGCTGTAGTAGTAGCAAGCACAGGTAGCAGAGGGAAATTTAACCGTATAAACAGAAAATACTTAGGATGGAGAAGTGGTTCTGAATCCAGTCTAAACCTGCCCATTTTAGGCAAAAGGCCCAATATGACGCATCCATGCTGAGCATGCGCGTGTTTAGTGCCGCCTGGGTTGTAAATGATTTTGTTTACCAGCTCTTTCAGTGAAAATGCTGTCACTGCATTCACCTGCATGCAGCTTTGTGGTATTCAAGGGATGTGATTGATGTGTCGTGTTTGCAGAGAATTCAGTCAGCTCACGAGCAACAGAAATTAAATCCTAGGAGTAAGCGACTACTTTAAACACATTACTCAATAAAAATCTCTAGTTCATACCTAACAGTGTTTTGTTTTTGCACAATGTTAGGATAAAGTTGGATTTCTGTTCTGATTTTCTGTTAAATGTCCTAAGACTGGGCAACAAAGATTGTCAACCTCGGTAGTGATGGTAAAGAGTAGGCAGGTACAGGGGTTAGCCAAACTGTATTTTGTACTCATTTTTGATAGCTCTAACATTTGCTCATAGGAAGTCAGCACTGCAGTTACTAAAATACGTGGGAATACCTGATGTGTAGTCTTGAATGAAATTCAGAGTAGCTGCCTGGCTTTGGCGTTTGTCATATACATAAGGCAGAGCCACTTCGGGGTGACCCCAGAAATGTTTAGATAGATCAGTCAACATATAATTTAAAAATGATCTCTTCAACAATTAAATACTTTCATTAAAAGCTTACTTAGATGATACAATGGTCTTACTGCATTTCCTTTTTAAAAGTACTTAGGATTAATAATATTATTCATTTTATTCCATTACTCTGGGGGCAGTTATGTCATTACTTGTGACCTGTGGGACCCAGTATGACTCTCGTGTAACACCACTGAATCTAAAAACATGCTGGGAATTAATTTAGTCATTGATACTGTTATTTATCCCACCTGTGACTTATAGCACTGATGATCACTTAGTAATCTCATAGAAATATCTGTCTTGAGAAATACATAGTACCAATTGATGAAGAAAAGGTGTCCACACATTTTAAATCAACAAGAGTTTAAACTGTAGACAAGAATTAACTGGGGGGAAGAAAATAAACCTTTGAGTAATCAGGACAACTTAACAAACTGCATCTGCTCAGAGCAAATTATCACTGCCAAGCCACAGTTTGGTCATTAGGTCATGGATGACTATGACATGCATTGTGTAGCTTTCAGCACACTTCAGGCTTCAACAAGTTCTCCCTGGCCAGAAAATGATGAAATCGTGCTTACAGCATCTGTGACCATTCCCAGTGTGGAGCGTGGTTGCAGAGTTACGACTCTCTGCAGTTACACTTCCATTTATGTGCGCACAACTGAGCTGTTCCAAGGACTGCTCCAATCCCTCTGGCACTCAGGTGTCTCACTAATGTGAATTTATTATCCTCAAACCAAAAATATGTTCTTCTCATTGAATAGGTAGGAAACTTGAAGCACAGAGAGACTGAGCCTTGCCAAAAGTCACTTGAACAGTGTAGGTGGCAGAGCTTGAAATCCAGCTCACTTCAATTAGCCATGGGACCACATTTCTCTTTGCCATCTACCAACTTTCAAGGGGTTGTGAATACACTGTAAACGTGTACATTGCATGCTATTTTTTGTGAAAATTGAGTTTACAAACTAAACACTTGGAGGGAAGGCACTGTGAAACTCCTCTCTCTCCACAGAGTCATTCAGTCTCACCCTGCTTCTTCCAAGAAGGTGCCACTCAGTGCCTTGTCTGACCTGCTTCTGGGATGAGGCCGCTGTCTGCCTCATCTGTTGTAGGAGCTGGACAGTGTATGATGAATGAGGCTTGCAAGAGAAGGCAGAGCTGTGAATAAGCAGGCTGAATACTCGCTCAGCTCAGATTCTGCTTATACTGACCACCTTGGCACTAAAGCTGCACTTTCATGGCTCACACCTACAGCTTCAGTGACAACAGGTGAAATCCAGCCTCTCTCTAGCTGGAGCTCTATGAATTTTGCCGGCACTAATATTAGTGCAGTAGATTGGTGAATGGAATAATGGAAATCATCTGAATAATGGAAGTCATTAAAAGTCACACAGGAATCCGTTGCTCAGTGGCTGTACAGATAAAGGATTAATTGTGGGCAGATGAGGAAGAGAGCAGAAATGTGTGACCAGGGAAACGAGAGCTAGGATGGTTTCTCCCAGCCACAGAGCCAGCTTATAGCAGCTTAAAGCAATCATGAAGCTACAGTGTTAGTTTCATCCGCCTCCCCCTGTTTCAAGCCTTCTGGCCCTAGCTATATTCTTCACATCAGGGTCATTCAGGTTTTTCCCCTAGCTGCCAGGACCCTGGAAGAACAAGAGAAGGGCATAGCTGTGGCTCAAAGCAGCCACTGGAGATCCTGCCTGGGTCAAGGCTGAAAGCAGCATGAACCTTCCAGGAATTTGACTGCACATGTCCAAAAAGGTCTTGTTGACCCCACGGCTTCTCATAGACTTGCACTTTGAGCACTGGTGGAAGATTTTCAAGTGTGAAGAAATGTATACTTTATCACAACAGCCTTCTCTGGCAACTTCAAGTTTCTTCTCTGAAGCACACAGGTATTAGTTCTCTAAGGAAAAATGAACAGCTTCTCTTTATTGCTGAGTAAAATGATGTGGAATTCTCTGGTCTTTTTGCCAGAGGAGCAGAACCACAGTCAATGAAATTTTCCCACATGGTTCGACACTCGTCAGTGTAACATCAAGCATTAATTAAAGCTGCAAGTTAAAAAATACTTTTCATGATGTCCTATATATAGTCTTTTCTTTTTGATGTACAAAATGTCATCTTATTACACGATAGGAGTTTAAAATTTATCCCTTGTTTAAAGCAGGGCAGATTGTAGGTCATTTGTCTCAGTCTCTGGGTATTATTACTAAATTCAGCATCAATACTGTGCTTCCCTGTATAAGCTGATTGGCCAGCGGGACATGTTCATTAACCTAGAAATTGATTTTTCAGGACTGCCATGTTGCAGTTATGCAACTCTGATGTCAGACCATGATTTGGCCATCCTCCTGCTCTCTCCTGTCTATCAGATAGACACTTCAATTCCTATCAAAATGTTTCCAGCAAGCTGAACTCTTCAGTGTCAGCTAGGTGATAGAATTATGAAATTCCCACTGAAAAATATCTGTCAGCTGATTGGGAAGCCTGGTGTATTCTGGTAAGCTTCGGTATCTCACTGCTAACATGTCAAAGAGATAAAAATGTGTTTTAGTAACATTGGTGCTAAGGTCTTTTCATACCAGTAGTCTACTCAAAATGGCCTAGAGAAGCGGGAGAGTTGTCATCTGCCAGCCCTCTGCCAGCTCTCCCTGCCCTGCCATCCCAGCCAGGGAGCATGCTAAAGGAGGGAGGAACATATTGGAGTGGGAGGGGGGACACCAGGCGAATGAACAACCTGTTCATTCAAGGGGCTTGTTTGGAGCAGTTTTTCAGAGGTACAAATTAGAGCAGTCCCGAAGCAGTAAATCTGATGTGCTTTATGGCAGTCCACAGGACCCATGGCAGAGTGTAACACTTTTTCTCCCTCTGCCTCGTCTGAGTTTATCTACTGCACCAAGCACCATGTGGGGTACCACAGACTAATCTCCAGTGCAGTGTGTCCAGCCCCACCTTGTGTTTGGGTTACCAATGAGGTTATTTAATATCACACCCCCTAGTCTGTAAATACACAGTCTCTTTGAGAAGCACACCATGCAGTGCCATGTCTGCCTGAGGGAACCCCTAACCTAGACAGATGGGGTTCATCAGTGTGCTGAGCCATGGCTAGCCCTGATCTCTCGCTCTCTCCCAGATGGATGGGTGAAGTAGCTCTCGCTCCTGGGGAAATACAGCAGGAGGCACAAGGTGCAGGCTGTTCTGGGCTATTGGGAAGAACAAACTCACTAATGTGGACACCTCTCCATCTCTGTTGTGTGGATGAGTGTCCTGGGGCTCTGGGGAGTGAGGATGACATAAGTTGGGATGGCTGAGGAATCTGCCAGCCTTAGTTGTGCCCCACACCCAAAGAACAGGCTGCTCACAGAAAGCTGCTGGACCACATGTTCAAGAGCACTGTGCATTAAAGGAAAACATCACCAAAAACCGTCCCTAAACTGGGACGGCCTCGGAGCTGAATCAGAAATTACTCAGCCATCCATGGCACGAGAGGGCAGTTACTTGGGATAACAGCTCCATCAGCCATCTCTGGGCTGGGTCATCCCCTTGTACTGAGTCCCCTGCCACTGAGAATGAGCACATACAGCACAGCTTACAGCAAGCATCCTGAGTCACAGATCACAAAGGGGAGTGTCTGCTTGGTGTTTTTCCATTTCTGTATCAGCTCTGCTCCAAAGCTTTCCAGATTTGTGTTTTCTGGTTGGCACTCAGAGAAGGATGTCCTTATAGAAATCAGAAATGAGATTGCAGCAGCCAATTTTCTTTTTCTTTTTTAGAAAATACTGATTATGAATAAATTCGTGGTCCCAACCCCCTTTCCCTACTGCTTAACAGACTAGATTGAGGCAATGGAAACCACCAGCTGATAGCTCAATGGCTTTGTTCCACCAGCAGGATGGGAGAATTAAGGCTGGCAGTGATTGATACCCTCACATCTGTGAATACAGTGTGTGAAAGGCAAAACACATGCTTTTATATGGTTTTACCATCTCTTCTTTTTTTTGGTCTAGTATAAGGCGTTACTTGCTTTTAGTAACCTGATTATTTTAGAGGACCTCCTTGGTTTGAAGTGAAGACAAGCCACACGGCATTTCCTTGGTCAAATTTCCGAAATTCCTTCTGCTGTCGGAGCAGTAAGTCTCTACATTACATCCCTGTGTGCTCATTTATAACCTGACCAAACGTCCTGAGTAAATCAAAGAGGGGCAAGAGGATCAAGTATCTAATCCCTCCTTCCCTTCTCACTCCATAAGTGAGAGTTGCCTGTAAGAAGAATGCATGGTAGCATGAAGAAATCCTCCTCCATACCAAGAGTCTAAAAAGCAAGGTGCCATTGCTACATCCATCCGTAGTGCTGAAGGAAAACACTCTCCAGAACAGCAGGCATGCAGTGGCAGTAACACAAACTCACTTTACACCAGGTCGCTTAGGTTAAGATCTTGGGAATGACTTGTAAGTCAGGAAATATTATTTCCATGCTGAGTCCAATATTACTCCATTTTGTTCTAGATGACCTGCAGCTGATACCTCTTGGGGGTATTGTCACCGAAGAAAGGGCAATCTAGCACTAACTGTACGAGTTCTTTTGATTCACTGAGGCAGCATCTTTTCTTTTCAATGCAGAAAGTCCCTCCATACACTCTTAAGGTCATAAAAATGAATTAATAACAGAATACCCTGGAGAGCTCAAGATTCTTCTGGAAATAAAGCTGAACAAATGCCTCTCCCAGGACCTCTTATTTGTTAATTCAACAAGTTAATGTCTCCCCTCATTCTCCATTCTGGTGCCAATATTCCTCATCGCACTGCCAGATGCACACAGGTACATTTCCATCACTCCTTATCACCTCCCATGGTTTCTCACACCACGCTCAGGTGCAAGTAGCCACTGTTTTGGCAGGAAAGGCTGTGGTTTTGTCAGACTCTGCCAAGCTGTCAGGCAGTGTTTCCAAGCTCTGTGGCTCTGTAGTCTTTGCTGTTGTGAACAATGAGACAAATTCAATCTAAGGGACCACCTGCCCCTTCACTGGGAAAAACAGAGACCGCACACTGAAGTCAAATGACTTAAGCAGAACAGCTGGGGTACTGTGCAGAAGCAGACTGTGTCAGATGCCCAGATGCACAGTAAAATAGAGCTGGAAGAGACCTCACAAGGTACCTCATCTTTCCTTCTGTCTTAGGCAAGCATCTGCCAGATCTAGGGCTTTCTTGGCATGTGCTTGTCAAAAGTTTTTAAAAACCTCCAGTGATGGAGATGCTAGAGTCTCTCTGGATAATCCTTTCTTGTAGAGTTTTTCCATCCTTCCCATTCAGATTTTTTTCCTTGATGTCTAACAAGAACTTTAATTGCTTTGGTTAATATTACTCTGTAATGTTTTGTCCAAGATGAACATGAAGTTTCTCTTTACAGAAATTCCTATTCCTCCAGCTTCAGCGTTTGTTCTTTTGGAGGAGTAATCCCAAATTTTCCTGAAAGCTATGTTTTCGAGAATTATGATTATCCATATCCCTGTCTTTATCCTCTCTTCCACTGGCAGGCCCTTGAAGTGTGGTGTGCAGAACTGGACATAGCTCACACTAAGGTCTGGAGTGTTGACTAAAGTAGGTGGTGTAATTCTCACATCTTGTGCTTCTGCTGTACAACCAAAATTATTTACCTTCTTCACATGTAGAAGACAATGTCATTGTTGAAAGGAATTATTTTATAAAAGATTACAATTTCCATATCCTTTTTATAAAAAAATGTCATATAACTGTTTGTTCCCTCACTTGTATTTGTGTGGCTGAACAGCATCCATTCTCTGCATAGTTCCTGGCACCTGTTTCTCCTGATGTTCATTCTACTTTTTCGGAACCTTCCTCCAAATCAAAAATTCTTTTCATTTATAACCCAGGCGTCCAACACCTTTGGAGCCCTTCCTAGCCTTGGGTAATCTCAAACCATCCATACTCTCCAGCCATCACTGATCAGTCATGGAAACAGCAGACAGGGCAAGGCTCCAAAGAAATGTGGGTGTAGCCCAAGCAGCGTATCTGTCCCTTCTGACCTCAACCTTTGCCAACCATTCCCATTTTCCTAATCTATTCCTGTCCTAATCCGGGATTGTTTCACGGCTGCCTCTAGAACACATCCCCGTCGCTTGCTCCGACAGTGAGAAAGCGTAGCACAGAGGCAGGCAGACGGAACTCGCCCGTGTAAAGCTGTGAATAGGTGGGGGCAGGAGGAGAGGCGCTGCCGGAGCGCATCCCCAGCGCGGAGCAGCGGCCCCTCCGCCGCCGGGCCGCGGGACCCGGGCGCTCATCCGGGAGCTCCTCGCGCGATGCCCGGCACCCAACCCCCGCTCGCCCCCGATCCCGGCCGGAGCCGCGCCCGCAGTACCGGTAGTAGCGATCATCCTTGTAGGGCGTCAGGTCCTCCTGGATCTCCCGGTACGTCTCCCGCACCCGCCGGCAGAAGCGCTTGACCTCGCCGCACAGCGGGCTCCCGAAGGCGGCGAAATCCGCCTCCATGCCGCCCACGCCGGCGCCTNGGGGATGCGGGAGCGGGGGATGCAGGCAAGGGGGATGCAAGGGGGTGGATGCAGGGGCGGGAGGTGCAGGGACGAAGGATGCAGGGACGAAGGATGCAGGAATGGGGGACGCAGCAGCGGGGGATGCGGGGGCGGAGGATGCGAGGCGGGCCCTTCGCGCCCGGCCCGCGCCCTCGGGGGCGGCGGGAGCCGCTTCAGCACCACGGAGAGGGGCGGCCGGTGCCGGGAAGTGAGCAAGATGCTCGCATTGCCTCCGTTGAAAATATCTCTTTTATTTTTAAAATTTTTTTTTAATAAAACTGTTTTGTTCTCAAAAGCATACCAGCTCTATGTAAAATAAATTCCCTGATTTTTATTGTCTCTTTTCCCCAAAGCAGCACATATGCAAAAGAAATCCTATGCTAAATCCACTTTTCATGGTCATGACACTGTAAGTGGTCCAAAACTAAGAATGATGCTGTTTACATTGTCTAAATCTATAAAATATGAAGTGAGCTGTAGTCAGTTTGCAGAGTGCCATGTTAGCTTCATTCATATTAAACTTTCCTTCATAAATAAATTCACATTTAAACTTGTTTAAATTATTCTATCAATGGAAGCCTTAATCTCCACTAATTAATGGCAGTGATGATATCCATATTAAAAGCGAAAACCCCGTCACTCTTGACATGCAATCATTGTGTCTAGAAGGTATAAATATAGAAGTCCTCTGTACTGCTCCTCCCATTTAAATATCTTCCTTGCTGACGTTCAGGAAGCTGGGCTGGGTTATTTCCCAGCCTTGCCCTTAGTCTGTATTTTATAACATACTAAGACTGGAACACGCATTTTTACTTAAATTGATCTCTCACAAATGTGTTCTGGTAAGCGGTTACTCCTGGAGGTGCAGTGGGAGAGGAACAGACAATTCGTTTTCCCTAGCAGGAGGGGGAGAAGGGGAGAGGAAGGTTCATCTCTGACCGAGAATTTCTATTTCCTACCTATGAATATTTCTAAGCTTGAGAAGACATAGCAGCAGGATAACAGCCACGTGCACATTTAAGCCGGAGACAAAGGCTCCTAAGAACCTCAGGACTGTTGCTGAGGAGCAAAGAGCTCAAGGGTAGAGCCTGACCAGCTGCTCTGAAACCCTGGGACAGGCTCAGCAGGTCTCCTGTGCTTCTGTGACTGTGTAATAACATGCCAGCACCCTGCTTGCTACCACACGTGTGGGTGATGTAGCCATGTAGGATTTTCCTGGAACAGTTTATTTCAGGGGACATGTTTATTAGGGATCAAGATTTAGCCATGTTTTCCCTGAAAGCGAGAATTAAAATTCTTTGTTATGTGTGATTAATGTGCTGCTTCCAGTGCTCAGGCTAAGAGGTGGGAGTTATCAATGGGATCTTTTCTTCCAGAAGGAAGAAATAAAACATTTAGGGCTTCAGCTGAGTAAAAATATGTTCACTGCTGGGAATTATGCAGTCAGCATGGAAAAGTAATAAAAAATGGAAGATTAAAAGCTGATTACCATTTACTTACTACTAAGTATTCCATTTATTTCTCAAAAAAACCCCAAAACCAACTAACCAAAAAAAAAAAAACAAAACCCAAAAAAACAAAAAAACCAAAAAACAAAACACCAAAACAACTTTTTTTTTTGCTGGTTTGCTGGTTGGTTGGTTCATTTTCTCAGGGCCCAAAGCAGCACCATTCCAGAGATGCAATGTATTTTCCTCTTTGTTGTGCTGAACATTACCCAGGCTGGCTTCCAGTGGTGTTTGTCTCCCTACACCTCAAATGCCATGAGAGGGTTCCACACCTTCTATGGAAGGTTGGCAGGTTACTCACAGAGAAGGTGTTAGCACTGACCACATATCAACCCACCAACTTCTGCTATCAAAAAACCAGACAGTGTTTCAACCAACAAATACCAGATATTACAGGATTAAAATTAGGCTTGTGAATAGCAAAGCTTGTGGGAAGACACAAGCAACTGTGTATTCCCATTGTGGTCCACATAAAACACTCAAAAGACTCTAAGAAGGTCAAGAATGCATTTTGAGTCTCCAAAACACTTCAATACATTGACAAAACAAGCAATACTCAGGGGTGTATGCAATTCCTAGGTAACATTTTTAAGGGGAAAAAAAATAGCTTGCATCCAAACCTTTTCGTCAAAGAAATTTCAGGTTCCCATATTTTAGTAAAATAAGAAAAGCGTTAAAACATATTTTAATATTGAGCAGACACCTCTGTTAAAACTGCCAATCTTTTGTGAAAACGTGATGAATGGAACATTTCAGCTTGCTGCTCACTTAGCCCCAGCCCTTCAGACCCAACAGATCACGCTTCTCCCATTACTAGGTGTCCGTCTTTCCTGTCCAGTGCAGTCACAGCACAGGCTGGGCTGGCACAGAAATGTGTTTGGTTCTGCAGGAAGCACAACTTAAGTAACAGCAAAGGGAGGCCAAGGTTTCATAGACAGCTTTGCAAACAAGGTGCAAGAGTAACCAACAGATAACCTGCACTGGGGCGTGACTTACTCCGCTCATTTCAGGGTGCTCCAGCTCATCTCTCCAAGCACAGCACCTTCTGTGTCAGCCTGATTTTGCCGATTTTCACAGCACACGATAAAAGAGAGGCAGCATCAAACCACGTCCAAGAACAAACCAATCTAAAGTACTACTGAGAACCTTACAAATCTCAGAATTTAAGCATCTGGAACTCAATTCATCCCCTGAGTGCTTCTGGACTTCATGAGGGAGAGAAAAGCCCCAAGAGTCTAAGACTAAGATGTGATCAAACTCAACATCTGCACTGCACTGTATCACATAACCTGGAAAGAGTTTATTCTTGAGGGTGGAGCTTATCAGAAGTCCCCCTTACAATTTTTCTTCCTGATTCTCCCCCTGTGTATAGTGCGCCTTCTGCAGCATCAGCCACAAAGCTTAGCAATCCATGTAAAAGCACCGGGGTTATTACTCCGGACTCTTTCAGAAGCAATAGCAACTGGTGCTGAGAAGTTAAGGCAATAAATGCTGCCAACTCAAGTCCCCTTCCCCCTGCCCATTTTTTTTTTCCAGCAAAGAAACAAACCCCTCAAACAGACAGAAGTCTGGCTGCTTAACAAACACTTTCTCCCTCAGAACTGTTCTGAGACAGAGAAAGGCAGTAGTGGCAGCTGCTGGCTGAAAGGAGCAACTGCCTTTTTCTTTCCAAGTGGAATTAGGGACGGGCACACCAGATGACACAGGAACAAGCACGTCTGCACTGACTGCCGCGATAAGCGAGCCCGTGCTGCTGTTACACAGCTTCATTTAGCCCCTGAGTGTCACCACATGCGGGAGCTGGCACTGAGTATCCCCAAACTGCAGAGCAGAAACCGTGCTGAGCCCCGCAGAAACCTCGTGAGTTTGGTCCGCTCAATCACTGCCGCCTGAACTCCGGGAGAGAATAACCCTTGCCTTGCCCCAGGCCACCACGGCTTGACTGCCTTCTGCTGCCAGGAAACTGCTTTGTCACAGCGAGCGAGCGATGTGACGATGGCGTGGCTGGGCTGCTGTCACGCAGCCCTCGCTGTGCACGCAGGGGATCACAGCAGCGTGCAGGGGACAGAAAGGTGGCGGTGCTCGGCAGGAGGGCGGTGTTCACTGTGATGCGGAGCTTCCCGTTTATTTGAAGAGGTGGCACAGGAGCACAGCTGGGACAGCCCGTGACACATCACCCATAACAAATCATCTCTGAGCTGACAGCGGCTTTGGAGCCACAGCTGCTCTTGTCATCGCTGGGAGGAATAAAGCTCTGCACAGTTGGCTGCAGCTGGCAGTCCCGACCCTCACAGCAGCAGCACAAGAAAGACTCATCGCTCTCCCCCTCTGTGTTTGGAGATGAATCTTCCCTGCATCTGTCCTGCTTTGAAGAGATGTGAGGACAAGAAAACAAAACAAGATGTAAAACCCCTTTTGATCAAAATGGAAGAAGAATCTCTTGTGAGGTGATTTCAAGGAAGACAAAGGAATGCTGATCACACCTGATTCATGCTCTGTGTCTCTTAGTATGCCCGGGTTGCTCTTCTCTCGACTGTCACGCTGAGAGCTATGGGAAGACTGAAATGGGAGCATAACTATATCGCCTGGCCTATATATAAATTAACGTTTTATATGGTGTTTCACTGTGGTTATTGGCTTTCAAATATCAACTACACTTGGAATAATAATTACCAGCGGCATTTATTAACTTAAATATCCCACTGGTATTAAAAGGAATACTTCTAAGGGAAATAAAAACTCCACAATTTGTGATATCTAGATAACAACTAGTGACGACTTTAGACCAACTGCATATTTTTAACTGCAGCTACTTGTATTTTAGTTACCTTAGTCCATTAAATAGATCACCATCTTGACTTTTCAGTTCTCACACAGCATATTGCTGCAGGCATACTTCAGAGAAAATTTTAAACACAATGTTCAAACTACATAGATGTATTTTTCTAAAAAGTTTCATAATGTTCGAGAAAACACATGTAATGACATATCCTTCCAGTTTTACTATGCCTATTTTAGGCAGAAAAATCACCTTTGTTTTGATTTTGAGATGCATATTACTCTTCCTTTGAAATTCATGTCTCTTGTGAGATACAGTCTTCTCTCTCAAGAATAATTAGGACTGACTAATAACCATGCAAATTTTATAATCTCAGACTAAAAACGTGTGGTAGGTTGACCCTGGATGAGCAGTAAAACTCGCACCCAATTGCTTCCTCACTCGTACTCCCTTCCCTGAAACCAGCTGGATAGGGGAGAAAATAAAAAGGACCAGAGTAAAAAAGCTCACGAGTAGAGATAAAGACAGGGAGATCAATTCCCAGTTACTGTTGGGAGAAAACTAGACTTTACTCAGGGAAATTTATTGTCGATTGAGATAAATGATTTGCAGAACAACAAACAATGGACTTTTTGGGAAGGGGGGGCCTACCCCACAATGGAGCACCTCCTCCTCCTCCAACCTTGGTGTTCCTCTGCTGTTTCTCACTCTTTTTGTCCCTCCTCCTGCCTGTGCCCTATGTTAAATCTGTTTCCACAGAGGTGCCACCAGCTGTGCCCGTGCTGTGCTCAGCTGTGTCCTGTGCTGGATCCAGTCTGAAGCTGTCTGAAACCATCCTGCAGGGCAGTGCTGGCCCCTTCCCACAGAACCCAGCCCTGCAGCCCCCCTGCCAGCACCTGGATACCTGCTCCACATACAGCAGGTCATCATTCAGATAGAAGGCTGTATAATACTTTCCCATTATTTATTGTTCTTCCATTCCTGAACTGTTGTCTGTACATCTCAAGGGAAGCAATTAAAACTAACGCAGAAATAGCAAAAAGTGACAAATATTTTGGAAAACTTCTGTCCTTTTAGAAGCTGCTTATTGTCTCTGTACGCAGTCACACATTAATGAATGGTGAGACCCTCTAGGTACTGCTAGATCTAACTAGAAACATGCAGCACCAGCGGAGGGCCTTATTCCCTGCTTGGGAGTCTCCTTTCTCCCGTCAGTCACTTCTGCTCTGAACTACAGAGATGAATACCCAGTTATAAATAGCATATGACTTTTTTTTTTACAAAGTAATAGAAAAACTTTAAAGTACAGGGTGTTCAGCATGTGTTTGCAGCCCACTGGAATGAATTAGCTTTTTCTTGTGCAAACCAACAAATGGGTCTCCTAACTCAGCCATTTAAGACTACAGCTAATTTGCAGGACTTGGGCATGTTTCTAAGGTCCCAGGCCTGGGAACATGTGTGGCTGAATCACGAGCCCACAAGAGACAGGGACTCCTCATCCTCAGGCCCTCACTTCTCCTCCCCTTGTAGGAAAGAAAGGAAACTGGGCACGCAGACGCTGGAAGAGCAGGAGTGTCCTCCAGCCAGGTCATCATCTGGCTGATGGGAGAACCAAGACCTTGCCTATTCCTCCGGAGGCGATTCGCCTTTGGTCACTGCATGTTTCACACATTTACCTCTGTATCTATCCAAATCCATCTAACTGAAGCAGCCCTGTTTGGAATGCTTCACAGAATGGAGAATCCACGACTTCTTTGAGCTTGTTCCAATGTTAATCATTTTCATCATTAAGTGTGTCTTGCTTCTTTTTGTAGTTGGTTTCAGCCCCCAGACATTACTCCTTGTTGTGCCTTTTCCTGCTAAATTAAAGTGCCTTTTCATACGAGCATTTTAATTCAGTTAAGTTTTTAAGATAGTGAGAATTACTTAATTATGCTTTTCTCTGAAATAAGCTAAGCAGGCAAATCTCTTGCTGTGAGGCATTTTCTTCAGTTTTTGAACTTCATAGTTTTTCAACACTCTCTCTTATTGCAAGACAGCTTAGAAGCCTGGCCAGCAGTAGCAGACCCAGTATTTTATCAGGTGAAGTCAACTCCCTCCTCCCACTGCCCTACTTACCAATCTGAGGATTGTACTAGCTCTTTTTGCAGGAAGATCTCAGGATTGCTAGCATCCCCTACTGAGATGCCTGCTCTAACCTGTGACTCCAAATCAGTCCTGCAGCTCTTAGAGCTAAATTACTGATTTTGAAGGCATGGCCACATTCCTTCCTCCTAAATGCATAGCTTTGCATTTACCTGCATTAAAAATGCATTTTGTCAGTAATGTTTCACTGCCTTGTCCTTAGTGCTATTTGCCTTTCTGGCATTTTATGCCATGTACGGATTTGATCGACCACAGTGCTGTATCTGCTTTTGAGCCCTCTTTACTGTCAGATCTAGTACTTGTGTCTGCAAAATCCCACCAGAAACACTCCACTCAGCAAGGATTCCACATCACAGGCTACTTTGTAAGATCTCTGGGTTCATTCACAATCCGTTTAAAGCCCATCTCATTCACATGAGCTATTGCCAATTTCTTTATTGAAACCCCAGGCACTATTTCATCAAATGCCCTGTGAATGAAATTTTATCTACAAATTGAGGTGGTAACCTCAAATAATAGTGTCAAAGGACACAGTGGGATAAGAACTCCTTTTTCTCCTCCAGAATAACATATCACTTAAAACTACTCTCTCACGGTTTACATCCTTATGTTCCAGTTTTTAACTGACTCCAGTATAATCCTTTTTATTATTTTGCCTGCATGGCTGGTCTACTTCCCACTGCTTATTTTCTTTTTCCAAATATTGTTAGCTAAGCATTTTTCAGGCTCCTAGAATATATCAGACTGTATAAAATACATTAAAACTGCCCACAGTTGGCTGGAATTCTCTTCAGCCTGCTCTGTGCCACTCTTGATGACAAACTAGTCCAGTCTCAACCCTTCAAAAAAGAATGAAACAGGACGAACTGACCCAGATCCGTTCTGGTTACTACTGCAAGTCATTAACTATACTGAGGAATGAGTTTGGCAGGACACTTAATTTTGTGCTTGATTTACCCATGGATTTGAGCGGAAGAGGAAGGAAGGTGTTAACTGCGCTCAAGTCTAGCAATATGTTCTCCCAAAGTAAGCAGTATGTGATACCATCTTGCATCGCACAGGGTGACAAAGTAGAGCTAGTAGACTCCCACATTTTCTCTTAAAGTTAGCTCGTGTACTTTGTACCTCATGTACTTTGGAGAGAGATGATTTTCTTTAGAGCTAAAACTGCAGAATTGGCTCCAGAACTCTGAAACACACTGCCTAATGCCTCGGTACTTTTTGCCTTCTTATGTGAGAATTTCTTTAGAAGCATTTAATTAGGGGGCCGTACAGTATGTTTCAAGCTATAGTAGGATTCCATCCAGTTACTGCTGTCCACAAGAGAGAGCTGAGAATTATTAAAATTACAGTTCTTTGGATCCCATTTTATACCAAATCCATGTCCTGGGTACTCGTCGTTGCATCTGTACCATGAGCAATCCAGCACAACAGTTTGCTTTCTCACATCTCAGCACTGCTCTCAAGACTCAAAATTCTTTGATGATCCAAGCTGTCTCTCCTGGCTGCCTGTGGGTGTACTGTCTGGTCCCTCAGGGAATTACAATGAGTATTCCTCCCGCCGGTTTGCTGAAACCCAGTGCTTTGCGGTCCCATGTGACTCCTGTTGCAGCAAAGATCTGTGTCACTTTATTTTTGGGACACACTGTAAGACACTGCTGCAGCCTGCAGTTCTCTGATCTCTGGCTTTCCAAAGGTGATGTTCGGTCTCCACTGCTGCAGTCTGCATCTTTGTTCATCACCTGCTCCACAGGAGAGTCCCCCTCTCAGTGAATTCATGTGGGCCCAATGAATTAGGGTGAATGGCCCTGCCTTCCTATTCCTACCACAGGTGCACCTCAGGAACTGGTGTTTGCTTTGTGGATGTTTCCTCTTCATTCTTGATGTGGTGTCATGAAAAGCCCGTACTCAACCTTGCCATCCCCTCCACCCTTACCATCACCAATAGATCAAATTCCTTTGAGGCTCTCTGGCATGCTCTGTGTAACACAGCTGGAAAGCCAAAGTGTTGTGTTGAAGTTGGTTTTGTTTTGATTTCTTTTTTCTTTTTAATTGGCTCGATGAATACATCCAGGGAAATAAAGAACAAGGCAATAAAAGGGAAGCTATTAGAAGGCAACACTGTGGAGCTGAAAAGCTGGCTTATTCAATCACTCTGAGTCAAGCATAGATAACTGTAGTTATAGGGCTTCTCTCTGTCACTGCATTAGAAAAATCATTGTGAGGAAGCACCTGGGGGGAATATCCAGCTAACTTGGTGAGCTTGCTGCATGTAAAGCTCCTGGGAGTAGCATTCAGCTCACAGAGTCAATGAACCAAGGTCAGAAAATTCAGATGCTGGTGTCATTTAAAGAAGCTAACTTTAACAATGCTTTTGAAGACATCTGTATTGCCAGATTTTTTTTCAGATCCTACAGCCTTTGGTAGCTTCAAAGTAACAATTAAGCTTTTAAAAATGGTGCCCTGTCTGTTGGCAATGTATTTTTTGCACTGTAACATTTAAACTTCACATATTTAGCAGTAAAAAATTGATAATTTATACAATAAGAATTACATACATTTACTGTTTAAAAGCATTCTAAACAGACAACACAGTATTTTACTTTAACATATTTATAAACTATAAAACACTTGTAAGATATTTCAAACATAATTCATCTGTATTGTTTACAAATCTCAGTGAAATGATGGTATTTGATATTTCTTTTAATCTTCTGTTAGGCAAAGAGTTGCAGCTTGCACCTGCAGAGGGCTGCAGTTTACACCTCTTTGTTCCAGCAGCAGCTTTACCGGTTTGGATATGTACAATGAGCACAGACCACACACCTGACAATAAATGTGATGGGCAGCCACGGTGGGGAGCATCCAAGCATCCACTCCCTGTCCACATTCTTCTGGCTGCCAGCTGCTTGGCCACAGCTTAGAGGATTTAACAAGAGGTCTGCACTGCGGGAACTGCCTCCAAATTCCAGTGGAATTGTACACAGCACGTGCCCACAGACAGCCAGGACCTACCTCATCCCTTCTGGAAGAAAGGCGAGTACAAGAAACCAGGTGACACCAAGTATTGCCCATCACAAGATTTCACCTTAGGTATGTTTCAAAGACATCTGATGAACTCTCCAGTTCTCGGTGCTACATCTGCATGTGTTTTCTGCCTCCCAACTTTCCCTCACTCCCAGCAGTGTTAACATCCCAAACAAGACACATAGGGTTGTTTCAGATCCACAGACATCAGCCTCAGGGGAGCATTTGACTTCATGGATGCCTGTGAATCTTGTCCAGGCTTGTGCTTCAATCATCGAATGTTCTGGCTAAGATATAAAATTGCTGCATCCCAGCCTAAATATGTCTTCGGTGGTAATTGTGGCTGTTTTGCCGCAAATTCGATGAGGATGGGGCTGCTGATGGGATTAAAAACCATTTTCCATTGCTACACAGTTCTGTTCTTGAAATGAACATGTTTTGTACCCTCTGTTGCATCAATCTGAACCTTTCTCTTTTTTCTGCCATCTTTTGGAAATATCAAGCATTCCATTAGTTTTGCAGCTTCATTTGGTTAGTGCTAATGGCCTGATGATGCCAACACTCAGCTATCACTTCATTCTTTGGATTAAATTAATTCTGTAGTTACAGAGACGATGATATCAGCAGGAATCACACTTGTAACAATCTAATGTTGCCAGTGCCTAGGGAATACACAGGGAATCCTTAGTCTCTCTGTGTTGTACAACAATTTCTATTTTTCCTCGAAAATTCCTCTGATGTCCTGTCCCAAGCACTTTCCAACTCCATTCTTTCTGTTGTCCTTGAAACATCTTCTATTTCTACTTGGATGTCTAGTTATAATGTTTCTATGCAGCTGAATCATGTCTAAAACAATTCCTCCCGGTATCATTATGTTCTTCTTTCCTAACTTTACAGACTTTAATATTTTATCAACAACATCAGAGAGGAAATTGGCTGAGCAGTAAATGGATTAACAGCATTCGCCTCATTTGCACCACTGTGCCCTCAAACTTTTCTAGCAAAGTTTTAACACCCACCTGGTATTTTGAAGTCATATTTACTGACTCTTCATGAGTTATCTTAATCAGTTAAATCATGGCTGTCAGTTGCACTGTATGATTACTAACTCATTCATGTAATCATCACCCAACTTAAAAATCTTGAGAGCAAATTTCATTGTACCTCTTGTTCTTTGAATTTCTTCAGCTGATTACTTTTCAGTTGCATGCCACACTAAGATCCTTCCAAAAGAACATAGAGATCTAATTTAAAGACTGATGACATGGCATCATCAGTTGTCAAAATAATTTTAATCATCTGTTCTTTTGATGAAATTGTTTTCAACTTTGTGTCTTGCACTCAGGAATCCACACATAGTAGATTAGTGCAACAGCTTTTGGCACATCATAAGTATTGATTTATCTTCATGAATTGCATGTTTTAATCTTTCAGACCTATCCAGATGCACATCTAGGATCTTTTTTTCATTGACTTGCTTATAACTTTTAGAGATGCCAGCAATCTTTCTATGAGGCTGTTAATTTTTATTATCTTTGAATAAATAAAGGTATTTTCTTATGGGATGGGAATTGTTCTTAGTATGCAAGATTTTCTATTTCAGAATATTTAGACTTGAGGCCATCATTCTCACCATCTACCACTGTATTTTGATTCTTTTCACATTTAATATTCACACAGTAAAAATTTCCACAAAAAAAAAGCTTCCATGGCCCCTGTCTTTCTAGTGACGATGTCATGGATGACCATCATTGTGGATTTTGCACTGATATATCTGAACACAAGTGATTTATGCTCATGCCTCCACTCAGGAGGTTTTTTTGTCCTTACATGACATTCTGCCTCATATGCTACTGGTCCTTCATCCCACAACAACTTCCCTGACTTCCCAGAAACCTCTCCTTTCTCAGTTCTCATCTTCAGCATCTTCCTTTGGCTATAACTGCCTTATTCAGACTCTTCTCTAAAACAATCATTCTTTCAGCTAACAAAAAAAAAAGTTAAAAATAGCTAAATAGCTTTGAAAGAAAAAGGAAGAAATTAATCTCACAAAAACTGTGCAACAAAGGGAAGGACAAAGCTCTTGTTTTAAGAGAGAGGACTATTGCCACAGAGAGCAACGAGAAAAGAGGAGAACAAAGAAATGTTACTTCCTGGAGTTCAAATCTAACTTTCCTCCTTATCCATGGGGAAGTGATAAATGGAAGAAAATGTGGAACAGCTGGAAAGGATAAAAGTATCAGGAGATGCAACAAAGCAGAACATTCCCCCAGATGAATAGATTTCCCTTTGATCTAACAAAGATTTGAAATTTGTCAATTTTAAACAGCACAGAAAATGAGGATATGCAACAGACATCAATAATGGATAGGAGCAAGATGAAAGGTCTGAGATGAATCGTGATTGATATGAAGTGTTCCAGGCTGTTGTTTGGTTTTTCTTTCTGATCTTGTACAACTCTTTCACAACTAGGTAATTACTTAGCTTCCTATCCCATTAAAATTGCATAATGAAAGCCGGGCTGTTTTTGAAAAAATTAGCAGTGAGTAAAGATTGCTATTTCATTTTTGATAGTTATTTTGGTAAGAATGCCAATATAAAATGGAATATGTCATTGCTGAGAGAACATCAACAGCAATAATCTGTCTTGCTGAAAAAGTTCATGACCTAGCCATTAAATTGTATATACAAACCTAATTATATCTATAGTTGCTGTTGTACCAGCTTGTCTTTTAAAAGCCCCTGATTAAATATTATTCCCTCAGTGCCTGCACATCCTGACCTCTACAACAGGCAGCAGTGGGCACAAATCGCCCTTGTGTTCATTCAGATCATAAAAACGAGATTGTACTATTATCAACAACAACCACTGTCATATATTAAAAAGAATAAGTAAATGCTATTAGTCCCTCTACAAGGCAAGAAAACAATCACAGGAACCTTCCAAGGGTATTTTCCTAAAGGTCTACATTTTTATTCGTTTACTGCAGCCCTTTTTAATTGATAAATTTTGCATTTGCATCACCTGCTATTTCCAGGCAGGCACGTTTCAGTAGTTATCCCCTCGCAACAAACCACCTCCCCTGATCTCTCTGCTTCCTTTCATACCTCCTCTCTCTCCAGAGCCAACTGCAGCTCCAGAGTTCTTTTATTCACATTTCTGTTCCGACATGCGGAGAAGGTGATGCAACAAGCTTGATGTTTATTTACAAACTGCAAGTGACAACAAGTGTTAATCTAGCTGGTTGCACCCAGCAGAAAGGGGCCTTCCAAAACCGACCTTCTGGAACAACAAACCAAACTGCACTTGCTCAGTTCCCCTGAGCAAAGCAGATACAGATTGTTACCGTGACTGAATCAATTACCAGTGCTGTAGCTGGCAGAACACCCCCAAATTAACACCAAATGGGCAGGGAAGCAGATTACTATATTTTAAGTCAATATCCTTCACAAAGAAGAAAAAACCTGAAAACTTCTAGAACCTTGATCTAAAAGGAAACTGTGATGATCAGCTCAGTTCACCTGGCCAGATACTAAATCAGGTAAACACTGACACTGTAGCAAAAGCAAAAAAGCAAAAGGCCAAAGCAGAATGCTATGACTAGAAGCTATATTGCTGTTCCATTTCTCTGTCTCCAAACTTAACAATTAATTTTGTAATTTCTGCATTTTACTAGTTCAATTTTATCTGAAAATTCATCAGATAACCCTGGAAACTCTCTTAGCTGAGCTAAGGGAGATTTAATGAACACTGGCAGAGCCCCAGCACTCCTTCCCCAAGCTAGAAGAGGACTTTCCATAGCTGCAGTGCAAAGCATTCAGACACAAGGTTCGGAGTCTTCCCTTTCTCCTCTTCCCAGAGCCTGACACTCCAGGTTTAGGTGTGGTTTAGAAAGGCTGATATACAGTGACAATCGTTCACAGTGAAATTCCAGTAAAGCCCAGTGTTTTGCCTCCTACAACTACGATTTGCAGATTCCTTGGGAAGAGCGAGAACAGAGCAAATTCATATGGTATTTCCCCTAATACTCTCCCAGCATCTGACTATTTTCAACTCAGGGAACTTTCAGCTCCTGTGGTAGCTTGCTTCATGTCCCAGTGGATCTCTCACTCATGTACCTTCCCAGTCTGAATTCCTGTAAGCTCCTTGTATCACAGCATCCTTTGGCCAAGTGGCTTTGGCTAGTCATCTCCTTGAAGAGCCTCCTCCTTTTGTTTGATTTCCTGCCTCTCTAGTATTTTACTTTATTTCATTTTATAGTTCCTATTTTTTCTGCAGGAAGAGACAACAGGTAATCCCTATCCACCTTCCAACACTACTCCTGTTCTGGCGGCTCTCTCTCTAGCAATTCCTTTAAGCTATTTCTTTTCCAGGGTGAAAAGTTCTAGACTTCACACTAATTCCTTGTGTAGACGTTGATTTGTGCCTTCTTCTGCACTTCTGTGAATCTTCTCTAGATCTCTCCCTTTTCTGATTGGCTTTTTGCCCCTAGGTATCACTCCACATTTACCTACGCTGAGTTTCACCTGCCATTTCACTGTCAAGTTTCATGAAGACTTTCTGAGATTCTTAACAATTGCCCATTGCCTTCATTATTTTGAATAATTCACATCATCAATAAACTTTGCAGCTCAACGTTCAAATTTTTTCTAGGCCACCCATGAATATGGTGAAGAGGTGAGGATCCGGCACAGGCTCCTGCAAAACTCCAGTGGTAACCTGGGTCCATTATGAGAATCCATGCCAGGATTTTCTCATTTGTGTTACAGCTGGAATGTTTATCAGGCAAGGTAAGCTACTTTACCACCTTTTTTTTTTTCTGTTTTCTTTGTTCATAGAATGTTGGGGTTTTTTTAAACCAGAAAATAAATGCTGGCCATCATAGCATTTTATTCTGTTGTTAAAGATGACAGGACAGAGGAAATCCCTAGTGGTGATGTTAAGGTTTCCAGTTTATAAATGACAGAATGAGAATTACCACAAACCCCGGAAGTAATTTCCTTAAAAAGGAAAGCAAGCAGGGTAGAAATATCACAAGAACCAGCTGATACCCAGGTAGATAGCAACATGACCACCACAAAATCTTTGCCATCCATCCTCCCACGTGAATGAGACAAGGTATGATGGGGCTGGTACACATGACAGGTTCAGTGGAACTTGTGGGTACAGCTCCTGAAAAGAGAAAGCGTAATGGCATCTACCTGGTTATTATTCAGGTTGTTCCAGCAGAGATTTGTCTTCTGCTTTAGAAGTATTTAAGGTGCTTGACAAGATGCAGAATGCAACAGAAACAAAGCAGCAACTTTCTAGTCTGCAAAATTTTATTAAGCAACAGCTGGACAACTCTTACAACTCCAAATCATCAAGGAAAAATAGGGCAATCAGTCCATCTCTCAATCATGTAGACAGTAAAGAATCTGGACAAACCACAGTTTTATAGGGAAACCAACAATACTTTCTAGGCACCTCCTGCAAAATCTATTACACAAGATACAAAAAAGGAGAGGCAGATCAGGGTAGTTTTTAAGTACAATGGAAACCAAGTATACCATGGTATATTCAGGAGAAAAAAAAAGAGATTCAAAAAAATATAATTAAAAAATAGTCTAGGTAAGTAAAGTTCACAAATGGTGTACCAAATTTTCAACAGCCTTAAGAAAAACATGCTGGGCTTGCTCACTTAAGAATGCATGCACCTGCATGACTCTATGCTCATTAAATTAAAAATAAAAAGGGAAAAGAAAGAGAAAAAATATCCCAAATCACTTTCAAAGTTATAGTACCAAAATAATGCATTTATAAACAAATGCAACTCCTCCTCTTTTTCAGGAAACACTACAGTGCCTTTTCAATCAAATGCATCCCCATGCTATTCCACAACACCATATATTTTATCTACAATAAACAACGAGATCTTGAACAGACATACCCTTCCCCAAACACACAACACACAAACAGAAAAAGAAGCAGTGAATGCAGAAACAGTGAAAGGGAAGTGAAAAGCAACGGAAGGCAAAACAAGTGTCAAGCAAACTAAAGAAACAAAGGGAAAGTTAGAAAAGTTCTGAACAAATAGCTTCAAATGACATAGGTAGGAATTACTGGCCAAGCATTATTCCTGTGAAATACTTCAAACTCAGGTGTCTACACACTGTTCAAGAATGTTTCTCTTTGATTATTACTTTAACTGTATCTTAAGCCATCTACTTGGCCAGTCAGATAAAACTCCAAAAATAGACAACCTTTGTCAGGATTTAGAATTACTGAATCAGACCGTATTTTAAAAGTGTAAACCAGAGGGCAAGGATTAAGAGCAGACTGGCAGGCTTTGACATCACACCATCTAATTTTTCCATTGAACACTCTGGAAAGGTAAGTATTTGGTGTTTTCATTTATATAATTTTGTCTCACAAAATCATGTTGTTTTGATCCTGCAGTCAGCTCTGTGTCAGCAAACCAGTGCACTTGCATAGTGCTCCCAAACAATCAATTTGCCTTGAAACACGAATTTCTCATTACCGATTCATTTGCAAAATTGAAAGTTAAAGGGTGAAGCTTTTAGTTTTCTTAGCAAGAATTGCTTCACTGAATCTTATTTAATTATTTTGTTTCATTAATTGCTTTTGCCTTAAAAATTTTCTAGATGCAGCAACAATCAAACCACCCAAAGAAACTCCTGATACATCTTCAGCAATATCAGGCAACAGGGAAAGCAGTCTTTTCATCTTAAAACATTTCCATGGGACTTTTTAAGAAGAAAATTAAATAAATACAAAGACAAAATAATTCACATAGACCATTGTTCACAAGTAGTAATTAATTTTATTCCTTTGAGAATGGTGCATGTAAATTCCAATCCTGTAAAGAGGACCTGTCGTGCCTCCCTGCAGACTACTCCTGAGGGCAGCAGGACTCTAAATGGGTATTTGCTAATGAAGGTTTGTGCCTGGAAGGGGAAAGGACATGAAGACAAAAACCAATTTGCCCACTAGAATTTTCCCATTTTTGTAAGCAGTATAGCTGACTTGCTCTCTTACATTGGGAAAACTATTACACCAATCTCTAAGTAACATAAACAGCCTGCCCTCCTGTCCTGTGACAGGAATAAAAGTCAAAAATCTGAATGACTACTCTGTGGCCAGGATTTTCCTTCTAGCATTCTTCAAGGGGGGTTATATGGAGCTGTCAACACGGCTGTTGGCTAATGCTCTGTAATTTCCTTGAGTTGATATATGGGTCAAACAAGTCATCTTTACCTTATAATCACACAGTAATGGGGAAATACATTTTGGGTTGGATTCTGCTCTCTGATGTATCCTGGTGTAACCATGTAGTGAGGCTGGAAGTTTGCCCTCTGTCAGCATGCCACACAAGGGTCTCACCTCTTACCAATCTCCAAGTCTGATTTACTGGTCTGGAGTAATACGGGGCCTGCAGACACGTGCAATTTCTGAATTGTTGCTCTGGGAAACACATTCTTAAAAGCTGATGAAAATTTACTGTGTCTTCTCTCCCCTTTCACTTCATCGAAACAGTTTTTGCACTTGCTGCTCTTTTTATAGGAGGATGTGAAACGTTTCTGAGAGGTAAGAGGGCACCAAGGTAACAGAGGATCACACACATCAGGCTGCAAAAAGCAAATGCACAGAAATTGTCTGAGGCAACAATCAGGCAAGCTGCAAAATCTGTTTGTAATTTCTGAGAGGACACTAAAAAGACATCAAGGAAAGCCTGGACCTATGGAAAGTTTAGGCTGAAAGTTTCAGCAAAGTTAGATATCCTTGTCTGACACCTGTAGACCTTCATGCATCTTCATAAAAACACTGTTTTACTTGCGGCTGCATCACAGGAAACTTTTGTAACTGAGATGAGCCTGTGTGCAGATTTACTGATATTCATGCAGCCTACGGCACATGTTACTGTGGTCTCTGGAACCATGTGCAAAATTCCTAATGTGATCATTCCTTTTTTTCCCCTCTGTCACCCAACCTTTTCACAGTTTCTTAAGATGTTGCAGAAACATGTATTCTTACTGTTTCAACCTAATATTTGCCACTCCATTTACGCCAGACTTTAAATATCAATTTTTAGACTCTGTTAGGAGATCTATTTCGAGGATATCACCATTATTTTTTTCAAAATTATCAGGTTTTTGGTTTCATCCCTTTGCAACTCCAGCAGAGCAGATTCTGACTTCAGATGGATACCGTGGCTGCTCGCTGGCATGAGGGCTTTCTCTGCCCAAAGCTGCTGCAGCCAAACTCCATGGCAGCTTCACGCTGCTCTTGGAACAAACCTAGAAGGATGAGTGGAGGAATGCCCGCTCCAACAGGTCTTGGAGCGTCTTGAAGAGGCAAAGCTGCTGCAGGCAACGTCAGGGCACAGCTCCATCAGCTCCGTGCAGCACCTGCCAGAAGCACTGTGGCCATGCTGGAACCAGCTGAGCCCAGCTGAAGAAGGAGCATTGTTAGGCTGAGCAGAGGAAAATGCTTCTACTGCTGTGCTGTTCCTTGTGCCTCAGCTTATTCCAAGCTAGTTTGCCTGTACCTCCACCTGGCACTGAACCATGCCATTGCCAAACCCTACCAAACTACACAGTGATCTCCTCACAAACAGCCCGTGTCGTTATCCCGTCTCCCATCACTTAACCCACCTTATCTTGTACCTCCAGAAAAAGCAAACCACGCCTTCTATTTTTTAAGCTACTCCCAACCAAAGTATAGTTACAAAGAAAGAAAGAAAACAGAGGACAGATTTCTGCAGGTCCCAAAGAACTCACCCAGACTCTTTGTAGTTTGCACAGTGCTCCATAGCAAACTCATTGCGTTTAGCTGCCGAAAAATATTTTTGCCTGCATTATGAAGTTTTTGCAAATTATCCAGCAAAACCAGGTCTTCCTATATGCATTTTTAATTTCTTGCAGCAAAATATACCTGCTAGCAAGCAATTGCTTACAAAGATGCTCTTTAAATATAAATAAGTGTGTATAACTCACTGATACATAGTAATAAAATAATCCCTAAATCACTCATTACATTACGCAAGAAAAATAATTTGTCTTTTGGACATTAACAGGAAATCTGCATTAAATTATCTTTAAAAAACCACTCAAAACTCCCTAAAGAAAAATCAAACCCAAACTAAAACAAAACAAAAAACCAACCCAACAGAAACAAAATAAACTCCCTAGACTGTTAAAATTATTGCACAACTGAAAAAAAAAAGCTTTGGAAAAAACATCCTTTACTAGTGGAAATTACTGCATGTAAAAAAGAACTAGATATTTCTGAACACTTTGCTACATTCTTCCTAGAAGAATTTAAGTTATCTACAGAAAAACTGAGTTTTACTAAAGAAATAGAAAATGTAATACCTATCTTTTGGCTGAATGCAACAGCAGTCTTTGGGATTTTGGTGATTAATTGGGGGCATTCTTAAATTTGTTTCCTATATTGTATCTCAGTGGAAAATAAAATGACTTTCACTTGTTCTTTTAATAATTTAGGATCCAGTTGCACACTCAGACTTCTATGTATTTACCATTCCTTTCATTAAACTTCTATATATTTGAGAGTATTTTCTCTCTCTTATACTGGGGATTCTCTACACATTAAAATCCTCAATTAAAGGGACTCAGCTAAATTATTTTCAAAAAGATAAAAGACTATCTTACCTAATAGAATTTTCTGACAGGTAAATGGAAAGGATGTTGGAAATAGCATTTATTTTCCCAATTTTTTTGTAGCTATTCCTTGTTCTTTGCTGGGGCAGAAACCAGAGCTCTTTCTATGCCAAGGTTCTCTGTGAGTGCCATCAGAAGGATGCAATCATGATCTGGACCAGTGAAACTAAATTACTGACTCTGTTACTTGTTTTATCAGTTTCAATTCTTGGTTCTCCATTAGAATAAAACTGCTGATAACTGGAAAAATTTGGCAATGAACAAAGTGAAGAGGAATACTGCTCTCTGGAAGGTTAAAGAAACCGCAAGCAGAAGTCCTCATCAGATTAGATTTTCTTCAGAAAAGAACATTCACGTTGTTTCCACGTCCTAATAATTTTGGCTGGTGATGTTCTTCCAGCTGAGTATTTCTGACACACGACTAAGTGGCCCTTCCCTCAGCAAGCAAACAAGCCAGCCCTGATATGTTTCTTGCCTTACAGTGTTCAGTGTGTGCCTGTCAAACACTAATTAGGGTACAGCTGGTTAGCACAGACCTTAGGGCAGGTGAGGCCTCTCATCAGCCAACTTCCCTCCTCGTGTACTGGAATCAGTGGACTAAGAATTCAACCTACTGTTTTTACATTATATAACTCAATCTAGACAAAGGGCTTAGTAGTGTTTCCTCAATAAAAACCAACACGTGAAACATTTCCATTGATTTTCAAGGGACCAGAACCAAATCTATTTCAGTTCCTCTGCTCCACACATACAGGCACTCAAACTGCTGAATAAATCATGCACGTGAAAAAGAACACAAATGGGCCCAGATAATTAATGGGAACAAAACTAATTAATTAAAGAAAACAACAATCTGATAGACGTCAAGGGTAACATTGAGCCTGACCAATCCCACAAAAAAGCAGAAGCTGCTAAGCTTTGGGATACAGGCATGGTATCATCTACTGCCCTGCTCCTTCCTTCCTACTTCTCCTTCCTCTCTCCAATGAAACCGTCTCACAGGTGGTTTGTTCTGGACTCACCCTGTGAGGCATTACCCGATCTAACTCATCACCTCCCTTGGCAACTCTCTGAAACTTCTCTGCTGGCATTGCCCCTCTGTGCTGTACAGCTCTGGAAGCCTCAGCAGAGCACAAGTTAGAAGCTCACTGCATATTGGTGATTTCTACGACAGCAGGGTCTTATGTGAAATGTTCCTCTAGAATAAATCAAACGCAACATGCATCTGCCCCACTACTAGGACTCAAGAAAAACAAAAAGAGAAAATCACACGTATTCATCGTAAGTTATACCAAGTTTTTCAAGTAAAGAAGTTAAACCGTGGACAAAAGACAAAGCAGCCACTGACATCTCAACTGCCTTTAACTCCAAAAGACCTATTTTTGAAAAAAATCTGCTGTGATGTTTTGTAATCTAATGTCCAAATAATTATATGAATAGTTTGGGGGTTTGTGTATTACTGGTCAAACTAGTTCCATATCAAAACATATTCTGTAGCAAAATGATGACAAGGAGGAAAGAGAAAAAGCAAATAAACATGTGCACAACACATGGGCAACAAGGAAACTCTTCTGTGCAAGCAACCTTCTGAAATGCTCAACAGGTCTGCATGTGCACCAGAGAGAACTGTACGGTCAAACTACCATTATTAAGCTTTCCTCTGTCACACTCCATGTAGACACCATCTTCCTGCTCTTAGCTGGAGCAAGTAGCAAGGTGGGTGACAAAAGACATGATTCCGTCCAGTTTTTCCTTTCTCTTTCAACTCATTTGTTCTCCAGCCAGCCATGATGTTGTTTCCTGTAATGAATTTGCTGCCCTGATGAAATTTCTTCTTGTAATGACTTGCTACACTTCTGTCTCCTTTCTAACTCAAGCACTGTTGTAGAACTTGATTGATACTAATTGCTAAGAGGACTGAATACACTGGGTTTTCTCATTTGCTGGAAAGACTTTGTTCACACGGTGTAAATACACTGAAATGAGGAGCAAGCACAGGCACGGCCTCAGAGGTACATCTGATCACACTGTACCTCTCCCAGCTACCGACCAAATCAGAGAATACTGCTGAACAATGTGAACAAAAAAGCAACGCTCATGATTATTTTCTCTCCAGTTTTCTGTCACCTACCAAAAGATGTTTATGCCAGTAACAAAAGAAACAATGCTTGTAACTATTGGCTCCTCTGTCTTCTGTCACCTACTGAAAGATGTTTACCCTCAATAACAAGCAGACATCTACTTCTTTGATACAGTGGGTTTTTAAACCCCGATTCTAGCCAGGACAGAGTTTATTTTTGCAGTAGCCAGAAGAGGGCATGGCTAGAACCCAGAAGTTATTCTATACCACTCCCCATCATTATCTGGGGCCCTGGGCAGGGGTCCCATCTGGGTCACACAGTGTGGCAGTAGGGTCAGGTACCGGCAGAGGCTCCCCTGTGGTGAGCACTCGCGTGTGAATCCTTCGCCTCTCTGCACTCTGTTATTAACATTGCTGCTGTTACTGTTTGTGTTCTTATTTCACTGCTGTTTGCAGTAAATCGTTCTTACCTCTACCTGTGATCTTTACCTTTTGTGCCTCCAATTCTCCTCTCCACCCCACTACAGGGAAGGGAAAAGGGGAGGGGGGAGTGAGCGAGTGGTGCATGGTTTGGAGTGTTTCGGTGGAAACACTAAATAGGAGAATACCATTCCTAAGCCATGACAAACACCCACTGGCAACAGTTTTTTCTCTTCTGAGTAATACCTCACTGTTTATAAATTAAACGTTTACCTACATAAGCCTCCTTGGAACCTGTGGTGCTCAGTTATTAGCGGATATCAGAGAAGAAACACGTCTCCAAGTATTATAGCTCCTTTTTTTTTCTACTTTTTTTGCTGCTATCCTTGATATTTTAGTAGTAGAAGTACAAACTGGACCAGAAAAAAGTCATGTTCCCTGTTTTAAAAAGAACAGCATGAGATAAGGCAGTCTATCAAAAAGAGCAGTCTGTTTTAATCCCCCCATGAGCTTACATCAGCTACTGTAGCACACACAGCAGAACCACCACAACAAGCCAAAAGCCACACTTCTCCACGTAACACTGAATGGTTCTCAACCTTTCGCTCTTTCTGAGACCCAGCACAACGCTTGAAAAGAAAAAGAAACTGGAAAACAAACAAGCTAACAAACAAACAAACAAACAAACAGAAAACAGCCCCCCACCCTCCACCCCGTGACTGATTAGAGTTAATGCCCTTCTGGTGGGCACCAAGAGACTTTTCCAGTTTTACTGCCTTCTTAACTCCCAGGCATCTCTGCACACCTAAAGCAGGCTGCCCTGACATTTTCCGGTTTGGACTTTATGAGAAGGTTAACATTTTCCTCTCTCCAGTCTCTGCTTTTTCATTTGAGGCGTTGAGTCACATTAGCCAGAGCAACAGCAAAGGCTTGCACTGCAGAAAATGGATACTGAAAGTCCAAAATGTAAGCATTGCCATCAATTCTTCCAAACTGCATCACCTGGGAAGCAGGGGAAGAGGAAAAGGAAGGAAGGAAAAAGAGAACAAGGTCAAAAAAAAATGAACCACAGAGAAGGAAACAGAGAAGAATAAGAGCGAAATTTTTTGCTCCTTTGTATAAACACCTCGCCTTCTCAGTTAATATGACTGGAGCTACTGACAGAATGGAGTATGATGCCAAAGAACAGTGAGAGCACTGTACTTTTGGTCTGTACAGAGTATTTGACTGCAATATTTGACTCCACAGAGTAAACTGATAAAACATGCTAGACTGCACACAGCATTGGTTTAAGTAGCTTGTCACCAATTACTTCAGCAGATGTGGGTATACCAGCATAGTGCTTCCTGCAGGAAAATATCAGCCTCTCCTTTGGAAATATCCTATTATCAGCCCATCAGGAAAAGATTTTGTTTTCAAAGAAAGGAGCTTTCAGGGAAGGGGAATAACCAATTTCCTCACTCTAGCACTTCATAGCTGATAAGGTGTTCATTCTTTGCAGTTCTGTTTCCTTCTGCATAAATATCTTACTAGCACATAATTACAGTGAGAATGAACTAGCAAGGGGCAGTGAGAGCTGTTTGAAATGTAAAAGCAAAACTAGTCAGGTTGTTCATTGCTCTTCCACAGGGAATAGCTGGAGTTTGGCCTATTATTACTGTTTTTTCATTCACTTCATGGGAAATCCAAATTCTGTTTGTGCTACAGTGAAGGTCCTTGAGCTAGAATGGGAACGGACTGCAGGTCAAAGCAGGCTTTGCTACCCCCAGCAACAAAACCTGTGGCTGGGTGGTTTTGCACAGCTGCCCATGGACACATATCCACAGCCATTTAACTGAAGAAGAAAGGGATTCAAATGGCTCTGACTGCTGCCTTTGAGCTGTTGTTACATACAAGCAAAACCAAAAGACTACCACTGGCCCTGCACATTGGATATTTACGACGTCTAACTCCCAACTTAAATCAGAGGAAGTTGAGAGCCTTGATATCTTTAGTAAACCACAAGTGACTTACAGCTGGACAAGGAAGTAAATACAAGCCTCCTGAGTCTCAGTCCAGCATCCTGCTAATTAGCACGACTTACAAGCCTGGGTTTGGTGTAGTAGTAGGAACATACCAGCCCAGCCAAAATTAAATGTTTTAATTTTTTGAACTACCCATTGACCCTTCTACCCACAGGTGGTTCATAAGTGGCCCATGAGCCCTTTGTTCTGGGGTTGGTCAAGTGTCTCCCTCCTCCAGCATTAAGAGCCAGCCCCAGGTAGCTGCTCACAAGTGGAAATTTTGGCATGAAGGTAACGTAAGTGCCTTAGTTACCTGTTGACTGACTGACCTTTAAGAGCAGGGCAAGAAGGGAGCAGTGGTCACTCAATTAGCTGCCATCTACAACCATCACTGATGGCAAGTACAGCTACCTCTGTGGAGAGCTGCTGTGTTTATCACAAAACCCTCAGGAGCGAGAGCCAGCCAAACTAAAGGAGGCCCTTGTTCCCATGTCTGACCGCAGTAAGACCAAACATATTTTGTATATTTACTCTGCAACTGAACTTCACCCTACGTCCTGGACTTAGGCCTTTGACAGCTGGTTTTTATCAACCACATGGCAAAGCTTTTTTTCAAGCAATAGCTGACACAAGCAGGAGGCACTTGGCAGCATGAGAGACAGCTTATTCCTGGCATAGCTTTCCCACACCCTGGCCCCCATTCCAGCAAGTGCGTGCCACCCCTTCCTACCTGTCGTCCTTCCAGCTCAATCTGGAAGTTTTTTGCCGACTCCTGGGTCACTCGCCCTCCGAAGTCCAGCTGGTAGACTTGCGTTGCCTCATTCCACAGTGGCTGCTTGTTGGCCATCACATACACAAAGCCTTGGCTTCCCAGTCGCCCATCCTCCTTCTCACTGGCCTTTCGGCACTTGAATTCATCCAGCTCACTGGCTGTCCTCAAACTCCTTTTAGTTTTCCAACCCTTTTTACTGCCCTGGCTCTGGTTCATCAGTTCATCTCCGCTGATAAAAAGCTCCGGCTCACTCTCTGAACTGTCCTGAAACTCATTTGTCTTGTTTAGTTTCTTGGATTTCAGCTGATCTTTCTGGCTCTTGACCTTCTTCTTCTCCCTCCCCAGCCGAGGGCTGGCTATCAGTGAATTGAAGTCAGTCAGTGTCCTCGCCTCCTTTTTGACCTTGCCCTCGGTGATAGCCTGCACGTTTCCTTCCTCGGCTCGACTGTCCAGGCGTTTCCGGCTCTTCTTGCCAAATTTGTCTGTCCTTTGAGGAACGGGGCTTTCTGTCAAGGAGAGCACCTCCTGGAAAGTGTCTGCCGTCTCCACCATTACCTCTGTGCCCACGTGGCCCTGCAGCTCTGCTGGCGGGGGAGACATCACCGGTTTCTCCACCACGAGGAGCGGCTTGGGGGGCAAGGTGCCCTGGGGGTTCTGTACGGGTGGGCAGGCGCTGTAGGAGCTCCACGGGTGCAAGGCGATCGGTGGCAGCTGTAAACTAGAGCAAGTGCTACTTCCCGGGTACATGGGTGGCAAAGGGCAATAGGAGAGGTTGGATGGATAACCTGGCTGAAGCACAACCGTGGGCTCCTGCTGTGCAAACTGTGTTGGGGCCAGAGCTTCTTTGGGGGAGCAGGGGGCCTGCATTCCCTGAAGGGGTGGGGCACTGTAGCTTCCTGGGTAAGGTACTCCGACCCCATAACTCGTCTGAAAGGTGGCAGTGGGACTGGTTGGAGACTTGGGGGAAACAAATGGCACTCGAGACATATCCAGATGTTGAGCTTGACCAATGATGAGAGGAGGAGGTTTTAGAGGGTTGGGCACTGAGCTCTGAGATGTCCTTTCCTGAGGAACCCATATCTCTTCGCTCACCATAGGATCCCACTGGTACGGCGGTGGCCGTTTTACACTAAGGGTAGCCTCTGTCAAGGACACGGGTACGTGCCGTACTGATTTCTCCACCGGGCAGTGCTGAGAAAGGGCCTCATCCTCCGTGAAGGCAGAGTTGATATAATCCGCTCGGTCACGGGAATTGTCAGGCGGGCTCAGCAAGCTGTAGGAGGACTGGGAGGCCAGAGGCGAAGTACTGACAGAGTGAGCGATGACAGAGCTGTGTTGGGAGCCACTCCCCGTGCTCAGATCTGGTCTCATGCCACCAATACCGGCAGTGCTGCTACCAGCATTGGCACTAGCGATGCTGCCCGTGCCACCAGCGCTCGCACTGCTGCTGCTGCCAGCGCCACCACTGCTGCATTGGCTGCAGGTGTACAAGGCCGTGGGTACCCTCTGTTGGTACTGCGCCGACACAATGTTGCTCTTGGCCTTAGGGGGAAGTTGCAAGGTGGCTCTCTGACCATCCATCAGCTGAGCCATTTTCAGGGCTGCCTCTCTGCTGTTCCTCCGCAGAGTAGCATGAATGATACTGCTGTCCAGCCTCTGCGCCATGCTCCTGCCCTGGGACAGCTGGCTGGCAATGTCAGGGTAGGGCGGCGGGTCCCCGGTCGGGATGGAGTAACGGGGGACCGTGAGCCGGTTCAAGGTGGCGCTGGCACAGGGCTGCTGCATCTTCTTCTCGGCAGCCGTGATGCGCAAGGTGGCGGAGCTGCCGGGGCCCGGCAGGGTGTAGGTGCTCTGGGCACAGAGCATCCTGGTGCGAGGCCGGCACACCTCCTCCACGTTCCCGCTGCTGTCGAACGTCGTTATCCGCTCGTACCCCAGGGGCGTCTGGTAGTGCCCCGCCGGGTAGAGGGAGAACTCCCCCTTCTTGAGGCAGAGATCGAGGGGCGGCTGCGGGGGCGCAGACGGGGGCGGCAGGGNGCCTCGGCCGGCGCGCTGGCCAGCACGTCCAGCTGCACGTTCTGGTTGGCGAGCAGCGACTGGACCAGGCCGATGCTCTGCGTGGGCGACATGGCCTGCGCCGAGCTGTGGATGGGCGCGATGGGGATGTTGACGGTGCAGGGCGGGCTGCTGGCGGGCGCGCCGGGGGCGCCGGGCACTGCAAGGGACAACACACACAGAGTCACCGCCGCCCCGGCCTCCGCTCCCCGCCCCGGCCATCCCTCCCTCCCCTGCCACGGCCGGGCCCGGGCTGGGCCCCTGCCCCACGCACGGAGGGGCCTTTGAAACTATTCGCCACCCTTACGGACTCTGCTGCGTCCGGACGGGCCGCCAGCGGTTCCCAAAGCCGGCGGATCAGACCTCGGTGGGAACACGGAAGCCAGCCCGTCCCCCGCGGCTCCCATCGCACAAGAGCTGCTTGTAACAGGTGGTGATCAACTTTAAAGCCACTTGAAGTGGGAATGACACTTCAGAGGTCAAGTTCTCAGTGCGCTTTCAGCCTACGCTATGATCCCCATGGGCTGTCACGGTATCAATTAGTACTCATCATCAGGTTTTAACTGCTTCTGCTCAAATCAATAAAAGTTTTGCTAAATCAGGGCTCACTAATTTTCAGGGAGGGGCTTTTGATAGTAAATACATCAACAAACAATTGAACAAAACAAACAAGCAAACAAACAAAAGAAGTGGAGGCTAAGAAAAATAAAGTTGAAGACCTGCACTGAAGGCACTGCTGAATACC
>VZTG01005352.1:821621-978274 GCA_013397845.1 Melanocharis versteri
GGTTCATCTTGTTCAGCTGCAGCTCCTGAGCGGCCCCGAAGATGACGGCGTCCCCTTCCACCAGCGGCGGCCCGGGCCGCGGGGCCTTGGCCTTGGGCGGGGGCTCATGCTCGCGGTCGCCGTGGTCCCGCAGGTCGGGCAGGGCGATGGCGGGGGGCGNCCTCGGTGGGAACACGGAAGCCAGCCCGTCCCCCGCGGCTCCCATCGCACAAGAGCTGCTTGTAACAGGTGGTGATCAACTTTAAAGCCACTTGAAGTGGGAATGACACTTCAGAGGTCAAGTTCTCAGTGCGCTTTCAGCCTACGCTATGATCCCCATGGGCTGTCACGGTATCAATTAGTACTCATCATCAGGTTTTAACTGCTTCTGCTCAAATCAATAAAAGTTTTGCTAAATCAGGGCTCACTAATTTTCAGGGAGGGGCTTTTGATAGTAAATACATCAACAATTGAACAAAACAAACAAGCAAACAAACAAAAGAAGTGGAGGCTTCTTTTGAAGAAAAAGGAAGTTGAAGACCTGCACTGAAGGCACTGTATGATACCTAGTATAAGGCTCCTAGACTCATTGGGCTTGGGAGAACTGGAGAACACAGACAATAAGTTGGGAAAAGCTGAGTATAGTGGGTGACAAACCAACCAGCAATGCAAAATGAAGAAAGCTGAAAAAGAAGGAGAGGAATATGATGGGATGAAATGCAGGCAAAACTTATAAAAGTTCTCAGAAGATTTGTAAGGAGAAGATGTGAGGAACTAGATGGGAAGCCAAAAGGATTCAAGTGGGTACTGTAGTCAGGGCAATGGCAGCATCAATGTTTGGACATGCTGCAATCAGAAACATGTAAAGAAGCATATGTGTATTAGGAAAAATTTCCCACATGTAGTGGCATTGAAAAAGGGACAATGTGGCAAGAAGCAATTCTCATGATTTTGAGCAGAAGCGTGAAGAATGCTCAATTGTTTGTGGTTCCTTTTGCAAAAAGTGGTTGCCACTGATCATGACAGTTCCAAGAGGAACTACCACTGAAAAGCAGGAGCAGGAAAATGAGGACACTTGATCCAAGTAGAGGTGCAGAAGTCAAGAAGGAAAAAAACAGAATAAAGAGGGAAAACAGTAAATACTAAATCAGAACTTCCAAGAATACTGCAAGTTCTTTATTTTTTATTAAACTTCCTGCAAAAAAGCCCAAAGAAAATGATACGTGAGTTGTAGCAGTAGGTTTGTGGAAGGAAAAGAGACAAGACCAAGGATGTATATCCAGGATCCTTTAAGTGTGCCAAATACTGTGGAGACCTCTGATTTGCAAGACCAGATCACGTAAGAGCTCCATTAGTCACGACTCCTCCAAATGCTGCCCAGTTCCTAATTAATTTCTAATTAAAATTCTAGTCATCTACCTATGCCCTATAATTACATTTTCAATAACATCAGGCTTTTATCAGCATCAGTCATGAATGTGGGAGGTGTACAGATAGGACTGTGGCTATGCTGGCAAATACTTATGGTACTTCTGTTCATTCCTTTGGAGGAAGACCAACAGCCAAACTTCTCTGACCCTAAGGCAGTGTGGTTCTGTGCTTGGCTGGCAGGCCATGCTTTCACCCTGATGCCTGCAGGCTTAGCAATTTAGCTGCCAGAGCCTGAGGTTTAATTGTTAGCTTGGCTTGAACAACCCCAAATGTTGCTCCAACACCCCCACATTTCTCCAACAGTTTTTAACTGATTAGTTTGCATACTTTGTAAATTAAATCAATTCACTGTGCATTTGTCTCGCCAAATCTTTACTGACTACATTAAAAAACACCTGTCCCAAGTGTACCTCACTATGAACATTCCACTGCCCAAGAGCAGCTTTCTACTATGTTTTTTTTAATCTATCATTTAATCATTATTTGCTCTGCAATATTTTTTCCTTTAGTATATGGTACTTTTCTTCCTTTATATGCAGGCTTTAACAAAGGATATCCCCAAAAACATTTCTGAAGATTTAAGTAACCACCATTTACTAAGTCAGAAATAAATTTTCAGAAGAAACTAGAAAGGAGAAAGTGGGCAAGAGGAAGGCTGTTACGGAGGACAAGGTAGTATGATTCTTTTTCTAGCCTTCTCAAAGAGCTCTAACAATTACAATTACAAGAGTCTCTAACAATTTTCTCTCTGTTTATGTGGTGTACCTGCAATTATGAGTACCATTTCATCTCTTATTGCAGATTCAACCTAATTTTCAGGAAGAGATGTGGAAACTTTGTATTAACTTTCCTCTTTTCTTTGCATTAACTTTTTTCTTTTCTATTTAGTTTTTATATTACTTTCTGACACCTTGGACCATGTTTCATAATAGAAAATGTTGGGTACTTCCTATTAATAATATATATACAATCACCAATGTCTCTATTATTTTCTTTGGATACTACAGGTGAGTATCATGTAGACAGAAAAATCCCCCAGATTGTGGAAAAAAATGGGCTAAATTTTAAACATAGAAGTATTTCTTTAGAAGTCCAGAGGACTACTCTGGTGCTTGGGTCAGACAAAAGCTTTGGTGCTGTCAGCAGTTGAAACCCTGGTCTGAAATAATGAGAGCATTTCCATTTGTTTCAGTAGACTCTAGCACAAGTCTTTAATTGCTTTGCAGTGCTCACACTCCTTCCTCTTCAAAGGGTACTGGCATGACAGCCACTTCCATAGTTCCAAAAACCTGTGATGTGGCAACAGGAATCCCTCAGTGATACAAAAATTCTGAAAATGTATTAATTTATCTTCTTTTCTATTATTTGTTGATTTTATTGGCATGATGATTTTGTTTTGATTGGAGGAGGTTTTGAGTACTTTCCAGTCCTTTCAGCCCCCACATCATATCACCTGCACCCAAACCTTCCCTGCACTGCTTAAATCTTCTGCTACCTTACATCTCAGTGAAGTGAAAAGTTCTTCCTGACTCCACTTTGTTTATCGACTACTTTCCTACTTTAGCCTCTCAGTCATGATAAAAATCCATTTGAGCATTTATCACTTCTCAAAGGGTGGCTGAGTTTCATGGGAACCTGCCCTCCAACCCAAGTTCCTACCAGCCAGCTATGCTTTGATGCCATCAGGCCTCAAGAACAACCTGTTTGGGTTTCCAACACATTACAGTTCTGTCCTAGCAAGATGCAGAATGCAAGGCTTCAGTCTGTGGAGAATTCCTAGCAAACTAAGATGAATTAGCAGACAACTAATTTCCCAATGAACTTGAAACTAAGGAGCTCTTTATGGATTATATTTTCCACACATTATAGAAAACAATGCCCACAATAACATATTAGCCTTATTCTAACTCAGTTCTACAAGACCCCATCAGACTAAAGGATTTTGATCTGTGTGTTTACCAGAGGGGACCATGACACAACTGACCTGACCTCCATCTAGCTTGACCCATAACATGGCAGCCCTCCAGCTCCTCCTTACCTGGTAAATCATCTTCATCTTCACTGAAAACATTTGGATTAAAGACAGGCATGTTAATGTAGTCCATTGAAATCTTCCGCACTTCTGGGAGATATATGGTCATTTGCCTGGGCTGCAGATGCAGCAAACTGGTTTTATATATTACTAGAGAAAGAATATAACAAGAAACAAAAAAGTCTGTTACACAAATAGAACGTAAAGCTAAGGAAGAAGCAATTCAAAGCAGACAGAAGGGCTATGAATATTTTTATTTACTGTATACATGTGCATGGGCGAGCCATTATTTGTCAAATCACTGTGTAACAATTTGCATAAATGGGATAAAAGAGATTGTTGCTTTCAGCTATTTCTCTTTAAATGGAAGCAGCATCTCTGTAATTAAATAATTAATTACTTCATCTTGTATTCACATCTATTTTTATGGAAGGAAAATACTTTTTTTCCATTCTACTTTCGAAACTTTTCACCACAGGATGCTACTGACTTATAGGGGAAAAGAAATCTGCTGACAATTACTATGTACAAAGAAATCCCAGTGGGCTCAGGAAGTCCCTGGGACCCAAACCACTGGAAACTAGGAGAGCATTTGAAAGAAGTACCACTATACATTTACTCTACACTTATATCCTTCCCTACTTATCTGCCACCAGCAGTCAGAGAATTAGAATGACCTGTGGTCATTCATCTACTGGTAGCAGTCCATACAGCCACAAAAGCTATTTATTACAGGTGAGACTTTTAGCATTTTACTGATCATCTCATTATTGTATTTATAGATTTTAATCTCCTTAGTTACAGTGAATTTAATAAAATCTAATTCCCACTGTCCACAGAAAATAAGTGCTTTGTTAAAGAAGCCTTTTGATCACTTACAAAAAATCTCATGGCATAAGTTTCTTGTTTGTTAGAAAGAATTTGACACGCAAAAAAATCAACAGAGTTTGCTTTTACCTGCACCAAGGTTAGTTGGTAGGAAAGCAGCCAAACCCACAATTTTAAATTTGGTTCCCCAGATATTAGATGTGACCTGAGCAAGGTAGTTGTGCTGCAAAACAAAAACAAGATCATTTTTACCTGATAAAATCTGTATCAAGCTCTAATAAAAAACTGCAGAGCAATCAAGCTATTGCAAGTGACAATGCAATTTCAGCTTCTCTTGGTTTTATTGTATTGAAACAGCCTAAAGTGCCTATGTAGCAACAGTTTTACCCAGCCATTAAGAAGACTCATTCTGATGTCTAAACACCATCAGAAATGATGTATGCAACAGCCACAGGGTGATTAAAGCTATTGAAGATCTGAACAACACTTAGTGGAGAATGCATGCTTAGTGAGAACAGGTCTGTTTTCTGGCACTTGCTGCTCCTGCCCAGCCAGACCACAGCTATTCTGTATTTCAGAGAGTGATACACCCTCTGCCCGTTGGTTCTACACTCATGAATCACTTTATAGAACAATAAACAAGACAGAAATTAATTACTCGTAACAACAAACATATATTCCCCTGGAGCTCCTAAAGCAACGTCCCAAACCACTGCTGCTATGGTACACATATTATGGGTCTGAAAAAAGACACACAGATTTTTCTCAAAGGCCAGGAATCATGCTGCTAGTATTAGGAGCAAGATCTAAGCCTCAGGTCTTCTGCTCTATTCGAAGGGCTTTTGGTCCTATCTCCGTGTAACTGTTCTAGAATTTTTCATGAAAAGGAAAAAGCGAAACAAGAGAGCAGAAAAAACCAAACCAAACTAAAGAAAATTAAAGGAACACAGGCTGTTATTAATGAAATATACAACCCAGACAGTTCTACAGCCTGCTAAGTTTCCTTTACCCAGAGGACATGAACATCACAAAGAGCGCAAAGTGGTGATTCCTTTCCTTCCTTCCAATTAAGACTGTTTCATGTTAATTATGAAACAGGACATGTGGTCCTCTGAAGCAAACATCTCCTTATCTCTGCAATCCCTAGCAAAGCGGAGAATTATGGGGGTGTTAAGACAGGTCTGAGAAACTGATGAAGTCTCCACATACCAACAACATCACCTAAAATAAACATCTCACATGGATTCACACCGACAAAACTAAGTGGCCCTGGTACTTACCAAACAATACCTGATATTCCATTGGCACTTTCAAACATTAATACCGAACTGGAAGATGCAATTCTCTAGTTGTTCCATCTACTTATTGTAATTTAATGAAAAATTTTATTGGTGATCAAGGATCTCTATCACAACCTGCTGCCTCTTGAAAGAAATGCGTCTGAATCAGGTATGGTAACGACATGCACAATACCTGAGTAATATCTTCTAAAGGAAACTCTCTTCGTGTCAGGCTTGGCGAGCCAATAGAGGGTTTCCTTATAGGTAACCTTGGCGATCTTGAGATCTCCTGCGCAGCTCGGGACATCTTTGGAGATTTGCGAGCTTCTATATTGATTCTGCAGGTAAAGCAATACTTAGGATCAACAATGGGCAAGCTAAAATGCACAAAACTCGTCTTTGAATGGAAAGATGTAAGAAGAAGACAACTGGTAGGATGTCCTTGAAGCAATTAATAAAGACTGTAGAGCCTATAGGATGGAGTACTACAAGTCGAATTTGAAGATACAGAAGACCTGATACACTTGCAGTAACTCATACTGTTTGCTTTCTAATTAATCTAACAAAGCTTACAGCAGTTCTGCCAGGTACAATATATCTTCCACTAATCCCTAAAAGGTATAGGGATGAATGATTTCAGCTATGCAGAGCAAAGTCTCAAGAAATGAGAACATGACACCTCAGCTGACAGATTTTAACATCAGTATACAGCAAACAAAGGCTCCACAAATGTTGTCAGTGCTCCTACCCTAAGCCAAAAGTTATTTCTACCTCCCACTATACAAGGGGGTCAAGAATACCAGCTCAAGCACCTAAAGAGCTCACTGGCAGAAATGTAACAAACAAAAGCAAAAAACAGTCTGTTTGAAAGACGACATATATTCCATGGTGGCAAGAAAGAAAAAAAAAGAAAAGGTGGGAGAGTTTATGAAATCTTTCTTTGAGACTGCCTGGGGAGAAGTTTTTCTCTATTGTTTCCCACCGCATTTTGTTCCAAAAATCTTCCCCGAAGTCCAACTCTGTGCCAATCTCTGAGATCACCCCAGAACTGCACACTGTAGTGAACTCCAATCTTACAGAGGATTCTTATGTGCCCAAAGGAGTTTACTTTTCATTTTACAAGGTGTCAAGACAGGGAAGGAGTGGAAGGGGAGGAAGGGAGGAAGAGAGGCCACTTGGGGAAAAAGAAGAAGAAATATCCAAGACATTATTACCTGGGGAGCTTAGGTGATTTGCTAGCTCGACTAATTTTTGGAGATTTCTTTGCTGCCCAGTCATCACTGAGTTCGATATCGCTGGAGTCAGAGCAGTTGCAGCTGTCAATCACAGTGGAAATCAAGCTGTTTCCATAGATTTCATCTATCAAGACAGGCCCCAGAAAATTTAAGTGCTGCTTCAGAAAACTGGTATAAATTATAACTCTCAGTCATCAGAAGCATAAACCCAAACCACAGGCAGCAGTTGAAAAAACTTTGCAGAGAAAAATTAAATGTTCTTCACTCTGCCTTCAAACTCCGAATTTCCAATGGTTTGAACTCAAGTGAACATGATTCAGAGGGATGAATAGCATTCAATTGACTTCAAAATTGAGATTAAAGAATATTTTCTGCTAATTAGCAATCTATTTTCCATTACTCAGAATACAAGAAGTTCTCTTCTGTAAAACAGAAGGCAGCAGGGTATAATTTCAAAAGCTTCTAGGTCACGCTGAAGATTTTTTTTACATCAGAAAAAAATATTAGATGCCACCATCCATGTTGCATATACATACATTTTTTAAAACTCTTGAGGATTTAATATCCAAAGTATTGCTAAATCATTTTTATACAGAGCAACTATTCAATTCTACCTGCTTTTCCATCTGTTTTAGGATCCATGATGACAAACTCTGGCCGCAGCTTGCTGATACGCCGTCCTTTCAGGATGGGCACCAGTCCCCCAAGGTATTCCAAGTACAGAGTGTAACACGGCCCACCGACCTCTGGGTCATCTTCCGTCCGCTTCATCGTGCAGTGAAGCCTTTCATTACCAGCTGTTGGGTAGCTGACAAAATCTCTCATGTTGTTCGGGTCTGGGATTGGAGGCTTAATTGAACAGAGGAAGGAAAGAGAAAGTCTCCTGTAGGTTATTGGTTGAGGTTTTTTTCTGTGGTGACTTAATCCCAACAGAACTAATTGAACTTGAACCCAACTCTAATTTGGCAGGTGAAGATTAGTATAGGTTACTTTGCGAGCTATGCAGGACCCACATGCAAGACAGAGTGGCCATGTGTTATTTAGTTAGGTCAAAAGCAGTTGTACACAGAAAATAAAAACCAGTTACATCAAAAAGGAAGGTTGAACCTGTGGTCAGAGCACTGAATTAGACAACAAACCTGTCTTCAAGTTCCAGCTCTTATCAGAAACTTCTTTTTGAACTTGGGTAATGTGGCCATGTCCCATCCTAGCTGAGGGCCTATTTGTGTGCCATGCAGCGAAACACAAGCACAAAGCTTAGGATGGGTTACTTTGCCCTGCTTGCCAGCACACTGTATTAATCCATGAAAAACTCAGTCCTAAAAGCAGAAGGACTGCTTTTATCTAGGACAATATAGCCTGTATGACACAAATACTATTAATGTGTATTAGTCAACGGAGTTTCTTTCAAAATGAAAGTATATGAAAAAAAAAGTTGGGAAAAAAATAGGCGTCCTCAACCTGGCAAATGGGTGTGGGCCGAGGAGTGACCTATAATGTGGCCCACAAGCTGGAGGGGGAAGAGGAATGTACACAGGGAAGAGGGTGCCTTGCCTAGCACTGAAGGCATGGCTGACAACACAGGTTGAGAGGGTGACTGGGGATGAGCCAGGGTAAAGTGTAAGTGCTGAGAAGGCTCCAGAAACACCCACCAAACAGGACAGGCACGTGGCTTCTGGAAACCCCACTCGCACCCCTCAGCTACACAGCGCCACAACCGCTCTGCACCCCGGCATCTCCTCTAGGAGGTGACACAAGGGCTGCTGGCAACGATGTGCCCCTGCACTGCCCTCTGATCCCCACCAGGGCTCCCAGCCTTGCTACAGCCAACTGCTGCCTTCATCCAGCCCATCCCATCCCCTTCCCTGCCTTCCCTGACAGCCAGGAAACTGTCACTGATGCTCTAGAGAGGGGTGGCTCTGGAACAACATGGAAAGCATCCTGGGGAGAAGGATGGAAAGAACTAGAAAGAACTGGAGACTGCTGGTCTGATAAATGCTCTGCATCTTTGGAGATCCAGGAGTTATGGTTACAGCAAGGCATTTATTGTTCTCTGACAAATGAAATTATTTACAGTTGCACAAACTGCCCTGATTAGCAGTACCCAAATGGAACCATGCTGAATTATTATTTTGTAGGCATAATTTGTTCTCATTTAAGCTGGGCCAGCCTCACTGATTTCGAATTAGTTGTTCTAGCTCTGCATTGTTTTAACAGGACCTCTGGCACAAGAAACTGCTGTTACACATACACAAAAAATCACAAAACTGTATGTTTGAATGTTGAGCATTTACCAGGTAATGCTCTGGTTCATAGGCTGTGATAAACAGCGTGGAAATCCCAAGATGGGGTAAAATCTGAGGGCAAAACCATGAAACAAAGAGGTGTGCAGATGATTCTGCTTGTGGTACAGGAAAAGGTGTGATACCTGGTTCATTATTCCATTTCATTGTTGGAGCAGTAAGATTAGCAGAACTCACTGTTAGTAGAAATGTTTGGGCCCCAGGACCTAAGCCTAACCTTCCTGGCAATATAAGCACTCATGGGACATGTAGGGAGGCAACAGTTTTACCCCTGTGAATCCCTCCTGTAACCATGACAGAGTATTATCACCAGCGGGAGCTTCTTCAGAAGTCTTTGTGAGTCACCAGCATATTTTACCCTTGTAACGTACTTGGAAAGGCCATCTCCATGGAATAATGCAGATCAGCATGTGTGAGCTGTCTTTTCAGATTTTTAATAGGCACCAAATGCATCAGTGGGGTCTTGAAGAGGACAGGGAAGCTTTTAAAATGATAAAATCTTATAATTTGGCCATTGCCACTTAGGAGCACCGTGGGGGCGGGGGGAAATCTACTAACACTTTCCTCTTCACAACACACACGTTTCTTTCTTTTTACCTTGATTGTTGGAATAAAGGCAGTGGTGAGGTACGAGCAGAGCCGAGGGGGCAGGGTCAGCTTGCTGATGTCCTTGTCATCCCGCAGACAGCTGGCGATGGTCTGCTGGCACAGCAGCTGCAGACTGGAGACCCTGTGCTCCACCCTGACAACGTACAGCGCGGGCCCAGAAGCCATCAGCAGGCGGGAATCCCTGTGACCCCAACAGATCGAGATGATGGGACGCTGCGTGAAGAGCAAAAGGATACAACTTCAAAAGATTTTGTGTGAAAGATCCTTTTGCCAAGATGGCTGCGCAGCAAGTGATCACATGAATTCAGCACCGATCACATCACCCTACGTCTTCCAGAAACTTAAAAGTGCCCACCACTGCCCACAGAAGGAGAAGAATGTGAACATCTGAAATCATCAAAAACAGCAGTTGATGTTTATTCAATGCTTTTTACTCAGAATGCTTAAAGCTCTTCACACAAGGAATCAGCTACCAAATTCAGTACCTACGTAGAATAAATGACTTCAAAGACACAGGGCATTGAGAAGCAGGATCTTTTGATGCCCTATCCAAATGATTTATTCAGTCATCAAATCAGTCCTCATCCACTGATAACAGCTCATATTTTACAACTGGAAAGTTAAATTATATGCCCAGAGACACTTAAAAAACAAGTGGAGAAAACCCAATCACCTTTCTTGTCTTGTGCAAAGTCTTCTGCTGCACAGTGTCTCTTTTGAACTATTCCCAGAGGAACTGAACTATGAAAGAGCACCGGGAATGCAACAGAGAATGGCCTTTTGTCTTCTACTTGTCTACAATCAGAAATGTCTAAGTCATGACAGTAAAAATAGAAAGAGTGAGGGCCAACTGGTACTAAATGTCACAATGTGGAACAGAATAATGATAAACAACTCAAACACTGCTGCTTAGGACATTTATTTCCTGCTTGCAAGGAGCTCCCTAAACTTTCTTTCTAAAGCTCATCTTTTCTTGTAAAGTATCAGTCCCCTGTGATCTCTTCTAGCCTTATCATCATTACTTTTGCCCTTCTTAAGTGTTACTTGCATCCACCTGTCATCTCTTGCTTTCTGTGTTACAAAGCACCTGTATTTGCTTATATACACATACCCTGTGGTATTTCAATCCCATCTGCTACCTCTGAGCAAATAAACAACACAGAGTAAAGATGAAACTCTAACTCCAAGAAGAATACTATACAGCAGGCTGTGATCAGTGAACTACAAAAGATTTACTCCTTTCTGTGAAGGTCTTCCTTGTTTTCACAATCTGTGACACTCAGAAGTTTAAGCAAACACATTTTTCATCTAAATTATGAACTGTATTTATTGAAAGGTCAGGGTATCTTTGGAATATCTTTTCACAAGATGCATCAAACAAGAAGACAGGGTCAAGACACCACCAATAATAGCTTTTATTCACTCCTCTATTAGCAGTATGGTACCCAGATAGCAGGGTTAGATCAGCCCAGAAGTTACTCATCTGTTCTGGGGGAAAAGCCTCCCTTCCATTTACAAATTCAAGATGCTTTAAGGTGAGAAACTGGGAAAGGATGTTTTTATGTGCAAAATGCAGCTGGCACAGCACTATATCAATGTTTATCATCAAGGTAAAGCATTGGATGAAAAACTTTTTCACAGAAGACATCTTCCCTACTATGTCGCCTTATCCTAGATTTAAATTTCAAGGAAAATACTGCTTTTAAAGTAGGAGGAATGAAGGAGCTTCATTTTAATTACATCTAGGCAATACCACACATACACACGTCCATGAAGGCATAAATCTTCAGGCTGACTGATATGCAAATAGAAAGCGACAACATGCAAACCTCACGATTTTCACAGTAATCGCTAAATGCATTTTGTAGTGGAGAACTTCAAAAGAATTGAGAAATCTTTTCTGTACCATCAATAATTCTACATGGCTTGTCGTAACCATAATCTGTGGGATACAGCCTTAAATTTGAGGAGAGGTCACATGAAGTATCCCCTACTTGGTATTTTCATGATATTTGAGTGTGGCTCGGCCCTCGCACTGTCTGGCAGCAATGAGACAGTTCAAGCTGCTTACAAATAAATGCAATTGGAAAAAAATTGGAAATAAATGCACTGGCACAAGGTAGGTATCCACCACATCTACTGTATGACAGCCCGAGAATAGCACAGTAGAAGTGACCCTGATTTTCCCCAAGGGCTGAATCCCAGCATGGGCAGCACTATCTACCTGATCATTACTGTGGGATCCAAACTGCATCCTGCTGTTCACCTCACATCAGCTACAGCTCACCTATAAACACAGTGAGGGAACAAACAAGTATGTGACTTGGCACACAAATGTTTATTTATTGGATAGACTTTAATGGCAGAAGAGAAGTCTAATATCCCGGCCATCATAATCCAATACAGCACACCCAGACATAATGTCTCGTACTGCAGCTATTATAACCCAATCTGTCACAGCCAGGTAGGATATTCTTCATCCAAACAGAGTCAAATAAAACCACCTCTTTCCTCAGGTTACTGCTGCATGCAGAAAACATCAGAGGTGCAGACACTACCAGTGCAAGAACCTTTGCAATCTTAAACACAGTCTCAAGGGAAAGGTTTTTCAGAAGCTTTGAAACATGGGGTGGGACCTCTGGCAACAAAACACTGTGGAGCTCCAAAGAGTAGAAGGTCAGAAGTTGAAAACTTCACCACAGTTTTCCAACTGTGCAACCATAGATCAGTCACCTTCTAAACTTCTCAATTTATGCCCTTATATTCTGTTTATGAATGCATATGCAAACAATACGTGAGTGGGTGCATGTTTAAACAAACACACACACAATACCTACAAGTGCTGTGCTGTTTGTAAATCACGGCATTTCTACTCTTCCACTTGTACAATCAGCCTCCCCACACACCTCGTATGTTTTAATATTTTCACCCTCAGCAAAGAGCACTTGCACCACACCACCAGGCACGCCTTGCCCTCCTTTCTCTGAAATGGTCAGACCCTCGGTGTTCCTCCAGCCCAGTATTCAGCAACACTTAATTTACAGTGAAGGGCTAAGACTTCAGATGAGCTTCAGGGAAAATTAGCCTGTCATTACACAGGCTTGGAGAAATAAAAGATCACCCAAATGCCAGATCTGACCTGACCTTTAAAGTACTGCTCCAATAATATTTTTCAATAACTATGCTTCCTGGTCTTTCCCTTGCTGGACAAGGGATATGAATCAATTACTGCAGCACGTCAGTTATGAGCTGGCCACAGCTTTCTTTTCAAGCTACTGAGAAAAAACAATTGACCTCCAACATTCAGCACGAAAGTACTGCTCCTCATAAAGCATCCACTTATTTGCGCTGTTTTAGCAAAACAAGGAAGGACAGAAGTTGTTGTACCCAAATTGCACCTGCTAGAAAATGAACAAGCAGATTCTAGGACAAAAGAATTTCATTTTTCATGTTTGCACAGTTGGGGTTTTTTTTTCTGCTAGGAACAAAGAAATGCAGCTACAAATATAACATGAGAATTTCTAATCTCACTTTGCATGTAAAAATACCATCAGGTTTTGAAAAATCTCAGCATAAACTGTAAATACCTGAATGAACTCCAGGGTTTAAACACAAGCATGTAGCTCTATGACAATTATATATAAGAAACCATTGGCTAAAAGACAAAAAAAAAAAAAAAAAGCTTTATCAGGAGAAATACTGACTGAAAACACATCTCAACAAGTGGCCAACAAGGAGCTCTTTTGCCATTTCTTTCCAAACAGGCTTGAAAGTGAGCTACAGCTACTCGAATCTGTACCCCCAGCTGGGATGTTGATTCCCCTTGGAAAAGCATGCAGGAATGGATATTCCTGCTAAGAGCTCTGTGGTTGCTTCTTGTAAGTCACTCTACTGTCTCTCTTACAGAAGAGAACATGATTTATATACATTCCATCACTTGTATGCAGTTCAGTCAGTGAAAACTGTTCTAGCTGATTCTTGCTGCCTGCCTTGAGCTCAGAAATCCCGAGCCATGGGGCCTGCCTGCTGCTTGAACTAATCCCTCATTTGCTGGCACTGGGACTCCCGCTGGTAATGAAATAAAAACAGTACTCCAGGGCAGAAAGCCCAGGAACTAGCAGGACTTTTCTCAGGAGGAAGAACACAACTGCAAAACAGTATCCAGTGAACGGCACGTGTGAGTACGCTGCCTGCTTGCTCTCGCTCCGGACTGCTGATGTGGGGACGCACACTTTTCCCTCTCAGAGACAAGCTGAAAGGTGCAACAGCTGCAGTGCCTACCTGGCTTTTGTGAGGTGTGTGTGCACACCTCTGTACTGCCACAGCACTCACAGGTGGCTGTGGGAAAGCAACCTAACACTCCTTCATTCTTCTGCTCCTCATATTTACAGTGGGAAAAATATTAACTGCTAAGAACTGATGGTGAAAAATGATGAGAAATCTGCCACTGCTGTGGCCTGATACGATTTTTGATGTAATAAACTCTCACTTGATTTCCAGCTGTTTCTTATATCCTCTCTATTTCTACAGTATTTTTTTTAAGAAGTCAATAAAACAAGATTCCATTTTAACAGAAAGAGCTGCTTAGGAAAGTGTCTTCATTTTCCAGTGCTGATCAAAATCCATTTCTGCAGCAGAGATGATCCTATGGCCTATATAAAGAACACCAAGGTCCTTACTGATGTCCTAAAGCATGTTTCATCAGTTAGTTCTAAACTGTTGCTTTTTTCCCCGTAAGAAAAGAAACTCTTCTTGAAGCTTTGTTGTCATCCCATAACAACTAAATAAAATTGATTTCAGGCAATAGAAATGAAAGGCAACGTTAATTCAGACGCAATGAACCTGAACACTCTGTGCGAAATAAATGAAGAAAAGTAAGCAAGGTCTGCTCAGCTAAGTAACATAAAAAGCAGCCTCTTCTTTCAGAACCTTTTGATCTGAATTAAACCTAAAATTGCACCTTCCTTCTCTACCCTTTACAGAACTACCAGGTTTCTGTAGGATCACACAATCTTGAATCTATTCATTTAGATTCTGGGACATTTCCAGCAGGGAAGCAGTCTGTGAAATGCTGACAGCAGCAGGTCTAAAGCAAGTGGGTTGTCTTCTCAAAGACTTCTGGAAACTTCTTCCATAAAGATTTAGTCTTTGGTACACCACCTTGAATTAGGTTTAAAAATGTTACACTGATAAACACGGGTTTTTTGCACTTAATCTTGTTGTCTATTACCACATGTGAAGCTTAGTTCACTCTCATCCTCCGCTGCACTCGAGATGTAATCTGTCCTTACACCAGCTACACAGTGATACAAAATCATAAGCTAATGTAAATTTACTGTAGAATTAAAGGCGTATAGAGGAGATCTGCATTGTAGCTTCTAAATCCGTGTTCTTGTTCCCCTGGTCCTCTCTGGGACATATAAAAAAATCATAAAAACTGAAGAAGGGACCAAAATATAGGCCACAAGTTTGAACCATTAGAAAGAAAAAATTCACAAGTTTGTTAAAGTTGGCAGTTAGATAATGTTGAAGAGATCCTGTAGGAGACTCCTGTTTAAAGCTCAGGATATAGGATGATATGAAGCAGCTGTTCCCAATCACAAGTGACAGCAGGTACAGTTAGTTAATATAATAAAGACCTGTCTGCACATTAGATGAGAATTTCTAAAGTGACAGAACTGGTTTGCAGCATTTGGTAAACAATTTTTGCGAGACTATAAAACAGTCTTAAATGAGTTGATTGTTCTCATCCCTGCTTGATGCCAGGGAAAGGTTGGGAGGACTTAACAAACAATGTAAGAAATTAATATTCCTCCAATAAAAACATTATGACCAGCAGGGCAGCCTGCTGTTGCAATCACATTTCTAAATGTTGAAAAAACAGGACCATGAAAAAACTGGGCATATTTTTGGTACCTCACGTTGGTGTTCGCGGTGTATACGAGGATGGGCATAGTAAGAAGTAAATTTTACAGAAATTGATGATATGTTTTTGAATAGTCATCAGCTGATCACCAGCCCTTAAGATATGCTCTCAGCATAAAATTCAGTTCAATACGTGACCTGCCCTTACCAATGCTTTTTCAGCTCTTTCCACTCTATTCTGCAACCACATCCTTACAGGATGCCAGGCTGGAGCCCCAGAGCCAGGGACAGGAGCGACTGCTACACTCTGCCAACTCTACCACTCTGTTTATGAATGTTGTTTTTCAAGCAAAGCTACTGCTTTTCTTTCAATACTTCTAAACAAGTGTGATTTCCCTATCTAGGGTTTTATAGTCAGCAAACTAGGTTTATGAACTATAAATTCCTACACTGAAGGTAAAAGCTTAAGAGAGTTAATCAAATGAGACAGAGGATGCCAAAACCACACTAAAGCTGGAGGAAAAGGCAGCATATAAAACATCTTGAAGGGATCCATGACAACAGTCATCATTGAGATGAGTTACCTGCAAATCCCAAATCTATTCTACCACTGGGGTTTGCGGTGACTTTATGTTCAGTAACATTCCAGCCAAGTTGCATATAAATCCTGTCAGTTTTAGACTGAGTTTTGTTATAAACAATAAAATCTGTTTCCTGAATATCCTACTGAAAACAGAACAGACAAACAGCAGAAACAAAAACAGTTCAGTATATTTTACTGATAAAATTTTCAGACATCTGCTATGTCAAAGAACTGGGACAGAGGACCACATGGAAAATCAGTTTTGTACCTGTAATCCACCATTTTTTATGTTCATGGTTGTTTTATTTTTCTGGCTTTTGTATTCAGAACAAAATTCATTTATAATAAATGTGCTTTTCCAGTCACACATTTGCTTCTTCATAAGAAAGTCTTAGCAGAAGAGTTCAAGATGAGGAAATTCTTTTATTTTCTTCAGTTTTTTTTAGTTCAGTAACCAGTGATGAATCTTATAAAATCCCATTACAAGGCTGACTGCCATGGTACAGAAAACTAATTAATTTACTCTGATGAATTTGTCATGAGACAAATTACTGGGACCACTGACTCACTCTGCCATCCTTGCACATGCATCTTTGGAGCAGAGGTACAGCATAACAGAAGTTACCAGCAATTTTTTTGCAACAGTGTTTTTTATCTGGTTTTGTCAGTAAACTAAATACTTAACAATGTTCTAGCATACCTGTCATTTAGCTGCTAATACTGCTAGACCAGCATTCAAACACATAGGAGAATAAAGTCCACGTGAGCAGACACAGGTGTTCTTCTGAGAGATCCCTCACTTCCTCCTGCAGCTGAGTTAAATATGAATTTAGAGGCACCAAATAAAGAGACTAAACACTGACTAATAAGAGAAGAGGGGTGGCTCTAATTTTAGGTAGGTTTATGCGCACAGTTTTTTAATAAACATAGATATATCAGTTTGAATGTTATTTTTATCCTGATTTCCAAAGGAAATGAGACTCCTTGTTTCTGTTATTAAGTGGCGGTTGCCACTCCCTGACTGTCCTCATCCTTCACTTCCAACCTGGCTTACAACTTCTGAAGTTGTTGGCTTTTAGTCTGCAGCTGACAATGGGGGAAGAAATCTCCATTACATTAAAATATTGCCATTCCCAACAAAAATAGCAGCTGGAAAGAGCAGACAGGCTTATGTTACTAGTTCCACTATTAGAAATACTGCAGTACAAACTTGGCATTCACATGTTCCGTCTGACCTCTCAGCTGCCCTGTAAGCAATCACATAATGACAGAATAATTAGTCCCCAGATCAGCCACACTGTGTGTTTTCTCCCAGCTGGTTAAGTAGAGGAGAAAGGAGAAGAGCTGAAAACATGAAAAGAAGTTGAAGCTATTCGTGGAGAACTAGAGGAGATGAAAGTATTTAAATGAAGGAGAATTTGAGAGTAGCAGGAACAAAGCAGCGAGGGAAGAGCCCGCACACACGCGTACCTTGGGGCAACCTGACCTGATGGGTTCTGATGCTCAAACCACAGTGTGATTTCACAGCCTGGCACCAGAGGGTTCAACAGCTAGCTGCACATACTGAATTCTGGTACTGAAGTAACAGAACAAGGTTTGCTTTTCACCTGGGCTGGGAAAAAGCAACACTGATATAAATACAATTTCTTCAGAACGGACCCAGAGAGGAAAGGGCTGTGCTACTTTGCTGGAAGGACTACGTTTAAGACAATAGAGCTGTGTTTATGGGTAAGTCCTTTAGGTACCGAAATCAGCATTAGATGTCACTGTACATATTTAGATTGGCTTTAGAGACTATTATTTTATACTTCACACAACTAAAGAATTCTATCTAAATTAGAGTGCTAAGGTTAATAAGCACAGGTTAATGCTAAATATAAGCGAACACAAAGGCTTAGCAGATGGTTTACAATGTCACCCTTTTGCATCCATCCCAGATCAGGGTACTGAAAAAAAATGATAATATATGGTATAATCATTAAATATAATAATAAATAGATCTACAGCATTTTCCTTCACTTTCAAAGCTATTATGAAGTTTCATTACTAGCAGCAGAAATCAGTACGGAGTCATCCCTATTCTGCAGAAAATGACACAGAATTACATTCAGCTGGGCTCTGAAATACCAGCAAAGACCTATGAAGCACGTTGTGCTCCTGAGCAGCTCACAGACCATGTGCTGGCATTTACTTGGCAAGCTACATGACTGAGGTTACTGCATCACACCAACTGATTGTACATTAGAAAATCACAGTAACAAAGACTGAACGATCTTGTAGTTATGATACCGGACTTGGAATATTTTTGTCTAGCTCTTGGCTCTGCTACAACATTAAGCAAGTTATTCACTTATTTTTCCCCTCAGTCACTTATCCATAAAACAATGGAATTTTCTTTTTCTATCTGTCTATTTACAGCCCAGAGAGCTTGGGAAACAGACTTTCTCCTTTTGTATTACCTTTGTACCTTAGCACAGTGGACCTTAGAATTAGGTGCAGTCTTGCATGTCTACCTTAATGCAAACAATCATTGTTTATAGAGCATTTTTATTTATATTGTGTTTTAGAACAGATTCAGGACATTTTGCAACCTTTTCCACATTGCAGGTCTACAGCAAAGAGCTGATGTGGGAAAAACATGTCAGCAAAACATGGAGAACAGACTTTAAAAATGCCTCCTACCTGCACAGGTGTCTCCAGAGTGTAGATATGTTCCCCACGCACATTGTAGAACTTGACAAGTGCGCTTTTCAGCAGGGAACCATTGCTGAGGTCAACCAGCTGGTTCTGCTTCTCCATGCCGGCTACTGCAAGCAGGTCTCCTTGTGTGCACCACTGTACCACCACATCTGAAATCACAAAGATGGTTTGAAATAACCATTGATTAGAAACAACAGGAACAGCATCTCCAGATGCTGCAAAGTGACTTGAACAGATAAAACATGCTCTCAAAAGTTACTTAACTACTTAGAAACCTAAATACTTTCATTGAAATAGTAGAAAATATGCCACAGATGCACTTTTGAGAATGACTCTTTATTTTGTAAACTGAAAAAAATGTGTAAGAACCATTCTCTTTATGGTGAGTCTAGAATGTAATCAGTAGTTGCTCCTAAACACCCAAGGACAAGAATTTACTAGAGATATTGAAACTGAAGTGGAAGATCCTACATACAGCTTTGAGGTAAGAAAGTGGAATCAAGTTACTATGCAGAGAAATAATCTTACTAAGAGAGCAGCAAAAAATGTTTGTCTGGAAAGACCTATAGTGCAACAACGCAGAATATCAGGCAATGCCTCATGCTCTCACTGGCTGAAAATATAACTTTTAGCATAACTCAAACTAGAGTTACAACAGTATAAAATTAAACTAAAAGGACTTGGACTTTTGTCCATAAATATATACGGTCTCCGTATCACATGTTTTCTTTTGCCACCATCATACAAAGATGGTGAGGGCTCTGGAGAATTTCTCTTACAAGGAGAGACTGAGGGAGCTGGGCCTGTTTGGTCTAGAGCAGACTGAGAGAGGATCTCATTAATGCATATAAATATCTCAAAGGTTTGTGCTGAGACGATGGTGCCAGACTCTTTTCAGTGGTGCCCAGTGGCAGGATGAGGAGCAATGGCCATAAACTGAAGTACAAGAAGTTCCACCTCGACCTGAGAAAGAACTTCTTTACATTGAGGGCGGCAGAGCACTGGAAGAGGCTGCCCAGGGAGGTTGTGGAGTCTCTCTCTCTGGAGGCACTCAAATCCCACCAAGTCAAGTCCCTGTGTAACCTGTTCCAGAGGACCCTGCCTTGGCAGGGGGGCTGGACTGGAAGATCCCCAGAGGTCCCTTCCAATGCTAATGACTCTGTGATTCTGACTTGTGAAAATCTATTCAGGTGCTTAGCAGGGCTTTGCTGGAATCACACAGGGACTGCTCAGACTCTCATATACATGGATATGAATATACGTATCAGTTACTTTTCTTACAGGCACCTCATGATGAGGGACGCCCACAGCTTAATTTGGGGATGCTTATTTCAAACCCTTATATCCTCTAGTTCTTTGTCACACTTCAAGAGTAACTCTAAGACAGTATTTTGCATTTCTGCTCATGTTTCAAAGGCAGATTTGCATGTTCAAGGAATACCGAGCTAGTCTTGAAATCTTTTTTACTCTTAAACCAGAGGTGAAAAGCAGTTATTTTGTGCTGAAACAAAGTGAAGGTAAAGACAAAACTTTTGTGCTCTGGGATGCTCAATCTGCCAAGAACCTTTTGAAGACACTTGTGGGCGAGAAGCTGTCTTCAAATGAAGAAGCAGGAGAGAAATGAGAGTTGGCAGGAGGGATCTCAAAATTGTTTCAAGTTGTCAGCTTGTCATTTTCAGGGACTTTTATGTGCAATTTAAAATGGTTTTGTATTATTTCAACTTTCTGATATTTCTCATGGGAATTATGCTTCTGTACATATCAGAGGGAAGCTGCATGTTCCTCAAGGTAATTTTTCCACAGCTAGGCATTGTATGCCTCTTGTTTTCTCTTAGTTTTCAGCCCTCTAAGTAATCTACAATGGGATTTAATTCATCTTTCTCCGAGAGGAAAAAGATAGGCAGGTTAGAAATAAACAAAGCAAGCTGATCAGCTCCACTTTTGGTAACTGGATAACTACAGAGCTATCATAATGAAAAAACTGTCTCCTTTGGATATATGTCTTCAGGTAAAATTTTCAGCTGATCCCCGTGACAAGAGGAAGAGGAGTGATTACTTTGTCCAGCAGTTTTCTCCCTTTAAAATTCCTAGAATTAGACTGCTGCAAAGGCAGCGAAGGGGTGGATGTGGGCTGCAGCATCCTCCCAGGACAGAGTGGCTCTACTGATACACTTGCACTGCCAACAGGATCTTCAATGAATCTTGGACCTTTACACAAAATAACTAATAAATAGGTTCTCAGCACCAGCACAGAGATTAAAAATCAGATGGATGTTTCATCTAGGGTAATGGTCTACAAGTGAATCAGTGGATCAGTCACCCCTCAAAACTACTTTCCAGCCACCACAGGCATGTATATCAGCAAACCTTGAACACAGAGCACTGTAAATGTGCAACAGCTCTGCAGGCAGTGGCTAACTAGCACAATTACCAGATGTAGCTCAGTAGTTCTGCAGGTAGCAGTGCGCTGAGAATCACCGAGCTGAAAAGCACAAAAAAAAATAAAGGATACATCTGAACAGCTCAGGACCTCCGCTAGGACTGACAAAACTACCAGGACTGTTCAAGCTGGATGAAAAGAAGAACTTTTATTTGGGTAATCAAATTATCAAGGTTTTATCTCTGTCAATTTAACAGAAATATTCCCAGTAAAATAACAGCTCTGCAAAACTAGTAGAATATATATATTCTATATAAATTAAAAAATATATTGTTACTGCTTGAAATAATTTCATAGTTGCCTACTTTAAAAATACATTGAGTAGCCTACAGCAGCCTATAAAAGCAAGGGTATCTGCTGCAGAGACCACAGAGCAATACTTTGAGATTTTAAAAACAAACACATGAACAGGAACTTGTAGACAATACTGAAGACCATACTTGGTGGTTTTGCACATTCTTGGCTGTGATAAAAAATGAAAAAAATTTTTCACTTGAAAAAAAAAATGAAGATACAGGAAATGTGAACATCTATATAAAGCCAGACATGAAATATTTTCACTGTACAGTGCTTAAAACAACAGACAGTGATATCCCAATCACTCTTCTCTGTCTCACATTTATTCCCAATCCAGTAAGATGCTGCAGGCTTTTTGTCTACTGATAAAAACAATGTAGTCCAGTTTATAACTAATAAAAATATTTCTACCCTATCTAGCACATTAATATTTTGCTACAGGAGGGTGACACACTTAAGGGATCTTTTTTGCACTAGTGAAAGTCAATGGGGTAAGAGAAACAGGACAGACATCCTCAGCAAGAGAGAGCCCTGCAACTCTAAACAGAGAATAAGTTGGGGCTCATTTCTCCTACTGTTTCCAATTGAAAGCTAGACTAGATGATAACTCAAGACTCTAATATTGTAGAAATGCTGAGCAGATCCACTGGTGATTATCACAAGAGCTTCTTTAAGTTGGCTCCAGTTCTCCACACTTTTGGTATCCTTTCAGCTGATGAAGTTTCCTGGATTGTAGGGTTGTCTCATGATGCTGCGTTTTGCCACTCACGCATTTCTTTTGTTGGCACAGATAGAGAAAGGAGTGGAAAAGAAACCTTAAAGGTGATTTTTTTTTTTACCTATTAAGACTACTGTACATAACAGATCACCCAAATCTATGGGGCTGGTGTTAGGGCAACTTTCCACCAAAAACATCCTACTGTTTCAGAACAGCTAAGAGTTTGCTCCAACAGCCTAATTCTCTTTTCATCTAATTTAAAACTAATTTACCTGTGGAGATGAAAAAGCTTCAGTGGAACCTATATTTAAGTACATGCCTATGTGCTGTATTGAATTAAAATGTCTCTGCAGGCAAAGCACAGTAAATTGCACTGAGAGTGCTGCAAAGTAAAGGACACTTTTAATAGGTAAGAACAGTAAAAATTTCAATGTGAGTTAAAGATTTTACATGAAATACTGATTGTACAAACATTCATGCACATCATTTAGCAAGAGGTATAGTAATCAATCACTGGAATTTCTTCTCTCTCAGAATAACTTGCCTCTTGATAATTGATAATTCTACCAAGTTTTCAACAATTGTGAGAACCAGAACAGCGCTGCAATTTATACCAGGTTACAAAAAGCATGGAAGACCTTGTGAATTAGACACGCAAAGAAAAGCGTTACACAGCAGAGACATTCACACGAAGAAGCACAATCATATTAATGCATTCTGTTGGAAAACTGCAGAACAGATCAATTGCCCTACAAAACTGCCATAAAAACACGATCTCAAAAATATTGTGAAACATTTTTTTCAAACACAAAAACTCCATCAGCCAAGAGCTGCTCTTCCTCCAGCAGGTGTCACTGCTGGAAACGGCAATAACAGCGCCGAGGGCTCCTGGGTTAAGGAGCGAGAGCCACAAAAATGTAACCTGTGCAGACATCACCAAAACTACAAGAAAAACAGGGCACAGGAGGGGGAGACATGGCTTCTTTTTGTACCTTTCAACCCTGAGCGGATGATAGTAGGAGACAAGTCATCGTAATTGTTCATTAAACTGATGTCTCCAGACGTGAAGCTGACAGTAAGTAGCGGCTTGGTGTTCTGCACCGGGACTGGATACGCAGCTGGCCCATCTGCAAAACAAGGCTCTGAGTGAGCAAAAGGGAGACAACCAAAAATAATCACACCCAGGCCGAAACACACTGTACTTCAGCCTACCACCATCAGGAGCTGCCCCAAGCCTCTGTACCTGCTTATTTCTGCAACATCTGTGGGCACAAGCAAAGCAGGTTTAGCTAGTTAAGCTTCTCTGTGTCTGTGAAACCTCAGAGTTTTTACTTTGTCAATTTTTACGGCAGCATATCCACAGTGATTTATGCATATACTACTATGTTACATAGTGGGGTTTTTCAGTCCTTCTCCATTCTCGACTCCCCAAAGTGACAAAAAACCTGAAAAGCAGTGCCTTAGAAGGCTTTCTTGGAACCCCAGATGAAAACCAGCATGATGAACGATATAATCACATTAAAAGCGATTTGTTCTATACACTTTTTGCTTGGGCAGGTGCCGGGACTCCTCCTGAAGTCACACAGAGACATTTTAAGAACTTCTAAGAGAACACACAAACCTTTCACAAATTACTGCATTCTAAATGTCTAGGCAGCAGCATGAAAAGGTACCTGCCATTCTGCACAACAGGATCCAATGCACCCAAAGGTAGAGGTGAGCCCAAATGGAACACCTGGCTTTAAAAAACATTTCTGTAAAGTCTCTGCTCCTCTGGGCTTGTTTTTCAGTGATTCACTAAAACTCCCTTATTCAAATACTTCATGACCAATATTGCCATCTGCACCTTTTGCTGTTTAAGTCCTTCTGTTTACAGCTTCTGAGAGGAGATGCTCCTGGTCCCTGATTAAGTGCCTCTCAAGGCCTAGCCAACATCTTTCCAGTCAACAAAAATGGCAGAATCAGTTAAGAGCGGTGTTGCTCCCTGAACTTGTAAAAAAGCTGATGAGAAAGCATTTTGGAGAAAGATGTCTAGTAACTAGCAACTCTGTGTGTACATAATTTAATAAGAAAATCCCAACAAACTTCTAGTCCTTCCTACACATCTGTGTGAGTCAAAGGCTTGCCACCTTTGAGAGGTTTATACTGCATCTGCTCTAAAGAAAACACATCATGTTTGGGTAATCATTAAAATAGGCTTGTAGGCTTGTAACGAGTCCACCCACCCCCTGACTGACTCAGAAAAAGGTAACACATTTGGATCATTTAAGTTCTCATCTGTGTAGTCTGCAATTTCACCATCCTCCAACTGGAACCTCAGTATTTTCAAAAAAACACAAGGAAAAAACCAATTTTTTGTTGTTTCCTGTCTTGCTTTAGGAGCCTGCTAGGTTGAAGTTTGTTTCTTTCCTTCTAAGGTAAGAAATCTTAGCCAGTACCAGAAGTGAGGCATGAAAGCCAAAACAAAATTCAGTTTTAAAATACGCTAACATTTTATCAGGTGATCAGATTATCTTCTTGCAATACTTGTTAAATACATAAGCTTATTATATAGACACATATACTGGAAAAGGTAGATTTTTTTGTTCTGAACCCAAATTAGAGTTAAAACTGCAAAAGTCCTCAATTCAGAGGTTCAGATCAAAGATGCAAATTCAGAATTATTTGTGAATAATTGTTATGTATTTAAACTTTTCACTGCACAATCACTCTTATATTAACTTAGTTCTTAATTTAGTTCAGGCTTTATACACTGGAACACAGGAACAGCTTACCTAGAGCTTATAAACTGATCAACCACATTGACAGGAAGTACTATCATTACTTGAATGAGAAGGGTGGGACTGACTGTGTGTGGACACCTAGGCCTCATAAGTCTTCGCTACTGATGATTTCCAAAGACTTTAAAACCAAAATATTTCACCAAACAAGTTGTATGGAGACTTAAGGAGAGGGAAGGATTTATTCCTGACTCTCAAACCTGCAATGTGCTCTGAAGCATGTGAATTAATAACTCCAGCCAGCTCTAGTCACCCTGCTTCCACCCCATGTAATTGCAGGAAATATCTTCATTTCTGAGCCTTCTATGGTATTTATGGAACTCTTTATGACAGGACTATCAAGGATGGGACTGTAATGATGAGCATTACAGAAATCCTATGAAACGGAGATAAAACTAAATATATAGTGCCTTACACCATGTGTAGTACTGCTGTCTTTTCACATGAATCTGTATAATAGTGCATTAACTTCTGTGGCTGCACTCTGACTACCTCCACACACACGAACCACTGCAATACCTCATATCTGCTTATCAGTGAAACCTGACATGTCCCTGTTTACTGTTTTTTACTCACTCTCACCAAAAACTTATTGAGCTTTGTGCTGTTATCTCATTTGTGCAAACAGAGGCAGAGCAGCACAGATGAGGTATGACCTGCAGCAAGGCTGGTGGCAGAGCTGGGAACAAACTCACTCTCCCATACCAGCTCTCTGCTCCACCAGAGCTTGAAACTGTGGCCACCCTGCTGGTTTTGTATGGCATGAGAATGGCCTGGCATCTGAGATGTCCTCATGAGCACGTACAAAGCTGAAACAGAAGGATGTGCACATAACCCTACCTTGCGGTGGGGAATAGTCGTCGGAGTCCGTGTCGCTCTCGCTGCTGTCCTCCACCAGGAAGCTGGGGTAGTTCCAGGACATGTTGAGGATGCCATCTGACTCATGAAGAAGCACGTGGGCCAGCATTCGGCCATGGCAGTCCATGACGATAACCTGTCCATCAGCAGTGCCAAACAGTACCTGAAAATAACACAACAGCCCTCAGTCCCACCAAATGTCAGCCACGGGGTCCTCCTTCAAATGTGTCTTGTAATTAACTAGCTATGCTGGGAATTAACTGAAAGCAAAGCAGTCATGGATGAGAAATGGTGCCAGAATAGGACACTGCAACCAAAGATGAATGCAAAGAATGAAGTTAAAGCAGCAGAGCCTACAGGTAAGTTCGTAAAATCTGTGAGCAGGTAATGTTTCATGGTGGATGCGTTTCATTCACTTTAATATGAGACATTACACTTTATTTGAACCTGATCGTTACTGCAATTAAAGTGAGCTGGCAGAAAGGCTAACAGAGATTCTGCAGTATTCTTGGATAATACAAAAACTCCTAAACCTGGTGCCAGAAACAGAGGTGTGCATCAGTCATAACAGTATCAAAAGAAAAGGCACAGCTGACAAAAGTGAGGTCCTAGCAGAAATTTTAAATGGCTTGTGAGAAATAGAAAGCTGAATAGAGAAGGACAGGTTATTCAGCTGATGAGCTAGAGAAGGTGGGAGAATGCCTTCCAAAAAAAAAGAGGCAAAAGCAGTATGATCAGTCAGCTGGAAGTAGATTATCATAGGCCAAGGGGAAGGCAATGTGCTGCACATTTGGGAAGAGAGGAGAAGAGCTTCCACCCACCATTTCAAACACAAAATGGATAATCCAAGTTTTTTTCTTGCCCTTAAACAACTCCATAGCCAATCACACAGACTGAAGAGCCAATCACACAGACTGAAGTCAGACTGACTGGAACCTGCAATTTCTTTTTTAATAAACATTTTCTGTCTTGAGGCTTTAAGAAAGTTAAGATCCTGCATATTTGATGAATTTTAGAAAAAATTCAGGAAATAAGGACTAATAAATCCTAAAGGGATAAATGCATTAGCCAAGGCTGCTGCTGCTATCACGGAATTCTGTATGAGGCAAATACATTTTAAAGCAAGTCTAAAAGCACCCATCAACTTGAAAACTAGCCAGCATTAAAAATGAAGCTAAAAGGAAGGTCATATCTTACACTTGCTCTTCAGTCTACCACCTATTTCCAGTACTTGGAAATTTAAGATTCTAACCATTATATGCCCAGATCAGAAGTTCACCTAGCCTTATATCTTACCTTTAAGAGTGGTCAAGTGTTTGGGGAAGAGTAAAAGAACATGATGCACTGAGAAGGCTTCTCCCCTACACACTCCCGTAGCTTTCAACAACAACAAAAAATCCCTCTTCTCTGATAATTGATAATTTCATTTGGCAACCTTTAGCTCTTAACGCTGAAAGAAACACAGAATAATTGTTCCCTACTTACATTCTCACCATTGGTCACAATTTTACAGACTTCTATTAGCTAATTCCCTAGTAATCTCTTTCCCAAGCTGAAGAATCACAGCCTACTTAGGATCTCCCTGTGCAGTTGTTGCTCAAAGCCTGCAATCACCCTCGGTGACCTCTGCTGTCAGAGGTCTTCTTTTCTATCTTCCTACTGAGATGCTGTGTCAGACTTGCAGCACTCAATGTGTGTATTGTATCAGACTTATACGATAGCAGTCTCCTAGGAAGCAATTGTCATTACTGCACTTTTGAAAGTTTCAGAAAGGAAGCATGGCTTCTTAAGTCTTAGTCAAAAAAAAAAGCACTAAAATATTTTCTATGATCAACATAATGAAGGTTGTAAACTAGAATGGCAATTTAACAGAAGAACTCCCATAAAGTCATTAAAAAAAATGGAGTTGTTTTACACTATCAAAAATATTTAAAAAATCAGTATCTGGCTGCCTTAACTGTAATCATTACATGTTACAAATATTTTTGTGTTAAATAGTTGCTGGGTTAAAACAGCAGCTGAAGTTTGCTACAAGCCTCAGATTACCATTCTTAGGTGTAAAAGCAAGAACTCAACCTTTGTTCATCTCACACTACCTTCCCTTATGACCCCTTATTCTATTCTTCCTCCATTTGTATCATCCCATTTCCCTTCACACTGTTCATTTTTTCCACTGTTTTTACATGCATGACCAGTGCACAGCTACTTTCACTATTCACCTTCAAAACACAGCCACTCTCTTTCTGATCTCAACAAAACAAACTTTTACAAAGGCAAAATCCGACCAGTTGTCACTGCTAGCTTCTCACATCACTCAGTCTACTATAGATTAGTTTTTTACTAGTCTCCTGAACGTTCTACAACTGCAAATACCTAGACAGAGGACGTGAACCTCTGCTGTTTCTCAAAACAGCAGTATAAGAGTCTGCCTCCTAAAACCTTGCAGAAACATTTTATAATTGGGTAGGAATAAAATCTGTGGACACTCAACAGTTCAGTCTCATCTCAATCTAAAGCTAATTCTTTTGAGTAGCACTGCCCCCAAATAATTTAAAATTATGAAGTACTCAGTAATTTCCAATTCAGAACAGCTGCATGTCAGCATCTTAATTCTTGCACTGGAACTTGAAAGAGCTCTTTAGCAACCTAGAAATATCCGAGGGCACACTTCATCTCTTTAGCCAGGCTGTAGGTTTCAAGGAGCAGCTTAAAGTTTCAGGGTTATTCTAGCAATATAACCTTTAAGATGAAAGCATTTATCAGCCTGATAGTCCTGCTGGCTGAGCTCCTGCTGAAGCTGTAAAAATGTCTAATGGTGTTATCATCCATAACATTACTCAGGTTATAAATGCCACACTCAAGCTACTTATGTCAGATGAATAAAACTCTCTTGACCTTCAGACAAAAGGTTGAGCCACAGGATATCCCTAAAGGATCTAAGAGAGAACTTAAGAAGTTACATTTTAGATACCCAAATTTTTTTGTGTGTGTTTTTTTGTGTTTGTAGATCTAGGAGGTCAGACGGAATGTTGGGAAAAGGTTACAAACAAGTTATAGTGGTTTGTTAACCCCTGAACACAAAAGCTAAGTGATAGTAAGAGTAATTAAAAAAAACACCCAAGTACTTATTTTGAAGTGGTTCTTTGGCCCCTTGTTCTGTTCTTCTCTTGACTCATCTCCACTCCTTTCATACTGCTTATTATTACAACTGATCTTACATGTATTACCACTTGCAGAACTGCATTTGCAGAACACAGAAAATCCAATAACCAAATACCTAAAATCACCAAATACCTTCAGAGTGAGTCAGTACCACAACACAAATACAGTATGTCTTTACAAAATACCAAACATGACAAAGCCTACTCTACAGTGAAGCTGCAGCTGATTAAAAGTCACACAAATGCAGGGCTCCTGTAGTGCCCAAATGTTGTGTGCTTTGAAGGGAGAACTGTGATAAACAGCATCGGGACAGCACAGACAGTTTCCAAGTGTACCAAGAGTTGAAAGTTGGGTTCAGTTCTGAAACACAAGCATCTTAGTTCTCTGTGAAACCCAAGCTTGGAGTGATTCCTATCTACTACAACAAACCTGAATACCTGAAAAACACCCTTCTCTGGAATGTGCTGACCTCTTTAGTCTATGCGCTAACTTCAGATGAATTTCACGACCTCGTTTTGGTAAATTAATAGGTTTTTCAACTACAGATTTTCAAACTATCATCCATGAAATTTAGCATTCAAGACTGCAATTAAGACCCTCTTAAATGCCCAAGATATCAAAGACCCTTCAACTAACAGTCTGAAATACACTGATTTCTAAAAGACATATGGTAAGCAAAAGATGGGGTATTTTGCTCTGAAGTATTCCTCTTATGAGGAGATGAATATTACAACAGCCGAGAAACTAAAAATTCAGCTCCAGAGGAACAACCTGAATGTGTTGGGTGGTTTTGCTACGTACGGATCCGTTGTGCTGAACTCCGCAGGTCCTGTAAGATCTGTTGTGATGCTGCAATGCTCCAGGACCAGACACAGGACCAGCAGAAAGTGGTTTGGCAGCACTGAGATCCACAAAGCTATGACGGAGTGACCAAAGACCTGGTACATGGAAGGTCCAGCTCAGGAGGCCCACTATTTTGTAAAAGTATAATTTTTTAACAGCGGTGCTCTTTTTGCACAAAACGCATTTCGTTGCTATTTAGTTTGGTTTAATGCAAGTAAATCGAACTCATCAACAGTAAGAATGCTCAAGCTTTATGATAATTGGAATACATATGAAGAGTAGAAGACAGAATTATTTCCAATTTCAGGTTTTGGTTGTACAAACTGAACAGTCAATACTGTTACAGAAAGATATCGATAAAACAAGATGCCTCTCTTCATGACATTTAGTACTAACACTGAAGGTTTCTAATGTTGCTGGTTAAACAAAACTCCCAGGAAATCTAATCAATACATTTTCAGAACAGGGGCTGTCATTCTGCATCAGGAAAACAACTGAACCTTTGACTGAAGCTGAAGTTGAAGCATTAGCAGCTGGATTTCTCATAGCTACTGGAAGAAATATAAAGCCATTGGAGGCTGCTTTAGGGTAGCACTTTTAAAATGAGATATTCCAGTATTGTGATGCTAGAACGCTAAAAAAAGGACCATGTGTCTGTTTTACACCTGCTGGTTCAGGATTTTTAACAGATCCTCTCTGACTTTTTACAAAGAACATACATCTGACAACTCACAAAAGCAAAACAACTCATAGACTCCACTAATTAAAACAGCACTGAAAATGAATCTAGCAAACTTCATCCTAGTACAATCTGATTGTTAAAACTCCAATTTTTTACATATAGATAGAACTCACCTGGTAGGACTACGCAAGGTACATGAACAGACTGCATCTAAATTCCTGGACACACTGAAACGTTCTGAAAATTAACGAAATCTGCCATGAAATTTGAAGTGCTCGAATCTTCCCTAAGATGTGGCTAAGCAGTAACTCCACTGAGCAATTTCTCAAGTTATAGATCTTCCTTCTCTCACAGGACAGGTAGCAGCTGGAAGGACAAAGCGAGCAAAGTTTTTCCAGAAAGTGACTGATCACGTTAGAAAAGCAAAGACTAGGATGTGTCCCAGATGATTTTCACTGGGCCAGTGCAGCAAACTGACCTCTACTGGACATGAAATACTCAAGGATTCTACAGCCCTAAGTAATACAAATAAAAGTGCATGCAACCTGTAGGTGTTGCTATCCCATAAGGCTAAATATCTCAAACAGCAGTATTTTAAAATAAAAAAAATTTAAAACAGAGTGTGACAAAAGCAAACCCACTCTCTACGTTTTTAAGTGAAAACTGACTCCTCAGTCTTCCTCTTCTGTAGATTGATTCCTGGCCAGTTCTCTGCCCTGCTAATCCATCCAAACACAGTAAGTACAATATGTATTGTTATAATTTGCTGGGGTTTCTATACCTGCCAGTTCCTCCATGCAGAGACTGTATCACCACTATGCCAAAGCAGGTATTTCTGTCAGGAAATCCTAAGGGGGGGGCTATTTGCATTGGAACATGTTGATGTTTTCAGAACTAAATATACTATGTTAGCTATTTTTTTTTTCCAGACATCAATTTTATTGACACATGCAAAGATTTCTGTGAGACTAGTGAATCATGATCTCCTTCTGGAAGAAACATCCTACACAGGTTTTTCAGACAAGTTAACAGGTGTTTCGCAAATCCCTGTTCAATTTTTGCCTTAACCAGTTGTGAGGTGCAGATGTAAACCTTATTAGCACGTTTCTTGAATGTTCCTAAACCCTTTTCTAAATGTAATGCAGGAAAATAGAGTTGCCTTTCAAGACTAAGGACACAGATACGATTATTTCTGATAGAAGCTAAGTTATGCATATTCAAGATCTTTCACAATATTTGGATGTACCAGTCAGACAGAGGGATTTGCTGCATTTCAAACTAACTTGTTCTAGGACCCTCATTTAATTTTCTTAGACTCAGTTAGGAGTCTTGTATAGCCCAGGGCAAAAATCCTATCACCATCTTGTGACCAAGTAAATCACGAATGAGCTCCCAAAAACTTTAGCTTTTGGTTTTTAACATTCTCCAGGGTTGTACTTCCAAAGTTTGAAGGACTCCGCTTCCTACCCACTTGGCAAACCTTGTCCTTCCAGTATTTTGTTTTACTCTTTGCCTTTGTGTCTGTTTGGCACACACACCTGCTGAAACCTTGGTGCCATCGTACCAGGCTGCATCAACGCTGCCACCAAAAACTCGCCCTGCACAGCTCTGCATTCGCAGCTGCCTCATTCTACATTTTGCTTCACTGACCTCGACTTTCCCAAAATTCAGACCTGCCTTTATGCTCTCTTCTTCAGCCTCCTCCCCCATCTTCCCCCACAGGAAAAACTAGGTACCTCAGAAAGCACACGTTGCAAAAATGCTAATAAGGTCAACTGCTTGCACTGTCAGAAGATACAGTTCAAGGAAGCTGAATTAGTTCTGTTTGCTCTGATTTAGTCACATGGACTAAATCTAACAAACTGGTATTTATGATAGGAACAGCCTTCACAGTTGTCACCATACTGCCATCATACTAATAGAGATAAATCTATTCTGCTGATTCAAAATTAACTGAACTATAAAGTGATAAATATACAAAATGATGGCTCAACCTCCTATTTATGCAGGTAGGCTTAGTAACAAAGGAAGTATGGGGAAAATTATTGCCTTTAATTATTTTCATTCATTAGCCTAACAAAAGAATTGTCAGTCTTGCCCAGGCTTAACTACAGCACTTTGCAGTCCATTTAGATGTAGTATTAGGCGAACTCCTCTTAGGATACATTAAAAAGTAAGTGAAAGTTTTTTTCTCAGTGTCGTATTTCTGGCTTTCCTTCTTTTTACCTCAAAATGCAGAGAGAAATAAAGAAAAGCAGAGTGAGGGAGACAGCTCCCTCAGTCTCCCGCTGAACGCTTTTCATTTCCATTAAAAATTCAGCCACTGTAAAATGATTTCTTGAACTGACACAAAAAGAGACATCACTAAAACTCACACACAAGCTCAGGGGGAAAGCACTAGGTTTTTCTTGACTGCCTTTATGTCCAGACATCTTAGAAGACCTTCTGTTTCCTTTGGACATGAGGAGTTACCAGCCCCACACATGGCTGGTACAGCCCAGGATCATTCAGCTAACTGCATATATAAACATACATATAGCGGTGAAATTCTCATTCGAGGCCATTAATCCTTTCAAAAGCAGCACTGGCTTAGTTACCTACTTTCAGGCTTGTTCATTCTCTCTTTTACAAAGTCCATAGGATCTAGATAACTATTACAAAGCCCTCAAATGAGAAGGCAAAGTAAATCCATCAGAGATCTTGGTGACAAATCCATTTAATAAATACTGAAATATTAAAAACTGGGAATTCAAACTGCACTGGCTTTATTTCTGTCTAAAATAGTATAATGTAGCTGACTGACTGTAAATGAGATACAGCCTTGCATACCACTTCAGGAGGCAAAAATATAAGTAGCCTTAAAACCAGGATCTCAAGCTATTAACTACTCTGGACATGTGGGGATAGTAGCGATTGTCCAGGCAAAGATAATGTTATTTGAAAGCATCCTGGCAAATCACAGAAAGACTGATTATTATACATTCTTGTAATTATACCTGGACTAATTCTGACTTGTGTATTCCAGGCACACACATTTCTATATTCCTTCTTGACTCTCAAGACATTTTTCAAGAAAGCATCCTATAATTATTAGATTTTTAAGTGAAGAGTTGCCCTCCTATATGGCACTTACTGTATTAACAATATGTCTCAGTTTACTTAAAATGTGAAAAAATCACATTTGAAGCAGCATGCAAAATTAATAAAAAGCCAACAGCTGAACACCTTCTACAGAACATCTTCTGTGGCAATTAACTTGGACAGGACTCCAAGCCTGGACCACTGAACTCCCACAGCAGAAGTACTCTGGAATATTCTTCAAGCAGTGCTGTTTTCTGATTCCCCACAAAACTCTGCCATGGAAGTATACACGTCTCTAAAAACACATATTGTTCACAAACATACAATTATACATAGCAACTAAAATAACATGTGGTGGGAAAATGCAATCAGTTTTACCAACAACCACACAATCAGGAAAAGAAGTCAACTGATACACTTGGCAGTCTGCTGCATTATTCCCAAGTCAGGTTTTAGTTATTTCCTGAAAGATATGTTGACTGCTGAAGATAAAATCTCATTCAGAGCTTTAGAAGTCTGAGAGTTTCTGCTGGGGTTTTGTGGTTTGTGTTTCTTTCCTAATTGAAAATGGTATTACTTAGAAACAAGAACGGCACTCTCAACCAGTGAAAATGCAACACAAAGCAGTTAAGAAGCAATGTCCTTGCTCTTTTGAATTTCAGAATACAGAATCAAGAAGCCCCTGGGTTAAGCTATACACTAATGGAAGTTAGTCCCTCAACTTCTGCCCTCTCCTTCTAGGTCTTGGGTGCTGGCAGAGAGCAGTAACTCAGCATGGTCAGGAAATACGTGGAACGGGCGAGGTCAAGTGTAACTGAGTCAACAGGGAGTCAGGCTGAGTAATAAACTGTTAGTGAACGAGGCACTGAAGAAGAATGACTGTTCTCTTAAAAAGCAAGGAAAGCAAGGAAGGATTAATTCCTTTTCAGCCTGCCAACAATCCCTCAACATCTGAACACTGACAAGAAACTGGCTCCTGGACAAAGAACAGAGAGCTCAAGTTGAATCCATGCAGGATGAAACTGATGGGAAAGGTTTTGGAGAATAAAGAGATATTGCTCCCACTTTCCATTGGCATAGTATCTCTTTTTGTCAAATCAATGGAAAGACTATGTGACACAAGTTTCCAAAAATATCACCTTTCCTCTGCCATTTACTGTGAAACTTGGCCTTGCTTTCCCAGACAAAACCTACTGCAGAAATCCACAAACATCCTCCTTGAGATTCAATCACTTTGATCCTTGTTTTCTGCACCAAGGTTTCAGACTATTTGCAGGCTTGAAGACATCTGACCCAAGTTCAAGACCCCATTTGGCTCCTGGTCTTCTTACTAACTTCCAAAAAACTGATGGATTAAGTACCCGTCATGATAAAGTTCAAATCAACCACACTGGCAGCTACATTTCTTTTGAAGTGAAAAGACCACAAAGCTCTGGATGAACCAAAGAGGTCCTGGGGCCAAAGTAGTCTCAGCCAAGTGACTTTGGCAGTGGAATAATGGACTCTTCCTGAAAAATGCTGTAAAACCTTTACAGTTTGGAGAGCTTCTCCTCTGTAAGAATTACACTTCCACTCACATGCCCTCTCCTGACCAGTTCAAAATCTGAACAAACAAATTAAAGCAATTTTCCTACTTTACGAATGACTTCTCCTTAGAGAGCACCTTCCTGCAGAAAGTTCAATTTTTTCCCAACGCTGCCTAAAACACGGCGTAAGTGCATGCTGCTGCCTTGCAGAGGCGCACTGCAAAACTTCAATCTTACTATCTGCCCCAAGGCTGAGGCATAGCACAGAGCTTTTCAAAACCACAAGTTCAAGTAAACACTCCCTGTCTCAAAGAACTAAAGACTTCAGGCTATATAAGCAAAATCTTTCTGTACAAGTGCCAGCAAGGTGAGAGGAGAGGCAAACGACTTCTTTCTTCCTGACACCTCCTACACAGAGACTGGTCTTGTTTCTATTTGCGCTCATCTTTACTTTGCTGACTCAAACATGGATGCTTCAAAAATGTAAAACAGCACTGGGTATAAAAATGCTAAGTGGACACGTTAACTGAATAGCACAAGTTTTCATCTCTCCCTCCATCTCTGGCTTGCCACTGCCATCCACATCCTTCTTTCCTGAGGGAGGCAAAGACGTCGTAGAATGTGCAGCATTTAAACTTCAGATTCCAGTCAACTAAAATAGCAATATTGTGACCTGAGTGTCACAGGGAAAGAGTTACAAGGTACACTGTTGAGGCTGATCTGTACATCCTAGCACACTGTGCTTCCAAAGGGATGTAGAAATCCATTCAGGCATTTGCTTTTTGCAGCAACAAACATCAAATACCCTGTCTACAAGGATGAGCAAAACATTAAAACAGTTGTATTACTCCTTTCAGACAGAGTCATTAAGAGAAAAATTTCAGTGCAAGACTCATCTGAAACAGCTTTGACACGAAACACTGCAGGAGCTACTGAGAAAACGAGCCATGATGCCGTCAGCCCATAAACAACCCCCGTGTTACAGCTCTCATGACTAGAACAAATGGCACCATCTCGTTAGCTCTCTCAGCGCCTTGCCTCTGCAGGCTGGATGAAGAGCATCCAGGGAAAGATTAGGCAAGGCACAGATGAAGCGAGTGGGAAGAAGAAAGCACACTGAAGTATCACCTTATTGCTCTGTTCCTCCAATTACCCGCTCAGTAACTGTGCAGTACAGACTCAGCTTTCTGGCAGGAAAAATTTGTCTGGAATAAACCCACAGAGAGATGCCATAGCTCCTGAAGCCATAGATGAGCCCTAGAGGCTCCAAGGAGAACATCCTTGTTGTCTACCCTCCCCAAAACTCAAGGCAAAGCCTAGAAAGTCCCCATCTGAGCACAAAAATCTGCAGTGTAGCTGCTCATTGCTAGTGAAAAAAGGAAAGCGCAACCAAGAAATGACACAGTGCACCAAGCTAAGTCTTCTCCTTCCTTCTTTTTGGAAGCTGTATTCTCAGCAGAATGATGCATAAAAACCTACTTGAGACAAAAAGGCGAAGGAAAAACAGTGCTAATAGAACTATACACTGATATCAGAAAAAACGGAGAGGAAAAAAAGGAAAAATCTATTATTTAGGAAATAGCAGCAAAATGCAGCATGAAAACAACGTAATAAAAAGAGATGGGAGAAAGAAAGGCAAAATAGCACCTAAAATTCACATTACTTTTCCCACAAAATCTGTCACTGTTATGTACCATCATAAAAATCAAGTCCCCGAGCAAAGAACAAAAACAAAATGTTACTGGCTTCCAGCACGCATAAATATATAAAACAAGAATACAAAGTCTCTGCAAAAATATTTAAACATTTTAAGTTTATATAAACCCCCCCACATATTTTGTTTACAAAAGGCTGAAATAGCATAGTAAATATTTACAGACCCCTTAGCACAAGTAAGCAGAAATCATTAATTTTAATAGCAAGTTTGCCACAAAGGTTTGAAATGCTTCTAAAAACAGTCCAAAATACTAGACAGTTAAGCTGTGATGGGTTTTATCTGTTTGTTTTATATAACAAATGGATTTATCTTGAAAGACAACTGAAGTCTCCTTCCCCTGTCCTCTTTTCGCATTTTAATGCTGCTGCTCAATTATGCAGCATGCAATGTTAAAATGCTTATATGAGATTTAACCATTGTCTGCAGTCCTTGTGGCTTGAATAAACTGCCTAGTTAATTAATGACACGTCTTCAATGCTATAAAAAGCCTCCAGCCATTTTTCCCAGTAATCTGAGTAATTCATCCATCAATGAAAATAAGGCTTTCAGATCTTCCTCAACAACTGTTTCTTACAGTGCAATTTGGAGCGGCCCTAGTCATCATAACCATCATTTGATAGTCTCTACCTCCAGAATTGATGGGAGGAGACAACGAATTTTGGTATGTTAAGACACAAAAATATAGTTATTCCCTGGCACGTTAAAGGCTCCTTTATGTGAACCTGTAAAATCCTTAATAGGAACAAGAATTATTCTAATAAAGACCAAAATAATTGCTTACATTTTCAAATTTTACAGGCTGTAACCTTTTTCATTTTGTCCTTCCTTCTCTTCATTCATAGTAATTAAGGTAAATAGCTACCTTTCCCGTACTGCCCCAGTTGCCCCTTTGTAGCTCCCTTTCATCATTCTGTCAACTCATTAGAAGGCCATCTTCAAGACTTTTTTCCACACGCGCAGATGTCTGAGAATAATTTAACTTGATCAGTGTGACTACCATAACAACAAGGACTGCCCAAATTAGACGTGTGCTACAGCACCTGAATAAAACCAAAACAGGAGGGTGAGTGGGAGCACAAACATCTCGTTCCAGAGCCACAGGCAAATGCAGATGTAGGCGAAAGATGACAGCAGGGCCCAAACAGATGCAACGTTTTCCAACACTTACAAATTCTTTGGTTTTAAGCTGTGTTCTGGAAGCTAGGTAAGGCTGCTATCCTTACTTTCAGCTTAGGAGCTGTTCAGAACACCATGTCCTTGAAAAGGTGGTAGCAACTGCAAATCATAGTTCACAGATGAAAATGGGGGGAACCAAAAGCAGACTATACTAAAGGGGATTTATTGGGTAAAATTCCTGCCAAGGACTAAAGCCATACCAAACCCAAGAACTCTGAGAGAGAAGCTCATGAAACACCTGATGCCACCGGTAACCACTTGACAGCACTTCTCGTCTGTCAGCTCCTACCCCCTGTGAGAGCTGTGGCTACCACACGGCAGCCGCCGGGCACAGCACGGTGCTGACCCTCTCAGGGACACGCACGGCACCACGTGCTGTGCCAGCACACGGATCCCACCCAGCTGCACTGCTGGGCCCAGGAACAGCACGCATCCCCTTCCTCACGTGGAGCTCCGTTCTGGGTCCCGGGCTCCACCCTGATGCACTGCAGGCAGGGGAAGCAGCTGAAGCCTGTCCCTGACTCCTGCCTGTCACGGAAAAAAGATGCTGAAGCGTCTCCGTGGTTGCCATGGGAACAGGGATGGCGAGCACTGGGAGCAGGAGCGAGTAACAGCTTAGAAACTGCCTCCCTGCACAGCTACTGCATCTACAAGAGACTGCTAAAAAAACAACGTACAGACCTCCTGCACCCCACGTTGTGTTTGAGACAACGCAATTCATCTGCTGCCGATCTCACCGTTTTCTTCCAGCGCATTATAAGACCCTTCCGTGCACAGGGTATCTGCTCCTAACGCGGTGCTGCTTTTCTGTTTCACCGAGAGCATAATTTTGTCTGATTAGGCACAGAAGAGGCTGAACCTCGGGGCCTGTATTTGCACATTTTTAGTACTTGTGCCTGTTGCACCGCAATGGGACCACGTACAACAGTTACTGTTGTACTCAGCAGGATGCAAATCAAATTGGCCTACCTGCTTATATACTTACTTTCAAAGCAAAAAGAAGGAAACACGCTGGCAAAGATCACATATACCTGTATATATACATATACCTGTCATGTCCTAGCCAAACAGAATCCTGTCCAGCCCCTGAATTTCCACAAATAGAAGCTTACCACAGGAAATGGGGAGGAGGCAAAACCAGAAATGGGCACATACAGCTGTCAGAAAAGTCTAATAATTCGTACTAGCAGAGATGCGGGGAACAAATATAGGTTACTAGCACCCCTTGGGATACCCAGGAATTAAAATATATTAATTAGTTTTCATTGAGGGTCTCCTCTATTGGAGAGTGATTTCCTTATGGTTCCCTTTTCACATGCAGAAACAGCAACAGAAACAACCCCAGGGAAGTTCAATGAGTTACACTACATTGCTATAAACAAAGGGATAATCAGACCCTCTACAATTCTCACCCACTCCTCTGACATTGTCTCTTTCTCCATCATGAAGAGGGATCATCTCCTCAATGGGTAAAATCTGGGAGAAGGAGAGGGAAAGGGTGGCAGTAAGGGCACGAAGTTGATAGAAAAATGTCACTGCGAGCTCAGCAAACACACGGGAAGGGAGATGAAGCACTGGAATGATGTTTTACATGACTTGTGGGTTTAGAAAAAATCCTCAATTACCTACTGACATTGCTTCGATAATTATAAATAAATCCTTTGGCTAGACAAAAGTCAAGCTCTTCTCACTTAGGAAGCCCTCAATCTGCTCGGTATGTACACTCCCTCTTTGAAAACAAGCATGGGACAGCACCACAGCTCAAAGCCCAGACCCAAGATCTGGGTGCGAACTAGAGCAGAAATCTGCTGATGACCTTCATGAGAAGTTCATCTGAGGGAGATGATGCTGAGAAAAAGCACTGCAGTCAACCATATGACTCAGAATAAGTTTGCCCCCAACAGACAAGCAGAGCTGAAAAAACCTGAAAAACAACTGAGCCACAAGAAGAATGATAACACTCTCTTCCTAAAAGAAAATGCGAAACAGTTTTATCTAATATGAATAAAATCGGCCAATAACATAATCAGGGCAGAGCATATATCAAATCAGTTAAAAGATACAATTATATGCTCAATTTCAGCAGGACTGTAGTCCACCCTGGCCACCTCTCTAGCTCTCATCTCATCTCTATGCAGTAGCCACTACCTCAAAGGTGCTTTACTTCAAGCACAGTAAGGACACAAACCCAGAGGCCACACACACTGTCAAACAAGATGATGGTACCAATATTGCAGCTCCAACCTTTCCTTGTCTCCAACAGAAAAGTGGTGGTAGGAAATTACCCTCCTCTTGCAGAGCTGCCACACAGCCTACTGGTGCTGAATAGACAGATAGGAGAAAAGATGGAGGAGACAGGAGAAACCAGGAGGATGCATGCAGAAGGGAGCAAAGGAGAAAGTTAAGAGAACTGAAAAGTGAGGTGAACAGGCAGACTATACTGAGCAAATTTCTATCAGGACAATAGAAAATTGATACTGAACAATACAATCCGCCTGGAAATGTAACTTTTAAAGATAATTGTGTTAAAGGTCATGGGACCACGGAGTGTAGTATTTTCCAGGAATACTTTCACTAGCAACCTTAATGGTGACAGAGGGATAACAAAAAGAACAGTAGAAAAATCTAAATTTAAATGTCGACATTTATCTTTCAGTCACTGTACTGACAAGTAGAGTACATTAAGCAATAGGGAAGATGCTGAAGCTACTCTAGACTAGAATAGTATTCTGTTCTCATTTGCACATATACCAATCAGGAGAAAAATTAGGTAAGGCAATAAGCTAGTACAGGTATCCATTTCCATAAACACTTATTTATGTGTAATATATGCAATGTCTTCCCCCCCACCGTTTGCTATTTTTAGTTTGAACTGAGCATAGTCTCTCACCCAGCACCTCTGTGATTCATGTTTCCTCGTGCCTCCAGAGGCAAATACATCTAAATATATTTTAGAAGATCGCTTCTTTCCACCAGCTCTGGAGAACAGCACAAAGATACATCATCACTTAACGTGCAAACCCCTGCAAACCACATAGTTAGGGAGAACTGCACAGAGCAACATCAAGCTCGTGGCTGGTTTGGGTCTCTATTTCAGTGAGCTTGTCAGCAGCAGAGTCTGTAAGTCAAGCAAGTCATTTTCACATAGCTGGAATTGGCCATTATGTTCGAAAGCATTTATCTGGACGCCGAACAAGTGTTTGTTTCCTGGAATAACCACTTATGGAGCATCCAGATTAGAAAGTACAAACATATTGGCTAAACTGAATTAAAGGCAGTCAGCCACTCCAAATTAAACACTCAAGTGAAGATATTTCCAAATACAGTAGCACCAACTGAACATCACACAAATGGGGTAGCCTCATGTTTAAAACATAGGACTGAGAGCTATTAGATCTTAGCTTCCCCTCCTACTTCTGCTGCTTGTCTCTTCCTCTTGATCTCAAGTAAATTATTTATTGTCAAGATTTACATTTCCCTAGATTCAAAAAGAGGCAGTTAGACTCCCTGGCTTTAAAAAGCAGTGTTGCAATAATTAATTCATTATTCTTTGCAGAGCACTCTAAAATTATTAGATGCTGCTGAAGAAATGTATATTATTAGTGCTGTTATATTCCACTTGCAATTCCCAAAATAACTCTACCTTGGATGAATTAACAGTATTCTAAATTCAGTGGTACCTCGAGTCTTGAACCAGCATCTTTCCATGGCAGTATAAAATGAAAGAAGGAAAACAATCCAGCTGTGATCATAACAGGGTTTCTCTTTGGACTATTCTACATCCATCATTTCCTTCAGCACTGAGTTATACACACACACACAACTATACTGACAGCAAGCATGTGAAAGGAAAGACCAATCCAGTCAGCTCAGCAGTGAAAGGCAAGAGACCAGTGTAAATTCTGCAAATTAAATCAGTGGCCCAGCTCCAGCCATGCTGTAAACAGTGATGTGTCCACTATCATATAATTCTTTAGAAAAATGGTAAAGCAGATTTTTTTAACTGGCTTTTTCAAAGCTCAGCAAAATTTATTTAGAAAAATGGTAAAGCAGATTTTTTTAACTGGCTTTTTCAAAGCTCAGCAAAATTTATTTAGAAAAATGGTAAAGCAGATTTTTTTAACTGGCTTTTTCAAAGCTCAGCAAAATTTATTCTTTTAAATTTTGTTTGCATAAGGTTGAGACATCTCTTCAACACTCAATTGCATCCATTTGCTTATGTGAAGGCAAGACATAACTATATCTGCTGCTGGAACTCCTTTTGCTGCAAGTGCAGACTGGACAAATCCACATGGAAATGACCAGTCAGATGTTTAATAGCCCAGGCTGTATCTCTGCTCAAATGCATTTATAAGATAGTTGTAACAACAAATTAAGGGGACAATTAACAGATTCCTGTCTCAAACAACTAACTTTGAATAAGACTGTGTGTGAATCAGGGTGAAAAGTGATGATAGGGAACTTGGTACACTATCATATTCACGTAGTAAGAACAACAGGATGAATTAAATTTTCATTATCAGTGAGAGCAGCAGTTTTGATGGAAACCGATCTTACTAAGTGACCATTTTACTTGACAACTTTTTAAGAGGTGTATTCTATAGCACACCAATGCAACCCAACTGACACCCCTAAATGCCCCATTTTTATTACCTGTTGGTCATCTGGAGTCCATATGCCACAGGTGATCTGACTCTCCAAGTTTATTTCTGAAGACCAGTGTCTTTGTCCGCTGACTGAACCGACCAGCACAAATCCATCTCTATAGGAGATAAGTGCCTGAGTCCCATCATGGCTCCATGTAAAGTCGCTTACCTTAACACATCAAAGACAAGAAAATAGATATATAGGCCATGTAGGATTTTTTTACTGGTTTAATAAAAGGCAGAGTGCACAGAATGAGACAGGCCAACTATCAGCCCAGCTGAAGCTCTACTGTCATGCCTACTGGAGAAAGCACTGTGCCTGCAAAGTGCCTTTGTGACAATTCTTGCAGATTCCTTTCTGAAGGAATAAAGAAAAGTTTCATTTTCTCCTGTTCTTTTTGAAAGGTATAAAGTACCATTCATTGTCCTCTTCATTTGGCCTCTCAGGACCTGATCACTCTTGACTGCAGAGGGAACATGCATACCAACCTGCGCCCCACGATCGTTCACAAGCTCCACAGACCATCTGCCTTCGTATTGTATCCAAACAAATATTCCTCCATCTGCATCGCAGGTTGCTAATTTCTGGAAAGGTTCGTTCCATCTCACCAGCACAACCTTAGAAGATTACAAAGGGAAACAGCATTACCAAAACTGCACGTTGTGCTAACAGCTATTTAACAAGAACCAGCTAAACAACACTGCCAAATAAACATCATCGCATTTAAGCCTTAAAGATGCACAAAATAGCAATTTTTGGCCCAGCATTAGGCACCTCTCAAGAACAGCTGGAATCATTTTGTCACGGTTGTCAGGAAATGCACAATCTCTCACTGTCAGGCCTTTTTGGAAGGCATTGCACACTTTCAATAAAATCATAGGGAACACAGGAATGCAGGACTCCATTATAGAAGCTGCAAACAGGAAGCCCTGCACAGATTATCCAACACTCCCTCAAATGATTCCCCCACTGTAATCTCAGAGACTGTCAGACTCTTCGTCAACTCATCACCTCTTGCTGACTTCAAATAAAGTGGCATGCTCTGCACACAATTTAAATACTCAGATTGAATACTCATATTCAAAACAACCCCTGAGAGTCTCAAATTATTAAAAAATAAAAATTTCATAGGAAAGTTGCTTTGCTACTGTGTGCAGAAGGAATACAAAGCAGCTTTAGGTTCTTCTCTCCACATCAGAGCTATCTGAGCTTTTCTGGAGAATCTAATCAAGTCTAAACCTACCAAATTGCTCTCTCATTTTTAATTAATACCAATTTAACAAATACAGTATCTCTCGAGACCTCAGTACAAAACTGAAAAAAGCATGTCATCCTAGTGCCTGAAGCAAAAATTAGCAGTAAAACCATTTACCTTCTGTTAGTGACTTTTTCTTAAAAAACTTTTTTTCCAAATTAGTTTTACTTCAAAAACATGCAGATATATATGGGACACTAACATTCACACACAAGTAAATTCCTCCCCCAGCTATTTTACTGAGACACAGAGTATGCAAACAAAGTAAACATATATTAAATACTCAATTAGTAGAGTGTTATTTCAACTACCTAATAAACATCCAACTGTAATGATGCTTTTTCATAAAACTAAATAGATAATTAATCATCTAAAAGAGACAGGCAAAATTTTCCTGAAATGTATTTTGCTGTTTACAGAGATGGACTGACCCTTCTAAAGATTCCAGTCCTAAGATGAGCCCTAAGTAGACAGACCCTTCCCAAGGAAATCAGCAGTTGTTTTCAGAACTAGGACATAAATATGCACACCTAAAACCTAAACTTGACAGCTGAGGGATGATTTTACACTTATTTACTGAGTGCTACACTTATTCAGAGTGTCAAGGTCAGAACTTAAGAACGTGTCTATCAGTGGAGCTCACCAGCCTGAAGCATCAACCCTTGAACCATTGAACAACCACAGGAAAACCATTTCTTCGTTCCTATGTAAAGATTAGGGGGAGAAGCAAGTATGACAAATCACCTCTCTGTTGTTACACAGCTTAGAAGAATCCCATTTGAGATTTTGCAGAAAAACACTTGCTTTTACTTAACTATAACCCTGCAGCTGTACTCTAAGTCACCAGTCCTGTTTCCAGTTGGGCAAATTATACCCATACCCCTAGATGCATTATATCACACACAGCTTTTTTAAAAAAATTCTTATGTTGGAAGAGCAGTAAATAAAATAGTCCATCACAGCAACGCAAGCAGATGCACTTTGTTGGAGGTTTCACTCTGTCCCTTCCACCTAAACAAGAATAGCACAGATTTGTCAAAATTTTGTTTTCATTTTGGTATAAATCCAATGTACAGAGCCATAATTTCATCCACCCTGAGGCAAAATGCAACGATGACATAACTGTACTCGCCAGCAATGCCAAACAGTATTATGAAAGAAGTGAAGAAAAACTCAAGTGTAACACTGAAAAATCTTCATCTTTAAAAGCTGGGAGCTGCTAAGGCTAATGATGACCATTAAGGAGTGGAAGGTACTTATCACCACTAAAAACCAGATCTTTAAACACTTAGACACTGCTCATGTTTCACAGATCATACCAAATGAATTCTGCATCATACCAGAATGAATTGCTAGACAAAATTAAGGAACAAAAAGAAAACTAGTTGTTCAAGTAACATGAATGCTTTAGCTAACACCATTAAGAATGCTACTACCTGTCTTCAACACTGTTTAGTCGGGCAAAGATATTGTGAGATACACACACAATTTTATAGATTAGACATACAAGTTGACTTTGTAATACAAGCTATGGGCAAAGTGACAACAGTTACTTTGTTGTGTTTTGTTTCTTTTCTGTTTTAAATAGGAATCTTGTTAAAACTTGAAAATTTGAATTCAGATTCTGTACAACCTGTCTTTTGTTTAGATTTGATAAAACATCCAAGGGTACATCTGAATGTAAACAAGATTACCTAGAGCCTCCATCCATCTCAATTAGATACAAATTAGTAACTTCCAAAATAAGCTTATTGCTTTGCAATCAGAAATGAAAGCGAGACAATGATTTTTATATGCCTTCTGATAACAGCCTCATAAGGAAGCAAATTTGTAAATTTGAAAATTCAACTCATTTAAACACAGAGCAAATGTTATTTTACGAGGTAATTTTAAAGATGCTGCCATAATTTACATTTAACATCTGACTACAGGTGCTTTGCCCTAAGTATTAAGATGACTTTTGGCTTTTATGTTGGTTCAAATGTAAAGCATACGAAAACATGTCCCATTGATAGCACACTTAAATAACGCATAAGCTCGAATTACCCCTCCACAAAGAGGAATTTTACTGCTAACTCATAAATGCAAAGATATCATTACTTTCACTAACAGCTTCAACTCACAGAGGACCCATCTTTACTTCTGCCTTTATGGTCCTCTGCTTTCTACTTAGCATCTTCTCACAGGTACTGAAGGTCTGAACTGTTTTATCTTGCATTCAAAAGAGCAAGAATGTTGGTGCACGAAAGTAAGTTGTCTGTGGACCATTTGTGGTCCACACAGCCTCTCTATATTGTCTAATTATTTTTGTTTGCTTGTTGGTTGGTTGTGGGGTTTTTTAATTCTATAAAAATTGCAAATCGTGCTCGTTCTACTGTTGAAAAAAAATGTATCACAGGTATTAATCAGCTTCTAAACTGCCATCTCACATTGGATATGATCTCCCATGAATAAAACTTCAAAGAACTCCTAGCCTGAGATATTAAGTACAACGTAAAGCCAACAATTTGCCCCTAAACAGGATGCTTGCACAAAGCTGTGAGCTTTTCAGTCAGTCCTGTGTTTTCTTTGAGCTCCTTTTTACACAAGGAATAGTGGTAAAAAATTTGTTTCAAAACTGCAGCATTCAGGCCCTTCAATATCTCTGGTTTAATTGCCAACTTGATGTTTAGGAATTAAATTTAATTAGTCCGAAAGGTGCTAGAAGCTCTACCCAAGAACTGACTGCATACTTTAATGCTGCTAACAATGTTATTAAGTTTTTAGACAAGAAATTTTAAGTAACTGCAATTTTGGAGTAGCAAATGTGGGATTTATAGCAAACACGCTCTCTTCCTAACAGAAACTGGGTTTGGTAATCTAAATTTCTAACGTGCTGTTGACACCTTTATTAATTTTTTCACATTTTCTAACACAATACAAGACCACTAAAATCCAAAGCATTCTGAGAGCTTTTGTCATTCCTAATTTCATTATGGTTTTTGAAGGAGATAACTGCAAATATGACACCAATCAGTTTTGCAAGAGCAAAAGTCCTTAATCTAGAATACCATACAACAGTCACTACTGAAATCTTATTTCTGTACATACAGTACATAATTGCTAGAGAAGCAAGGGACAAACATCTACAAAAAAATAAAAGGGGTAAGTAAATAGGGCAATTAGTTCCTAGAGTTCCTTAACAAATTTAGATAGATTTTATTATGGATATACTGTAGTGAGTCACAGTGACTCATTTTTTTAAATCTCTGATCCTCCACCCATTTTACTGGGGAGACACATATGCTCTAAAGATAGAGGTCTTCTCCAGTATTCATTTTCACATATGCTATGGAGATGTGCTTGCAGATGGACTGCCACGGCAATAGAGAGCAGAGAATACTCCATGCCAATGTTTGATTACAGCACAATTTGCTACACCTGAGGAGCCACGTTCCTGTATCCGGCAGGAGCATTTCTGCCATTACAAGTGAAGTTGACATCTTTGCAGGGCACACAGGATGTGATGCATCATAACTCCATCGAGCATATGGAATAGCTGGCCTTTCCCTCCCCAGATAAATCATGCTACATTTCTAATGCTATTGAAAGTGCCAAAATAGTTCCACCTTCCTAGCAGTGACAGCCAAAGACCTAACTGCTCCCAGGACAGAATGACAAAGGAGATCAAGCTACTGCCTACAGTAGCAGAGTACAGGACTCAGTCTATCCAAAGGCTTCTTTCAATCCTATGCTTTTAGGAAAGTACTCAACTTTAAAGGAACATAAAAAGGTTAAAAGAAAGCATTGACAAAAGGGACTGGGCCATCTACCTAGAATCACTGAGCATCACCTGTTTGCTTTATCAAGTAGTCCTGTTATGCAACTCCCTAATAAATACATTGACCTTTACTCATGGTTACAAGTATGGATAAATATGTGCATACAGGAGGTGCAACACACTGGCACACATTACAGTTTATTAATGGCCACAGAGCCGAAAAGAATGTGTAAATACATCTATCAAAGAAAAAAGATGAGTGTGCAGTGGGGAACAGAGATGAAACACTGAAGTACAAGAACCGGAGAAAACAATGACCACCTCTACATGCTTACTGTATTTCAGTGCCTCTCCCTCCATAGCACCGAGAGATACAGATGCACATATACACACATATGTGCATATACATTACACACATATAACAGGGGTATGTGCACAAACACACATCCCTATCAAATCCTTGAGGAACCTGTGCCAGCTTTGTACATTCGTTACTTTAATTGAAGTGGATTTGTGCAACTAAAATGTAATTTGAAAGTTGGAAGAGGCACCCAGAATAAGCAGTAGAGTCGCAGTTAACGAGCTATTGCTTCCCAATATACTTTACCTATAACAAATATTTAGTTCTAAATGGTTCTGCGTATGTTTAGCTCAACGAAACATTTAACTGTCTTTTAAATATCAGTATTTTTTAAAATAAAGGTTATCTAAGTTTTCTCTCTCCTAATTTCTCATGCTGCAGATTATTTGCAATTGTTCTTACTTTCACTCTCACTTATGACCTTTACTTCGTGCCATTACAATAATGTCAGGATAATTCTCTCCATTCAAACGAATTCAATCACACAAAGAGCATTATGTAAGTATTTTTCCTACTAATAATACTAGACAAAAAAGCAGCAGACGTGGTAGACAGCGAGTTGGCATCAGCCATCTTCCCCATCCTCCTTGTCTTCTCTTGCATTTTCTAATGATACACTCCCTATCTCTCCCACACCTGCAGAACTCTGACTTTTTGTTTCCAGTGACATTACAACCGGATGGAGGTGCTCCATTTGCATATGGAGCTGTCACTTTCCTACGTATGATACCCATCAAGGAATTACTATTACTAAGAAGGAACTGCTACTATTAATAACAAACATTGTGCTGCAGCTAAAGAATGGCAAATCTATAATGGCATCTACATTTCTTGAGAAAAACTGCCAGCTCACAAGAGGGGCTGCAGGTTACAGGGGGGGTAAATGAATGGCAAATGAGTTCTGGGAGACAGAAAACACCATCCAAATTCTTCATGTTCCTCTAGTCTAAATAATAAACGTGAGGTCTCCTCCTAGAAGGGCTGGAGCAGCCCCCAGACATCTGAGGGATTGATGTCATGTGTTATCCCTATCCCTGCCTTGGGACAAGCCGTGGTCAGTGGTGCTGTGCGCCAAGGGCACGGCAGCTGTTCACAGCCCCCAGGGGTTCGGCTGCTGCCACCAGCACAGCTTTCCACTGCCACTCGTACATCCTCTATCCCAGGATCCTACATTTTCATTGAAAGAAGCGTATTACTCCGCAGCTGCTGTCATCTTGCTTGTTCTGCTCTTTGAAAAGGAGTTTCAATTATTTTTTCTTAAGCTTACAATCTGATTTCATGGTATAACACTGTCAATAAGCTAAGCGTGTCACCTGGGGACTTAGCCTTGTGCTAACTGAAATCAGAAGTAAGGCTGGACCAGCAATAAAGGGCTGACCTTAATGGAAATGAAAGGTCCAACCCTGTACCTTCTTCTGACCAGACTTCTCTGTGACTTTCATGTGAAACCCTACTCCAAACTCCTAACCCAAACACCTCAGGTAAAGCTCTGAAGTTAAGCACAATGTAGGGATGTGTTAGAAGCTCTGTGCCATCTTGTTGGATATGCTTGCTCTAATTTTTTCCCCCTTTCTCCTTGGTGTTTGTTTTCATAATGCCCAGGGCACACACCAGGCTGACAAAGACTTGGATCAGCTGTGCAGCTACAGAAAGAGAAATGGCCAGGTAGGAGCACTGCAGCTCACCAGCAACAACCCTCTGAGTATGCGCAGGGGAGGCATCCATTCCCCCAGGGCTCACTTACTCTACGTGTGAGTGGCTGGTAGCCTCTGCAAGTAACAGCGTGGTTGCCCACCCACTGGGAAGAATGTTGATGCTCCCGAGCAAGTTTTGTTTATTTGCTTTGCAGATGAATGATAAACATGCCTATTTTTAAAAGGTATCTTAAGGTTGGCATCCAACCCACTACATACACCTATTTTTGAAAGGTATCATATGGTTGGCATCCAATCCCCAACGGATGCCAGTCTGATCTTTAAAAGCTTGAGGAAATTATTTTGGCAAACAGACAATGGCAAAAAAAAATGTTTTGAGAGCTGCTTTGCGGAAGGAACGCCTTTAGTGTGAATAAGATGTTGTCTTAAAAATACCTAGACTGTCAACATCTCACTGAATACATTTAGGGGCCTTGATAGTAAACTGCCAAGACAAGGACTCAGAAAGGCTCTAAAGCTTTACAAATCTCCTTACGTTCCTTAAGTGATACACTTCATTTTAAGAAATACACCCTCAAACTCCATTAGTCCCAAAGATTTGCCACATAACTATTTTATTTGTTCACAGAACTCAGAATGTGTTAAGTTACCACCTATTTTAGAGGAAAACATGCCCAAGACTCCTCACAGGTACCAAACAAGAAGTGTAATGCTCCTATGAATGAAGTGGCTCACAGTTCTAGAGGAATTACTCTTTTCACTTTGGACTCAGCACATTTAATTGTGACTTCAGAGAACCACAGGTGTGGGGGACATTAAAAAAAAAACCTCACACCAACAGAAATCAGCTGTATCCAAAGTATATCCCATACATATGTTTGGGCAGAAGAAGATGTGACAGGTCAGAACAGGAAGTCACATGTGAGAGAGAAATAACAGGTGATATGAACCTAACATGGATGAGAAGATGTTTGTATCTACCTACTGGTTCTCAGTTGAGTAAGTTTGTTAACTACTCCTTCAAGGGCTGTTAAAGAAAATAGTTGGTTGTAACCTGAAGGAAAATAATTAAGGCATGAAAAAGTTAAGACTTAATCACCCATATGCACAAGGTAGCTGCGCACTATGTTCTTGGAAGGGAAATTGGTGGAGGTCTGCTCATCTCCCATCTTGCAGACAACACTGCGACAGTGAGAAGGTCTATGGTGTGCTTTTGACTCCCTTCCCTTCACAAGGATTCTCAAGTCCCAAAAGCTCTTTCACAGGAAAGACAGCTGTTTCCACAGAAAAATAATTTTGAAGTTATGCCACACTCACTTTCATTGAGGGAAACTCCTCTATGGCATGCACATTACTACCACTGCCTCCTGTCAATGGTCATCTTGTACTTGGGCTGTAAGATACTTCCATTTAATTGCCCATACATACTCCCTATAAATGCAGGGGCAAGTCCAAGTTAAACAAAAATAAATCAAAACTGAATGCTGGTAAGGATGAGCAAAGGATAAAATAGTACTTCCATCTCCTTCCTTTGTAAGAAAAAAGATTTCACTTTGTTGCAGTTTCGATACAGATAAAATACCATAATAAAGAAAGGAGGGACAGCTATTCTAGCTAAAGATGAACAACCATTTTTCTATAAGATCGAAATACCAAGAACAATACAGTTCCCCCCCTTTCTAGCAAATCACTGACGAGCACCATTAGGAAAGGTTCATTCCTGGTAAAAATAAGACACATGCAATAACTGTGCTGAGCTGGAAGTTCCTTGGGTTTGAGAACCTATGGTGGTATTTTCCCACCACAAAAAAAAAAAAAAAAAAAAAAAAAAAGCATTAGATTTGAAATCTCTTGTATTTAGTCTACATTAAATTAAAAGTACAAGAGCCTAATGCTCATTTCACTAACATCAGACAAAATTACATTACAGATGGTATAAATCGGGACCATTTCAAAAACCTCCACATTTACATTCACTTTTGGACTGTGTATGAGAAGCTCATTGTAAATGAACCTCGTGGTCCAAGAACAAAAATAACACTGTGACATCCACCAATGCCTCATCAGCACGATACGAATTCAGAGTCCATGCACATCTTTGTTAGAAGTTTTGAGGGAAGAAAAAATCCAACCAAAACACTCCAACCATAAAACAGATTTAAAATACTTTCTATTGTTTTTCACCTGGCTAAAAACAGAGATAAATATTGGATGCAGAGATATAGAAACCCTGTAACAGAACCTATGTCTTGTCTCTCTATGGAGACAGATATGTGTCTATGTGTCTACACAGACACTATAGAAATGTGTCTATGTACAAATATGTCTATTTCTTGTCTCTCTTCCTTTTAAAAATATCCAAAATGAAGGAACACCAAGTGATTACATAAAAAAAAGAAACTCCAACACCACCTCCTAAATAAAACCCAACAAAACTAAAGAAAAACACCCACAAATAACAAAACAACAAAACAAAACAGAGGAAATGGGAAAACCATAAACACTACTGAAAACCATTCCAACTCAGAACTAACTAGCTCTGCTTTGCCTTTTAACAGCAGCTACTTAGGAATTCCTATACTATCTTCCCACCCTGTGAATGGTATCTTGTTCAGGAATATCCCCAGGGCAATGTATTGCTGGAGAAAGCCAGGGAAGAGACTATGACAGACATCTCTTCCTTATACTCAATCTCCCCAATTTGGTGGCTAAAAATTCCTGATCAAGTGTTCATATAATAGTGGAATATAACTTTATAACTTTACATGCATATATTAATAAAAAAAAAATTATTCAAGAAAAAAACCCTACTAGGAAATTTTAAAAGAAAACTCTTTAAAATGTAATACAAATTCTGTTATATAAAACCATGCTAGTTAACAAGAGGAAGGAGGTAACACAAGTTCTTCACTTTCTGGAGTCTATTCTGAGAAGTGCCAGAAAAATAATGGTGTCTCACGACCACACACAGAGGATCTGCTCATATCAAATATACTAAGTCTGTCTATATCAAATATACCACGGTGACAGATCATTTTTCACTTATCAGATATTCAAACTCATAAAGCACAACAATTAAGTAACATTATTCCAGGTTTCTCAACATCATCATTAGCATTTGTGGTGGAGGTTTTATAATCAGAAGCTGACCAGTGACTCTCTTCATGATTTTACAGGTTAGACTATAATTTAGCTTGAACCTGCTCAGCTAAAGTCACTGTGAAGGTCCTCCAAACAAGCCTTAGATAGAGCCTGACTGCAGCACAAAATTTGTGCAAGTGCTCTCCAAGGAGATGAACTTCACTCATTAAGTGATACAGTAAAAACTTGATTTTTGTCAGCAACGCAAACAGACAAGACCTTAAAATTCACAAGGAAAGTGTCAGAGAGCGTTGTCCAAGCATGACTATTTTTCCAACAGCTACAATACTTCAACCCTAATTATTTTTTTCAAACACAAGGAACTAAAAATAATCCAAACTTCAGCAGAAGCACAGATCAGCTCTTCAAATCTATTATGATCTCCCAGGTGATAATAGCTGTGCACTAATGTAATTAAGCTGAGTTATGAGGTGGATTTGAGACAGATGGTATAGCTGGGCACTTCACTGCTGAAGTGGGACTACTTTCCTATCTGAAATACCCAACTATTGTTATCCCAATAATCAAGTCCACCCATATGACCTCTGTGTGAGTTACACAACACTATAGAACATTTCTGTCCACCTGAGGAATACTGGTGACCTTAAATTAGCCACAGATACTGAGAAAAGAAAGCATTTATATAATTTTTATTGGACTGCCTGGACTGTCTTTGTGCGACTCAGGGAGACTGTGCATCCCTAATCCTTTTGTGAGAATGAGGAAATTCCACCATGTTATTTTGCAACGGTAGGACACCTGCTTTAACTTCCAGCACAAGGCCACCACCCGAACCCCACCTGCTGGCTGCCCCAGAGGTGTCACTCACACAATGTTCAGCTAGTGGCATTTAGGACAGCTATTGAAGGGACTGTGTAATTGCTGAGATGGACACAGAAAACAAAGTGGAAAATGAAACAGCGTCTACTTCAAAGGACAATGAAAGAGAGGAGCAGTTAGTAAAACAGGGAATGCAGAAAGGGCAGAACAGCCTCTCAGAACCTGCACTTCTCAGGACAGAAAGGTACAAAAAGGAGAACTAAATTAACAACACAGTAACTAAAAATCCCAGTATTTACATGCAAGACATTCATCTTAGCATATCATAATAAATAAGACAACGGATACCTATCAAGAATTATTTTGTTTCTATATATATATAAACATATTACCCCCATGCAGGCTCTGATTCAGGCTTGAGACACACTGGCCCACTTAATTTGCAATAGTATGAGACAAACTTCTGACAATGTGAATACCAGATAAAGAAACACCATACTCTAAGAAATGCCAAACAGCAGATTTTGAAAATGCCATCCTTGCTTTGGCTGGCCTGCAATTCTGCACAGACTGTTTTCAGAGCAAACCTCTGTAAGAAGTTTTATCTACATTTGCTATTTCTCCACGAAATAAAAACTGTATCAAGATGCAGTTGGTCAAGTGACCAATAATTTCACTTGCTTGACTCTCCAGAGAACACAAGGGAGCTATAAATACCGGGTTGAATTAGTTACTTGGACGGAAGGATAGTAACAGGCAAAGTGGACAACCCCAGAAAGCACAAATCACTGCTATTGTTTTTTACCACTGTGGCATACAGAACTCTCAACTAAAATGGACCCCTATGCTGTTGGAACTGCACATCTTATGATCAAGTACAGCCTTTGGAGTTTTTAGGCTTGAAGACAAAGCAAAAACCAGGCTAGGCTAGGGAAGCTCTGCAGGGAAGGTTTGCTCTACAGAACTGTAAAATGACTGTATCAGCCTCAAGAGGGGCAAACTATAGGTTGGGAATGCAATCTGTGGGCATCCCAGTGGGATATAAGGGTCACCGTGAGACTATCAGGTCGCTGGCAGTAAGGGTGAAGGTAACACACATCTAACCAAGGACAGTACTAGACCTTATCTAATGCAAATGTTAACAAACATATTGATTACCAGTGGTTCAGAAAGCAGTGTTCAAGGAACTGAGATAAAACTGACTTGCTTCTCAGAGACCAAAGAGCAACAATATTCAACCTTTAACAACCCAACCAGCATATGAACCACAGACTAGAGATGGAAGTTGTCAGATATGTATCCAAGAGCATGAGCCAGCTAGCCTATATGCACTGCATCACTGGAAAGTAATTTTTATAGTCTAGTTTATCCTCTGCTTCACTCAAAAAAAGAGAGGAAAAGCAGTAAGTACAAACATTTCTGCTCTCTTTCTTCCCCTCAGTAAAATCCTTAAGAAAATTTCACCAGGCAAAATGAGCAGATGTTTTCTGTCCCAAGTCACTTGCTTGTCAACGTACATATGGAATATTTAATGTTTAAAATACATTGCTAGGGTCATAATTAGTGGCACAGGGTCTAGTTGGAGTCTTGTCACTAGCGCTGTCCCCCAAGGTTCAATACTGGGCCCAGTGCTGTTTAACTTATTCATCAGTGACCTGGACAAAGGGACAGATGCCTCTTTGGAGATTTCACTGACACAAAGCTGGGAGGAGTGGCCGATAGCCCAGAGGGCTGTGCAGCCCTTCAGAAGGACCTTGACAGGCTGGAGAGAGGGGCAGAGAAGAGCTGTCTGAGGTTCAGCAAAGGCAAATACAGGGTCCTGCCCCTAGGGAAGAACAACCCCATGCACCAGGACACGCTGGAGCCTGACCTGCTGGGAAGCAGCTCTGCAGAGAAGGACCTGGGGGTCCTGGTGGGCAACACGCTGTCCATGAGCCAGCAGTGTGTCCTGCTGGCCAAGAAGGCCAAGGGTGTCCTGGATGCATTAGGAAGAGCGTTCCAGCAGGTCTCTGACTGTCACAGTCCAATGAAGTTCAAACTCAAAAGCAGAAAACACTGACCCCTTTCTCAGGCATCCACAGCACTACTTCAGACTGGGCTGGAGAAAATACTTGCCTTCATTCTATGCTTGATTTTAATTTCTTTATGAATTACAGATTTTAAAGTAAGTTTTGTCCTTCTTAAAAGAGTTTTAAAGCATGGAAAGCAATCAAAGTTTTGAGACATTATATAAGAGGCAAAAAATAATAAAAAAAAGCATACTGGCAGAGTAGTCATGCTAAGGACCAGCAAGTAGTGGAATGACATGAAAAAACAAGGGAGGCACAATACTATTAGATGTTACTGTAAGAAATAGGATGATATTTAGGAAACTGTATTTTAGGTAAAATATCAAGTAAAGCTTTCAGAAATGAAAGGAATAGTTGAACAGTCTTCTAAAAGAAAAGGGGGAATGAAGCCAACCTTTGGAAACACTTCATACAAATTTTTACATAGTGTAAGAAGGTATATTGCAGGGAATTTTTTTTAACTGACATGGTTATTGCAGTTCAGTGGTTCTGTTATTAAATAATTTGTTTCTTATTCATTAACTGAGAGTTAAGAAAAATAATTGTGTTTTATTAATAAACATAAATTACTTTAATTTTCTAATGTTTTTACAGAACAGTATCACTTTAAAGCTCATTTCAGTGCTGAAGTGTTGCACATATGGACTAAAGACGTATTATTTCAGGATAAGTATGTGATAAAAAGCAAGTCCTATTCTACATAGCATACAGAACAGTCCTATTCTACGCAGGAGGGTAAAGAGGAATGATCTGTGACTTTACGTAACTATGATTAAATCATATTTCTGTGTCTGTGTATAGTCTGGGGGTATAGGGGATGGCTGTCTAGATGGTCTGCCAGCTATTTCCATGTCTCCAAGCAATCAGTCATTCCAGTAAGTTTTGCTGTGTGTGTGCTCTTGTTGAGAGAGCACACACACTTTGAAATGTTAGTCTGCTTGCATTTCCAGTGCACAACATTTCCTACAGAGTAACAGAGTGAAACAGCCCAGGAAACATTAACTTTCTCAGAAACCTTTAATAATTAGAGCAGTGACATCGTTAGCATGATGATCAAACAGCTCTACTTGGAAATTGTTTGTTCATATCATGCAGCTACTGGTCTTGGGAAGGAGATTAATTGTATGGGTGGTTCTGAGCACATCATATCATAACAGAGAAATCAGAGGGTCTCCCTCTCTCCAAAAAAAGCAAAATGGAGTGTTAGAGCCACAAATCAAAAGCACGGAATCAAAACTGGGACCCTGGATCCAACAGAGAGTGATTTTCACCAAAGTTCTTTATGCAGTACCAAAGAGTACTCTGTGTTGGACTCAAGGATACTACAGGGACCATCCAGTACCACAGCATTTAGATGCAGGAGTGGAGCAGCCCCAGAAAGCAGACTCATGACCAAGCTCAGCTAGCACAGGGCAGGAGATGAAGCTGAGCTGAGAAGGCTCCAGCTAAGCGTCCCCAAATAGTGGAGCACAGAGATCCCACAGCCACAGCTCTCACTGACTAGCTTCCTCCATTATCCACCAAACCAGAGCTTCAGCTGGAAGCTGGTTATGCAGCTCATGGCAACCACTGCCTCCTCCTGCTTTGCCATCCCAGCTTCTGCCACCAGCCAGAAATATTTCAGCAAACCTCCATGTCAGCACCAACCACATCCTTGTAGTTATATCCCGCTTTGCCATCATTTCTACATAGTAATTCCTTCAAAGTACATTTCTGTAGAAAATACCAACAAAATTGTTGTGCCCAGGTATCCACGATGCCCACATCCGACCACTGCTTGGTATGAGCCATGGCAGGGGCATCCAGCCTGGCCTGCAGCCATGCTCTCAACCATATTCGGTGATACTGCATGCATCACCAAATCCCAAACTCAGTATCAGAAGAATGATTTTGCTCCTAATGTGCCATTTGCCAAAGCTGACACCCTTGTTGTGGGGGAACAAGCACGATTCAGGGAGCCCTGGGCAGTGTCTCCCTGCAGAGTGAGGGAGTGCAGAAGAGGCAGCTACTGAGAAACCTTCAGTGCCCAGCTTCACATAATCTTGAAATACTAGGTTTATCAGTACTAAAAATAAAACCATGTGATGCGGAGTCATGCACTGGAGAGTCTGTTGTTAATGCCATGAAAACCCAATAGCTGAGATACTGTAACCATAAGCCAGTCATCTGGAGTTAATAATCTTATTTGCATTTATGACCCAGTTAGTTAACGCTATTTTAACAGAAATAATGCCAGCCTTCTTAATTTTTCTAAAATTCTGTTATTATTACTGCATAGGCATATGCACGATATTAGGCATTGATTTCCCCAAACTTTCAAGTAGGGTGGGTTTTTTCCATACCATTTCACTGATTCCAATCAGCAGGTTTGCGTTATGCTTGCCATTTGAAGGCCAAATATCAGCATTTTCCATTAACATTTTGGAATTACCGTCTCTTCTGGCAATTAAGCAGAAATTAGTTTCTTTTTTTGCATATATAGCTTTCCCTTCTCAGGAGGATTAGATTTCCAAGGTCTTATCAAATAGCTAACTCATACCTTTGAAATCCATATACAACATCATTAATTATTGTTCGGAATATTTTGAATTACCCTAAATATCATGTCACCTATAGCGAAGCACAACTCAGAGAATAACTACACCAGCTCTGACTTGAATGTAAGACTGCAGGTGCTGTTCCTGGGGAGGTTACTATCAGGTAAAATGGCAGGACCACAGGAACTGACTGACTGATACCTTGCAAGTGTCAAATTCATATACAGACAAATATCATTTAATCCAATCAAAATCTTGACAAAAATGAGGAACTGCTCATCACTATGTCCTCACATACTCACGTGCATATCCATGAAAACCATACACACTGGAACTGCACCAATGAGATACGCTTTCGCAGGCAAACAAAACCAATAAATTTCTTAGCTTAGGTTTGCTTATTCCCTTTAACAGTTTAACTGAAGACTTCAGGCAAAGAGAACAGTTCCTTACATCATGCCTTCCAGTCACTGTAAGTGAAACAAACTCCAGAACACAAGCGCAGAAAGCTCTCTTGCTTTTAGGGCATTTTTAAGAGATGAAGATCTTTTACTCATACACGTAATGCACATATGACCAAAAAAAGGCAACTCAACACCTTCTACTCAAATTTAAGGTCACATCAGTTCCTGACCTCATTACATTTCTGGAACCCCATCCTTGAATGCATCTGTTTAGCCACAGATCTTGGCGACTCCAAGAGATGCTGGGAACGACCCTTACCTGGGTTACTCTGTTTCAGTGCCTGAAAAGAGACCCAGTCACTCTGAATTCAGGTACCACCCACACAGGGGTGCTCTCCAGCATGTTACTGAGAATCAAAAATAATTTCACACCTTGCATACAACTATTAATGAATTACACCACTAACCTAACACTTTATGTTAAGAGGGAAGGACAACCAGCAACAAAATAGAAAGATATCCCTAGTAGCTGGTCTTAAAAACTCAAGGCTAATACTCCCTTTAGAATTGCTCAACATGGATTATGGCAGCCGTAAATATTTCTGATATTCATTTAAATACCTTTTTAAAAACCTTATTAAGTTCTTCAGCACAGCAACTTACTGCTGCAGTGACTTTCACACTTTAATCACAGATCTGAACAAGAATTTCCTTGTATCAGTTTTGGAATTTGCAACCTTCTGATTTCTTTAAATAGTCACTTACCTTAGTACTTTAAGACAAGCAAACAGAGACTTACCCCAATCCACCTTCTCATTACCATTTGCTGGTTTCTACAGTTTTAGCACGCCTCTTCTCTGACTCATCTGCTTTCTAAGGTAAACAGTCAAAATTTTCCTCAGTTAACTCTCCACGACTGAGACTTCCCCAATTCTTTTTCAGCTTCATCTTGTGTTCTCAGAACTCCCACTTACTCTTGAATGCTATTTTGAGGTGAGACAAGGGCGTTGTGGATATATCAGTTTTTACTTCTGGTAACAATCTGCATGCTGTTCTTTATTACCTTTCCTATTCTTAATGGCCATTCTTAATGATATGTTTTCAAAATTACCGGGATTTTTTCTATTACTATTGTATTTTTCAAGTCAGCCACATACTGAAAAAGAGCTTGCTATTCTCAGGTCCAGCTCCTTCCTAAGCGGGGCTCTCCAAGGGGGCGTGTAGGACTGACAGCCTCATAGCTCTCCATGCTCAGGGATCAGGCACCATTTAGGCAATTCCCAGTTCTGCCTTTCAGCAGGGCTAATGGGGCAGGCAGAATGGCACAACAGTGCTGTTTCACGGCTCTAAGAACAGAACAGTCCCCACCAGTCTGAAGTGGGGATCTGTCAACTTACCACTGTTAATAGATCTAACCGGGTAACATGCCTTTTGCTTCTATGTTCAGTACAGGTTTTGAGTCATCCTAGTCATACCACATTTCTTAATAACCATCTGCGAAGGGCAACGAAACTTTCTAAAAGCTTTCATTACTCGAATGAAATGATTTTCCATATTCCAAAACACCTTTCTCCCTGTCAGTTTGGCATCATTTCCTTCTGTGCAATCTCAATGGCTGCAAGCTATGAATTGTGACATGACAGTAATTATTATCTCAGCTAATTTGCCAACTACCAGTATAAGCTTACTGGGATGTAATTCTCTAGATGCTTCCCAGAGCCTTCTAACACATTTATAGTTCCACATTCTTATTATGTTATTTCTAATAAGAATGCATATATTTTGTCCAACACCTCAGCCACCTCATACTTGAGCTCTCAATAAATTTGGACACATATCTGCAGTGAGGATTGGCACTAATGAATAATTTAATATTTCTGCAATATTGTACTTTCGTGAACTGCTCCCTCTATGCATAGCAATCCACCCAGCAGGCCCCTCAGTTGTCTCACCAACTTCCAGCTTCTCATTCATTTAAAGCACTCTCTGTTGTCTGTTCCTTTTTTTTTTTCCTTCAGCAGTGTGCTCCACTGCCAGTATTTTGGCCTTTTGAGGTCCATTTTTATGTGCAGTAGGATTACCTTATGGGCTTTGAGAGTTCCAGAGCTAAGCACCTTCAGAAGACAGTGGTTTGCTTCTCTCCAGGCAAGGTGCTTAAAAAAAGCCATCAAGTTACTGGATCCCAGCTGCAGGATCTCAGGGCAGAGGTACTGCCCAGGCTCTGCTGGGGATGGAAGAATAGACTCTCCCTTCCCTGCTTCTCTCACTTGCAGGACTACAGGGAAAAAATGCTTCTGGTAAGGGGACACTTATACTGTAACTTTCCCTCTGTTTGTTAGATTTCAAAACACACCAGAAGGTTACAAATCATCTCATTTATAGTTTAACACACAAAAGAATTCAAGTATTTTAATGTGGTCATCAGGAATAGAATAATACTAACAGTTCAACAGACAAAAAGCTGGAAAAGTTTAATATTTTTAAGTTAAATTTGTAAATTTTGGGTCTGAGATTACTTTTGAATGCTTGTGTAAAAGAACACTATAGACATTAACTAAGAAACCTAAGACAATTAATGAGATTATTGAGAAGGTCTGTCTCCTACAGACCTTATCTCCCTTGTCCTATAGACCCATTCTCACCTTTTCTGATGAGATAAGGAGAGTTAATAGCTCCACAAGAGATTCAGGCTGAATGACTGTGCCTAACTCTTTGCCCTACTCATCACAGCTATACAGTGCCTATACGTATGATACTTTAAACATGAAGTGTGTCCCCTTGCAGTCTCTAGCAGCCACAGAAGAACGAGCAGAGTACATTAAAAGTACAGCACGTACCAAAAAAACCCCAACAAACCACCAAACAAAACAAAACAAAACAAAGCCAAAAAGGGATGCCCATGTTGTTTGATCCTTTTGCTCTTCTCAAGCATTACATGCCTTTACATTCTCCGTTACCGAGGCTGAACAGGGGCTTATTAGGCTACTCTGTAACCAAGCCCAAAATAAATAACATTTGACTTGCCTTAACAACACAGGGCATTGCCTTCCCTTACAAGTAACCTGAGTTGACAGTCGCAGTATGCAATCCTCCTGTTTTCTAAACAATGCTTCAAGTAATTCTTACCGTAGCACTAAACAGAACGAACGGTTCGGCTGTAAGTGAAACAAGAAATGCATGACATGGTATGACTTGATGCATACTTTGAACAAAAAGCCAGCACTGCTGAACCAGTGCAGTGCTTAGGATCTACACAAACCCTCTCAGGTTGGCTGAGAGAACTCTTCCAGGCGCCATTCTTTGTGGGAGACTCAGGAAGAGCTGCTGTATAAATTTTCTTCAGCGGGCAAAATTCCCACTTCAGCTGCTTGCTCCCACGCCTGGTTCCCATCTTACTGTTCCTTCGTTTGTGCCAATGCAGTTGTGTGAGCGGCCACACAGCACATCAGATTGCAGAAAGAATCTCTCACAGCTATTAAGCTGTTGCTGAACTACAGTGCAGGAAAATAAACTTCTTGAATGAGCTGTGATACCACAAAGCTGTCCATGGAAGTGCACCCATGGCCCTTGGACAGCATGGCAGTGACAGAAGCAGCCTGGCCGTGCAGCAGAGCACGTTCATCTGATGGCTGCGGCCTCTTGTGCCCAACGCTGCTCAACTTCCACACTGGCTTTCACCTGCCTTGTTAAACCCTGGAGCTGAAGACGGGCTACAGTCCTACAGAGCTCCAAAACCTGGGTGCCTTCTGAGGGAGCTCTCGGCAGGCCCGGCCCCGGCCAAGAGGAACCCTGTGCTGGTGCACAGCCCAGGCTGCAGCACCAAGCACTGGAGAACAACACGCGAGAAGTCTGCGGTTTGTTTTCACAACCCCTGAACACAGAAGCCCTCTCTGGCCATTAAAGGCTGTTCAAAGCAGCAGGAGGACATGAGTTAAAAGAGGATGATCTGCTCTTCTCATCATGAGGCTGATGCATGCCTTGAGATTCTGTGCTTTGCTTCCTAACTATAATCTGAGAAAATATTCAGATCATGAGTGAGACTGGTGAATTTTGGGGGATTTTAGCACTTCTATTTTGGGTGCAAAATTATTGGCATCTTGCCCCAAACTGGCATCACAGCCAAAAACAGAATTCGTGATTGAAAGGTTTATTTTTCTTTCTTCCACAGTACTCTTTCCATCTCCCACACTCACTATAAATAATGCACAACTCTCACGTGAAGTGAATTAAAAAAGGTTGAAGGCCAGAAATATATATACTCCAGAAACAGATCCTAAAACCCCTTTCTTTTTGGGCAGCTATGTGATCCAGGCTAACTTACCCTCTCACCATGTACCCAAAATCTAGAGGATATGATTATTCATCCACAGTAAAGAGATTTTATTCCCAATTGGGTTTTTTTGTGAGCTAAATCCATGCTGTTCTAAGACTCAAGCTGTGCATACTCTTACTATTCAACAAAGCTCTCATTTGAGAGTCATCCCTGCTCATACAGACCATGCATTTGCAGTCTACATAATACTTTTAGCCATTTCTGGTCTCAGAGTCCAAAACCTGACTCTCTGGATGTAGGATTTAAGTAATTCTCATTTTTATCACGGTCCAGCAAAATGAGAACCAAGCTCCAGAAATAAGGGTAAAATTGACAAACCCCACTTTTTTTAATCTTGAAGCGCTTCTACTTAATGTACAGTCACTACACTAAGGACACAGCAATGCCATTCTTAAGAACAGAAAGGAAGATTAAAAGGCTCCAATAGACCACAGACTAAGATTACTTCATTAACCTTCTTGATTTTTTTAATTCTCTTGCTAAAAAAAAATCCAATGCAGTTAAATCATCTTTTCTAATTATATTCTCTATTCCTGAAGCATACACTGACTACATTTTAGTGTCCACTTTCTATCACCACTGCATGGTATTAACCACAATTGACAGTACTGTATTTTGTCCACTAGTCAAGGTATTTCATGACTGATAATGGCAGACACTGGAGGTACTTATTCTAGGACAGAAATTCTCAACTGGAGAATCATGAAGAGCATCCAGGAATTACAGCCACACTCTTCTGAAAATAGATGAGAGAAGGTGATAAAAAAAATGTTTTTCTAATGAGAGGTCAGTGTAGAAGGAAGACCATTCTACAGTACTGGACTGAACAATTTGGAGTGGCTTAAGGGACTATTTTCAACCTGCAGTGCATAGAGGCAAATATTATGACAACAGGTAAGTATGATAAAAGCAAGGACATCAACTTGCCAGGGAGTTTTTCTAAGACTCCTAAGCATAACCACAGGCACATTGTAAGAAAGGGGTTCAGCCCCAGAGCCAGGCTTGTAGAGAAGAACTGTGTCATACGGCACAGAGACAAGAGCTCTCTCAAGGTAATGCTGCACTACATGGAAATGCAACATAAAATATATATTTACTTAATGTATTTCCAGTATAATGTTTTGTGAAAGTTTCCCTGGAAAAAAAAATTCTGCATCTGTACCTTTTCACACAAATTTGAGACAAAAGAATGTCAAAATACTTTTATCCAAGTTTTGGCTTCTGTTACCTTACAGGGACAGGTTACAGAGGAAGAGCTAGGACAGAAACAACTAAAGAAAGAGGTTAAAAGAAATACTGCATTTGAGAAAGATATCAGCCTCTAAAGTTCACAAGCATCTGGTTCTTCAAAACCAGATGAATTTGGCTTGTTCCCAAAAAGAACATCTAAGCACTTTAATCTGCTCTTGTACCAACTCCCCAGAAGGGCTTGGAGGCTTGTTTGAGGACCAAAGTTGCAGAAGCTTCTGGGAGCAAAGCAGCAGCACAGATACTGGGCTGCAGAGCCAGTCTACCATCTGCTGGCTTCCTGCCAGGCTCACTCTCACAAACAGAGAATCATAGAATCTTGGAGTGGTTGGAGATTGGAAGAAACCTTGAAGACCTCCTAGTTCCAACCCCTGCCACAGACAGGGACACCTTGCGCTAGACCAGGTTGCTGAGAGTGCCATCCTTGAACACTGGCCTTGATTCCGGCCTTGAACACTTCCAGAGATGGGGCATCCACAGCTTCCCTGGGCAACCTGTTCCAGTGCCTCACCACCCTGATAGTAAAGAATTTCTTCCTATTATCTAACCTAAACTACCCTCTTTCAGTTTAAAGCCATTCCCTCTTGTCCTATCACTACACGTCCTTGTAAAAAGGCACTAAACTTCAAGAACAAAACCTAGAATCAAAAAGAGCAGGAAAGAAAGAAAGATTCTAATCTAATAGAAGAAGCGGTGTTACTGCAAGAGCTTAATAGAACTAACTCTGCACTTTCTCAGCCAACAGCCTTTTGAGCCTGACTACTTTCAAGACTCCTGTGGATGCAGCAATGCACTAATTGCTACTTCAAAAACTACTAGTAAATGAGACATTTTCTTGATCTCTATGCCGCATATGATATCATCTTCTCCTCTAACAATAAGACATACCAAAAGCTTTGTGACCTGAGCATGTTCCTCAATGACATCTTTGACAGAATGACAAGGGTCGGAAATATTCATGAGAATCGCACTAAATATAGCACATAAACCACTGAAAGGCAATTGCTTCTCAATGCTAGATACCTATGACATTGACACAGATCCTCATTTGAATTCAAATCCAAATTCATACATACAGATATACACCATAAATCAGCATCTGAATCATCTACAGTATAGCACTGAGTTGCTTTCTCTGCTCGAAGAGAGCTGCAAGTAGTAAGAAGAGCAAGAAAAAACAGGAAATAAAAAAGCTCTCTTGTTCAAAGATCGGAAGCTGCACAGAGTTCTTAAAACGTTCATGCAACAATGTGTGACAATAAATGTGCTATTCTACAGTTTCCCCCTACCTAGTCCTGTCTCTCACCCTTCCATGTTCCTGTGGCGCTGCCTGATCCCGCAGCCCAAAGATCACAACACACGCAGCACTAATGCAACAGCTACAAAACGAGTACTCCATGCCAGGGTCCAAGTTGCTCACAATTACTTAATAAAGCCAGACTCTTTAGAATGATTTCATATAAACTAAGTGTCATTAGAGAGGTCTGTATGTCTTTGAAACGACTCCCTACGAAGTCGGAGTCAGTCCAGCCTGCAGACACAGATGCATCCAGTTTTGGCCGAGCAGTGAGTCTGGATAATAAGACAGAAAGCTGTCCCTGTTACACCATACCTATTATCCCTAGCAGTTCCTTTCTTTCTTCTCAATTTCTGTCCTAATACAGTCACACAATGGTCCAAAGAGAAAAAGGAAACAGTCACCAGTCAGACAGAAAGAAGCTGTCATTAATAGAACAACCAACACTTCTCAGCTCTTCTGTGAACTGTGGCATTCGTGGAGCTCAATGGCCTCTACAGAGGATGGTTAGAAATCATTATCCCCAAATTATTGATGCAGAAAATAAAGCACATTCTGGTGAATTAGCTAGTCCAAGATCACACAGCCTGTGAGTGGCCAACTTGGGATTAAACCTGTGCATCTGGAGTCCCAAAGCACTAGCATCTCCAACAGGGTGGCAGGTTCCTACATTAACTATACAGTGAGAATAAGGAGGATCTGACGGTGCTGAAGGGTAACAAAGGGCAAATGCTGGCCTTTAAATAGCACCAAGTGCATCAAATGGACAAAGTGGTCATAATTCTGCTGGTATTTTCAGGTTCTTCTGTGTCTCACTGAATCAAAAGAACTACCTAAATTCTTGCATTTTTTAACACTGAACGTTTGCAGCGTGCTGTACTCCAGATCCCCACCTCTGCACAGTGCTGGGAGATTTTACTGGTGGCCTTCACAGATATTTACTGACAACAGAGACTCATGAATGTAGGGCTTATCGTGGCTATGGCAGGCCATGGTGTTTAACACTGTTTTCCTTTTCATACCATGCTTAAATTTCCTTAGCCCCTTTCTATCCAAACTCATTCTGTTTCTTCCCTGCCACCAAATCTTTGTATAACCTCATTCTAGTCTCCCTTCCTCTGCTTCCCCATGTCCTTGAGAAGAACCATTCCTCAACCATTTCCACTCTTTCCTCCTTGACAGTTCCCAGTCCCAGTCTCCTCGATAGGCTTTCCATTTCAAACCCCCCTTCAGCTACACCTTTCCCAACCTTCCAGTCTCCTTTCCCAGACAAATTCACTTGTCTTCTCCCATCACAGTGCTTCCTTGTGAATTCTGCCCTCCCCTCCCAACCACTCCTGCCTTCACATCATACACATCACTTTCATTTCACCTGTGCTGTTTTCCCTATTTCCACCCTCAACTTGGCTGTTTCAATGCAGAAGCAGCTGAAGCAGAAACAGTCCAACCTCATCCCTGGAGCATCAGACACCACTGCACTGAGCCACTTTGTGGGATGGATTCATGCGCAGTTTGACCGGCACAGGAAAAGATTTAACTGCTAAAATTTAAATTGCTTCCCTCCGATTTCAAGGAGTTATAAATTAGTCTAGAAGCAGACCTGGGGAATATGGAGACAGAAATCCCTATTCCTTGATACAGAGATAACGGAAGTATTCGAAGAAAAAAAAAGAAGTATCATCTTGAAACTAGACAAACAAGTAATAAAAATTTCAGCCCAAGTGGTCCCAGCTGACAAACCTGTAGGCACTGTAAAACACAGTGCAGAACAAGAGGTGTCAGATCACCTCAGTAACACGCAAGCCATTAAACTAAGAGAGTACTTTGCTGCTTTACCCAGGACATTAAGATAAAATTCCCCTCCCAGCAAAATCTATGCTGTTAACTCAACCTGTACTTACTCTGAGGAGCAGCAGAGGACATGTCTGCTGCACCCACTCCTCTCTGTGATTCACACGCTATACCTAACAACTCCATGGCTGCTTTGCTCCTGAAATACATCCTCTGCACAGAAAACTCACAATATGGATTTTCCAAGCTAAATGCAACTGTACCAAAGCAGATCTCTCTGTATTATATCCAGTTTCCATAGCGGTATCTGGTTTGCTCGCTGTTACTGTACAACTATTTGTCTTTAGACAGATTAATTTTAAAGCCATCTAACAACAAAACCTTCTGAAATTAAAATTGCTTTGCTTTCCAGACAGCTTAACAACTACAACTACAACTTGAGAAGAAGAGGCAAGGACCCTTGTTTTCTGGCAAAAATTTGGTGGAGAGAAAGAAACACTTTTGAAAAAAATCAGTATAATGCTCCCAATGCAATTTAAGTATTCCATGCAGTTACATCACCTACTGTGTTCTTTTCCTAGGCTCTGTTCCTGCCGAGCACCAAGAAGCCAGAGGCTTTGAATCCTGCTCACATTCTTCCCCAGCAGTTCCTCTCTAGTAAGCAGCCAGTGTAAAAAGACTGTATACCAAAATAAGAAAATTTTGTTCTCAAGTGAGAACTCAGTAGCTACATGCATGACAAAAACTACCTTACGAGCTGTGATATTGCTGCTGTAAGTCAGATAAAAGCAAATGACATGGAAAAAAAATATATTGCCTGGATTTGTTCACATATATGCAAAGATGTTTGATTTCACTTCAATTAAACTTTTCTCCATCATGAATAATCCATTTAACTAATCAACATCTGACTTACTCTAAGGAACACTTCATTCAATGTAAAATTAAATATAAAATGAGAGCAAAAAGTAATTAAAGGAGGACATTATTCAGCTGTTGATTTATTCTTTGCTTTTTGCATAACTATTAAGTAAGTTCCAGCATTTGCTGGTTGTAGATCAAAAACTAAAGCTATGCCAAACAGAGTCCTCAATTTACCAGTTCAGTGCAAGCGAATTACTTTTAAAGACAATACTTCAGAGGGGTCTTTCTGGTGTTAAATCACAGGCTGTGTTTTGCCCTCAGAATCTCTCAGAAAAAGAAGTTATGTACAAAAATAAAAGATACATGGAGGAAGTTAGTAGAGGGGCTTGGGATTGACACCATGTAAATTAAAACAATGCTGGATTCTTCTTTTCCAAAACTAAGCAAACAACCACATTGGTGCTTTTTTGCCTGAGCTACTGAGGCACTGGAGGTCATTCATCCAACAGTACGCCTAAAAAAATAAACAAACAAATCCAGCAGTCATTCAAGAGAGGAAATGGTTTTTTCAGACACCAAAAATACCCTCGGCAATGCTGCCATGACTAACAAGACAGCGCACTGGGGTTACTATAGGACAGCCTACAATCAAGTTCAAAGAGGAGAAACCTTGCTGACCTGCAGAAGCCCTGCCTGACTTCCAGCATTACTGTTCGGAACACAGAATACCTCCTAAGGGAACAGCAAGAACAGCAGCTGCTTTCCTTCATCAACACCCACTCTCTCCACACCAATTTTGAGCAAAAGAGCAGAGACATTCAGGAAAGGTTCACCACTACAAGGCATGTTCCTATTTTCCTTCAAGCTAGCACCAAATGACAAAACAAATACAGGGAGCATATCAAAACAGAAACACATAATTCAGTCATCCAAACACCTAAGAAACATCAGGAGATGGACTTCTCTAAACCTTGCTAAAGATAAACAATAGATGTAAAAACAAACCTGGTAATATGAATTTAGCATTTCACTGAGAATGGTTACAACCAACTCTATCCCATTTTAAAATCTCACCATCTTAAATTTAAAGAGCTGTTCACACTGCAGTTTCACTGAATGATCCCATCAAAGGCTAATGCTGTCCCTGAAGGATTACAGATCTATGCATGACACTTCACATTTCCATAGTGCATTTATAGCTCAGGGTGGCAATATATTTTTCAGGCCTTTTTTTTTTCCCCAATTATTATAATGGTTTCTTGAAAGAAGGAATTATAATTAGCTCTACAAAAGTTAAGGCAATGGCAAATCAAAAGATTTGTATAAGATTAAAAATAGTAACATGAGAATTACTCTCTTTAAAGTGCAAAGGGAAAACCTACTGAATTCAATCATGCAGCTGTGCAAAGACACCGGATTTTTCATGCCATGTCTCCTACAAGGCCTCTGGAAACCAACTTTGGCGTTCTAATGGTTTTCAGTCCACAAGATAAAACCTGGCACCCTTAATTACAAAAGCTTACTACAGGAAAGTGCATGACCCACTGCTCTGGCCATATGCTAATTCAGTCAGAAATGACTTATGTCAGAAAATGTCCAATGTCACAGACTGAGAAACTAAGCCTACAATGGGATTGCAACTTTTCATTGCCATCACGTGAGAAGCAAAAGACTCAGATCTACGGCTTTCAGGAAAAGGAGCAAGGAAAAAAAAAGGTAAACAGTTTTAAGGAGGGGAAAGAAAAACAAGAAAAAAAAAAGACAGCCATCTCAAGCCCTTTTTTACCCCAAAGTGGTCTACAGAGAGTCACATGCAGATGAATTCAAGAGTCAGCAATACATACTTCAGTCTTGGTTTATGTAACTGTATAAAGGTGCTGAACTGAATGCTCATGAGGTCTAGAGCATGAAAAGGCATTATACAGAGGTTTTTCTGTTTCCTTAGCAGAACGGTTTTCCTCTTCATTGAATTAACATTTTAGTAACAGTTTAATCAAGTAGAGAAAATCATCTACCAAAAAGGCAACCTACTGCCTTACAGGAAATCTAGCCAAAGAGATCCTTTTATTTCAAAGAAGTGACCCTATTTAACAGATCAGATGGCATCAGTAACTGAATGAACTATGGATCAGTAATTCTTACACAAGTGTAAGAATGAGAGAGAAGAAAAAGAAGATTTAACTACAAATGAAACCCCAGTAAACAGCAAAAAATGGTTGAGGTCTAGCAGTTTATATTTATCCTTAACCCTCTTCCACATCTACATCTAAGACCAGAGATTTCCTTGTAAAACATCTCCTCAGCCATGGGGACATAAATTTCTAGCAAGCTGTGAGCTACTCCATAAAGGCTAGGAGGAATACCCTGATTTCACCTAACAGGCAGATAATTGTTTGGTTTTCTTTTACATTTTTTTGTGTCTATGGGGTACATTATACATTGTATAAAGAAAACTTTATAAATAAAACCACTTTTTTTTTTCACCTTAACCTGACTTAATGTGAATTAAAAGCCAAGTTATAGGAATGCCTGGGAAGGGAGGTAGCAGACCAATATTTCAACACATTTTCCAGGGTATTCCAGGAAGGTGGCTAAAAACATAGGCCAGTGCAAACCTCCTCCATGGCTAGGGATGTAAATATGGCATTCAAAATACTTGGGAAAACACCTTCATTTCCAAAGACCGTAACAGGCAATGCATCCTTATATGAACAATAACAGCACATAAATTCTGAGGAAGAGTGAGTCATTCCTCAGTCCATTTCTTGAAGACCAAACAGATTAATCTGGATTTACGACAGAGTTCTTGTTCCAGCTATAAAGTATGACCCTAACACTACAATATAAACTGGTATTAATTTAAAATTCAAGTTACTACAGCATGTGTATTTTCCTCACCTTTATTCATCTATTTAATGTCTGTGACACTTCATTTCTTTTATCAGTGTATGTCTCTCCTACTTCTGTACTCCCGCCTCTCCCTTCTCTACATTTTGATTCTTGTGATGATTTCAGTGGTTTACTCGCTTTTCAGCACCATATGATTAGCTACAAAATAATTTCTTTTTGTTATCTGTGCCTGTTTGAAAGCCCCAAAATAGCAACCGCAGTCAAAGCTGATAAATGGACCAGATGGATGGCAGTGCCTCTGCCAGGCTCCGGCCGAGTGACCAATGGAGCAGGAACCACAGTGGGATGTGGACGTGGAGGTCTCTGCTGAGCACAACCTCAGAGCCATAAAACTCTCTGGAATCAGCTGCTTACAAACACACTTTTAGGAAGTTTAGGAAGAAAAATAAGGACAAATAAAATCTGCAGTCCTCTTGTTTTCACTAAAATGTCTTATTCCATTATTCAGAAGTAATCATTCTTAAGCTTCAGCCCCATCTCTACAGGTTGGTGGGTGTATTTATCTGTATCTTCTACATGACACAGTGTAGTGCTCATATTGATATCTGGCTTCCTGGGTTGACAAGCAAAGAAGAACAATATATGAGAGAGAACTAAAGCTTTACAGACCAGGAAACGGATGAACAAAGTGAGCTTACATCTGGCTACAGGGCAGGCTTTGCTCTCTGCAGTTGGTCTCCTTCATGTTTTAAAAGAAATCCTGAACATGAAATCTCAGAAACCAGTTTGCTACATACCCCTTTCTTCCAATAACTGCCAAAACATTCAGCTGGGTCAATCAAAAGTTACCTTCAGCATCCAGATTTTGCAGATTCAAGCACTTTAAAAAATACATATTTTTCTTAGCATTTGAAAAATGTGGCTTTCAAATAACAACCACCACTTCAACTGTAAAGAAGCTGAAGTTCATATAATTTTCTTTTACAGGCTTATTACAGTTAGGCACATATTCATGGAAGGTGCTCACTCAAGCCTGATTGAAGTCTGAGTCAACTGTCTTAATCAACTGGCCCTTGAGGACTAACATTATCTAAGTGTCCAAGTACTGAAAATCAAAAGAGATTAAAAGAATGAAGAAACAGGTGGAAAGCCAGCGGTGACCTGGAGAAAACGGATAAAGAAATGCATCCAGGGAAAAGGCATTCCTATATGGGAAATCAGCCTAAAGGCATAGGGGCAGGTGCAAAGTGGAAGAGTGACAGACAATAAGCGCACAAGATGGAATATGACATCGTCATGGTTTAACCCCAGCCAGCCACCAAGCCCCAGGCAGCCACTTGCTCACTCCCCTGCCAGCGGGATCAGGGGGAGAACCGGAAGGGTAAAAGGTGGAAAACTTGTGGGTTAAGATAAAAATAATATAACAGGGAAAGCAAAAAACACACACACAAGTAAAGCAAACCAAGGATCCGCTGCTTCCCGTGGGCAGGCAGGCTTTCACCTGCCTCCAGCAGAGCAGGGCTTCATCATGCATAAGGGTGACTTGGGAAGACAAACGCCATCACTCCAAACATCCCCCCTTTCCTTCTTCTCCCCCCGCACTCTATACACTGAACACGATGTCATATGGTCTGGAATATCCCTTTGCTCAGTCTGGGTCACATGTTCTGGTTGTGTCTCCTCCCAAACTGCCATGCATCCCCAGCCTCCTTGCCAGTCTGGGAGTATGAAAAGCAGAAAAGGCCTTGGCTCTGTGCAAGCCCTGTTCTGTAACAAAAATATCTTTAAATTATCAACTCTGTTCAACACAAATCCAAAACACAGCCCCATACTAGGTTCTGTGAAGAAAATTAACTCTACCCCAGCCAAAACCAGCACAAACATTTACAGAGATGTAAAATTACTGTCAGAGGTTTTTTTATCATTTTTATCCATGAAGCCATATTACAGAACTAATTGAACTCTAAAGAATTATATTATAATAGAAGCCTATTAGAAGAACAAACTTTTCAAGCAGACAGAGTGCCAATACGACAGTTACAAGAAACAAACTTCGACCGTGTATTATCAAGATAAAAGTACAGTCAATGAAGTGAATAGATGATGACTTCATAGGTTTGAATTTCATACACCATGCTGTCAAGAAATACTGATGTACCTTCAGCATCTCTTCCAGCTAATGACCTAGGGGCAATCCTAACCCAAAATGTCTGTCCACAGAAAAGCACTGGTTATAGTTGTATACACCAGTATTTGTAAATGTGTCTAATCTTACACACCTGGGCACCGTGCAGGCACTGACAGATAAAGCTTTCTACTCAGAGCTCTGTCCATGAGGGATCATGGTCAGTAGGTCTTCGTGGCCCTGCAGTTATACAAACAAGTCTCAGGTTTACCCTCCAAATTCATAATTGCAATGGAATTGCACTATTTTTTTTTAATTGTCCTTTCATCTCAGTTAAAAATAACATCCAGTCAGACATATCTGCTTAGAAGGGACACTGTGAAACCTGATAAATATTACATGTTAGTTACTCTGGTGTCCCAGTTCTGACATCCAATGCCATAGGGGGTATATATATATTTTTTTTTTTTTACTATTCATAATATCGTCAAGGAAGTACTGAATCACCTCTACATAAACAGGGTGTGGTGAATTCTTTCCATTTCAGAGGGAAATTTTCCATGTGATATTGAAAAGGCAACTAGCCAGGGAATACAGCACCATTTGTTACTCTTTTTATCCTATTTAGAGGCTCTCAATAAACTGCTCTTTTTAACCCAAGTCCTGGCCACAAGGCCATTTGATTTCATTAGGAATAAATGGAATGCTATATATAAACTGCTTCATCTGTTTTTCTAAAGAGGTCTGCCTGTGGCTGCCCTGGAAGCGGACACAGTGAATGCCATCAGCAAAAGAGATTAAAGTATCCCACATGACAGCTTGAGAGGCAGTGCTTCAGAAAAATAATTTAAGGATGACAAGATTATTGCACAGGCCTGCTGCAGCCTTATTACTTTTTCAAAGGCTTTATGTAAAGGTTTTATGACATAAAAAAATATTATTGCACCCATTATAAATAAATGACATCTGTACATATGCAAACATTAGAAATTCCTACAGTTCTATGCAGTATTACAGTAATAAAAATGAAAACATATTCCTAGTCACTAGTAATAAAACCAACCAAAGCCCACAGAGTTACATGGTTGTACCTGGGTCCCAATAGTAGCCACTTCTGACATTAGGAAAATAAAGGGGTATGAATAAAGGCAGCAGAACTGGCAATTGTCCATCTGATTTCTGTGATTGAATGGAATAACAAAAGCACCATTAAATGAAAATAAACATTACTAATGACTCTAGCTCAGTACTGCACTTAAACCCAAACATAAACTGTGTTTACTGCAGTAAGACTGAAGTATATGCTCAAATGCTTCCATGGAGTGTGGACCATAAAACTTGGCTCTCCGTCACACTTCCTGTCTCACATTCAATGTTTTGTACCACACACTGTGCTATTTGGACTCAGGGAAGTTGCGGAGTCACAATTCTTGGAGATGCTCAAAATCTGACTGGACATAGTGCTGGTCTGCCCCAGCTAACACTGCTTTGGGCACAGGGGTTGGACTAGACAGTCTCCAGAGGTCCCTTGAAACTCGATTATTCCGTGATTCCGTGTATTACAGACTTAAGTAAACTTAGAAGAATGAGGCTTTATCCCATTCAAATACTGGTGTTGGAATGGAAGAGCTTTTTTCAGAAATATAATCAGACACAAAGGAAACCACTATGGCCACTCTGCCCCATTATAAGCATACACATAACTGCACGTTTCATGTTCATGCACACAAATATGAAGGGGTTTGATTTTGGCTTTTCTTGTGGGGAGAGGGGGTTGTGTTCATCGTTAAAATATGCCATGCATTTTTATATCAGAACTGCCAAGCCTTCTCTGCCACTATAAAAGATATACCCATATATGAACACCACACACTTAAAAGATCTGAAAAGGGGCCATACCTTTTCCTTCGGTTAATAAAACTCTTCATTATTTATTTCTGATAGGCATGCAGTCAAATCAAGACTGGACAATATTCCAGGAAAAAAAAATCCTTTTTTGTTAAATGTTCCTTGCAATTTCTGCTTTTCATGAAAGTTTGAAAAAGCACAAGTTACCTGGTTCTCCAGTGCAATCAATAAGTAAATGAAGGACAAACAGGATTATGTATCTGTAAGAATTTTCTTAAATATGAAATACTTCAGGATATACATGAAAAAAAATAGCAATAACCTGCCTTTTTCTCTCCTACATTATCTTTAAAAGTAAGGTCCAACTCAGGTCAATAGCTTCCTCAGAAAAAAACCTAGTTACAGAGCAGCCTTTAACACGACGGTGTTATTAAATTCCCTAATGTACAAGTGTCTGTAGAAGCATACCATAATTTTAACCACTTTGTGAGACAAGATGACAAAGCACCATCCACTTTTCCTCTTTCTTCTTCCAGTTCCTGATATGTGAGATCAGGAAGCCAAAGAGGCAGAAGCACATTTCTGGTGTCATGCTGCCCTAACCTTTTCTCCTTTCCTCAGGTCCACAGCAGCCACACAACACCAGCGAGTGCATCCTGTACCCATCACATGTATTATCCAGGAGGTGTTATCAAATTGTGGGCATGCCAATGTCAATCCTTTGACTTCAGTGTCTCTGCATGTTCCACACTAACAATGTACTCCCACAGCAATGCCCTAATATAGTAATATTCCACATTCTCGATTTAATATTTTAAAGCCGAGACATCTAAATGTGAATGGAAATCTCAGAAAAATACAGATTTTTCAAACCTTTGCTACAAGATTAAACTATATTGTTCCTAGTCAGATCCTTAGTTCCCAGAGTTCATTATGGCCCCACAGACCTGAATGACGCTGCTGAGCCAATCTAACTGGAGGCTGCTCCAGAAAGGAACTGTTCCTGTCCTGCCTTTTCTCCTAGCACTCACATAACCCCTACTTCAGGGGCTAAGCTGGCAGGAAAGTGAAAAATAAATAAAGCAATTTAAAAGAAAAGAGAAAATAATTGGGGGCGGGAGAGGAGCCTACTTTTTGCCAGTAACCAGCCACTAAATTTGCATCGCTGTACAGGAGACTGTATCCTGTCTCACAGCCATGATTGTCGTCATCACTCTTGACTGCATCTCTTCATCAGGCCTTGGAATTACATCACCAAGAATAAAAATACTAAAGGCTTATAGAACTACGTATCTACCTCTTAAACTTAACTTTCCTGAAAACATTTTCTAACCCATTACTTAATCCTAAATGTTTGTTTTATTTTGCCATAGTTTGTCCTCGAGCTTTTTATTTCAACATCCACATACACTAGCTAAGATCCATCACGAGTTAAATTCTGGCAAGCAAATCATTAGGAGGAGATGTTTAACAGTGATGATAATTACCAGGCTAAACTACAGCCAATCTATCAAGCTCCTAAAAAAACAGATAATCCATGTCTAAACTCATTAATACAATAATTGAAAGACGCCCCAAGGCCCAGAGTACAGAAGATAAAACTGAATGTTTACAATGGTCTGTTCTAACCTCAAATGCTTGTGCACCCCTGGCCAAGAAGCAGCCTGAAAGAAAATACAACTTCAGAGTTCCTGCTCCATGACTTCAGGGCCCTCCACAGGGAGGGGAGAAGTTGTGCTGTAGACAGTCCTGGCACAGCTCGTGTCCCCAGACATCTTTGTGACCGGCAAGCCTGGACCCTCAGTGGCCCTGTAGAGACGGCTGCCCCGGTCACTCTGTTGCCCAAATGTGGCTGCCAGGAGAACATAAGGTACCAGCCAAAAGGTACTGCTTCTGCTGCCATCCTGCCTCTCAGGCTTTCCAGAATGGAAAAGGAAAGAAAAAGAATTAAAAAGCACCTCGACGCTTCGTCGCTTAAGGCAATGCTAAAACAAACATTTTGATCACTGTTCACTTGAATGAAACCACTGACTGGTATGCGGAAAATTCCAGCCATGGACAATCTGGCACCAGTTCTTCAATTTCAAAACCTTTAAGCACCTGCTAACTTACTTGATCAACCCCTCTATTACACTGGGTTTGTACCTAAGCTGATCATTATTTTTGATAACATCCTTGTCACACCCATCCCCTAGCTAGTTTTAGGCTACTCATCCTGCCTTTTTATTACTTACTAGCATTACTAGTTCCACAGATGTTCTGGAGACATTTTTAAAAAAACATCTATTGCCATGATCTCCCAAAATTTTCTAAGCTGCCCTTACATAACCCCAGCTCTCCTCGTAGTCAGAGTCTGCGCAAGACCCAACACTTCCAGAATTTTTTATTAAAAGCTATCCCTCTCTGCTACTTCATCACAGAATTGAGGTGGGAAGGGATCTCTGGAGATCACCTTGTCCCTGCTCAGAGCAGGGTCAGCTGGAGCCCCTGCTCCAGCTCAGGGCTGTGTCCAGTCAGGTTTTGAGTAGCTGCAAGAATGGACACTCCGCTGCCTCTGTGGGCAACATCCTCCAGCATCTGATCACCCAAGTGACAATGGGAACACAAAATTGTGCTGCAGTATCGAGAGGGCTAACTTAATAGTGAGGAGGAACAGCAGGCACTGATGGCAGAATTATTAAACGGCAGTAGGTGGATATGCGCATTAAAGATGTTATTCCAAGCTCGATGGACTCCAAATACTCTGCATGCACTATGCTGCTTTTTATGTGTCACACATTTCATCCTGCAAACAGTTCAGCATATTTCAGCGTTGAGCCCCTGAAGTTTCAGTGAAATGAAAGCTAAGCATTGTTTCCAGAAGCTAATTACCCTCCTGCTTATCTTTTTATTGTCAGCATCACTCCTAAATAATTTTACAAAAATCTTTCCATACTACAGAAAAGCATAATATAGAAAAATGTTGAAGTATATCCAGCCTTTTCTCCAAACCATGTTTATTTGTTACCCTTCTGAACAGCAGACATTAACTAGTTTCTATTTTCAGTTCTAAATTTGGAAGGCAGGGAAGAATATAAAGATATTTGTTTTTACCTTTGCTGCTGCTCATCATTATGCTGAGGCATATTGCTATTTGCCAGGAGGTAAAAGATGAAATAAGGTGGGAAACAAGTCACACAAATCAAAGAGATAACAGACTGTGAAGTGCACCAGCCAAAAAAAACCAAACATAGCATGCTTTCTTCCTTCACGACAATTATTTTCAGAATGACCTTTCTCAATTTTATACCAAGTGCTACAGACCAATGACCACGTAACTTAAAGAGATCAGCAATATATGAGAGCTATGCAAAAAAGCATGTCCAGAGACTGACTACTGCAAGTACTGCATGGGAAGCTATAAAAAAATTATATTAATTAGACAGATTAAGTGCGGTTAAGCAAAAAAAGGTGGACTGCAAGTTTAAGCGAACATATAATAATGCAAATATTAGGAAATGCCAACTCTTTAAAAGTTCTTGTCATTTGTCTAGTTATATATTTTTAGTATTTTGTGTTGTACGACAAAATAGTTCAATGCATCCAAAAATTATTGCAAATAATCTCTCTGTCAACATCTCATTTAAAAACACTAGATTCAACTTATAAAAGTTACATAATTTCAGGGAAAAGAATTGCTAAACTGAAAGAATGCAACATCTCCTGGCTGTGGAAAAGCCTGCCTTTGGAACAGCAGGGCTGCGCGCGCGCCTTCTCCCAGCTGCTGTGCCCAAGAACAAAACCTAAGAAATGTACTATCTCTGCAAGCAGACAGCCACAACACATATAAAGAAGAAAATCTGAGGAAGACTAAAGGCCTCAATTCTAACATTACTTCTCGATTTCTTGATTTCATATCCATGCTTTTTTTCCAAATAAGCAGTTCTGGTTTTCTTCATTTTTGTTCTCTGAATTTTTCCTGCTACAGAAAGATTCAGAACTGTTCTTTCATGACATGATGAGCAACCATGACAGCAGACCTGAGTCGATACAATTTTAGGTATGGACAGAATGCCGCGTAAAGCCCACACAGCCAGGTGTGTAGGCTTACTTGGGTACATTTCCATGACACCAAGCTTCTAAATAACAACTTCAGTATGGCCTGGAAGTGCATGGCATCAGGATTCAGTTGAGAGAGCCTAAGCTGCAGGTAACTGAATTCAGCCATAGAACTACCAGCAGATTCAAATATGCAAATAACTATCTGCAAGTTTGGCTGAAATCTTAGTCTCTAAGAGGGTCTCTTTTTCTTTCTCTTTCTTTTTCCCCCCTGCTTTCTTTCCCTCACTTTTCTGCAGAAAAAAGCCCTGTACCCAAGTTAGAAAAAAAACCCTTCCACAAAATATTTCCATTCATCTGAGTAATGTTTATTCACAGGTAAACAGCAATGTATAGTTGCTAAAATGCAGGCGTTACTGCCTGATTTTCTAGGCACTGAAACTTTCTAGCAAATATAAGTCTTTATATGATTGAAGTCATGGAGGATCACTAGCCTCAGCAGTTGTAGATGCAGTGCTTTGCTCTCCCAAGGCATTCAGCTTGGCTTTTTCAAGTATAGATTTTTTTTTTTTTAGATAATCCCCACCATGTACATCATGATTTAGCCACACAGCACTAACCTGTGTGCATCTGTCTGGATCAATTTCAAGAATGGTTTTCATCCCTTACTCTTCCATATTAACAGATCTTAAGGATCAAATTCAGGAACAAAGGCAGTACATTTACATACAAATGAGCAGTATTCTAATCCAGTAGCTTCATTCTCTGACTCCTCTGGATAATTCAGATGCTATTTTTATTTCTGCAGCAGATTATCTCTGTCTTTCAAATAAGCAGATATATTGAAGGTCTGCCCAGGTGCTTCCCTAACAGATTTTATCCACCAGACGACTTATATTTTAGCTCAGCTGCAGATTGTGTCTTTAAAAGTAAAATGAGGCTAGTAATGAAGTGAGACAAAATCTGAATTACAAATTTATGAACTGAAATTATAAAATGGGCTAATAATCAGAAAATGAAATATTTACTAACATGTTTTGTTTCAACAGGCACTAAAAATAGTATTTCAATATTTGTCCATAACAACACAGTTGAGGTAGGGGGGAGAGCATTTATATCTAGCTCAAAAAACAAATTTCTAGTTTTGATCTTTCTGATACTGCAGAAATACCAACTACCATTTTTATACATTGTAAGGCTTTCCAAATAAACCAAAAATCCAATCACAGTTACATATGAATAATACCATATATACCAACATCTGCAAGTGCAACACTTGCACAAAATGCAGAACTCGGAGGTAAGCTTAGATATAAATCACATTAAGAATAGGTTACTAAAATGCTGAAAATCTTGCTTTAAATCATTCCTGTGTCCCAAGGGATCTCAGTGTAAGAATCTCTCACATACTCTAAAAGCTTCCTGAAATCTCATGCATCATTCAAAAATTCAGCCTATTTATCTGTTTAAGGATTAATGGCTATGTCATCTTCCCCCACTCTTTCTAAATTAACAGGGACTGACGACTTTTGCTCTGTAGCAGAAAATTCCATTAAGAACCACACTGCAGAGGGATGGCCACGTCCCAGTGCACCTGAAGGAATAGTGATGCAATCTAGCTTTAGGAAAGATGACAGTCCCTTTCTTTCAAAACAATCACCATCCTCCACAGGGAGGAAAAGATGCCACATGGAAAGGCTTTGCTAATCAACATGGAAGGCTTTCTTTTTGTTCTCTGGTTATAAACTTGGGGGAAAAACTGATTAAAAATACAGATTTCTACATGTTTTAATTAGTCAGCCTGATCTGAACTGGAATACAACACTATTGTTCACAGACACAACTTTCTGGCCACTAAAGCACATCACAGAAGACCAGTAGTTCATACATTTTAAATTTCTGAGCTTAGAAGAAAGCCAAATACATGAAATTTAACATTAACTCCAGAACTCTTCATGTTTGGGGTATTCTCTCCTTAATGTCAGGCTGTACTGTTCCCAGTATTTAAAACATTTTTGTAGAGTCTCCTAAATTAACTGTGCACATTCTAAACATGACTTTCATCTTAATGAGGGCTTGCACTGGGAATATGTGGTTGAAAAATTAACTCCCTCATAAATTCAACTTTTGTTCTATTGAGTTCATATGATAACAATTTCCTGATTAAAGCCTTCAGCAGTCTGTGGGGACTTACACTAAGTACCAACCTAAAGAGCTCTCTTACTTATTGTGAGGTTTATAAATAGGGAATGGAGCTTATTATTTCTGCCACTACTTATGATAGTGCTCTAAGGCTTCAACTAAGACAAGGATCCCACAGTGCTAGATTTTGTGCAAATACTCTACAATTAAGTATCCCAAAAGTTTAAAATCTATATATGAACAACAAGGGAATTAATATTACTCATGCTTTATAAAGGGAAAATCAAACCAGAAAAAGATTAAGTGACTGACCAAAACAGTCACTTACCAAAGACTGTATAGTTGGAGCTGCTACCAAATCATCAGCTATTGCTTACTGAAAGACTGTCATCCTCCTCGGCAAGCTTTTATAGATAATGCTGAGAACTCGTGGTCACTCACTACACGGGGAGAAGCTTTCTTGGCCACAAAGGAGCATCCTTTCAAGGTGCCTAAACTAACCCAAACCTTTTATCTACACATAAACCCAGCAGTGAATGAAAAGAGGAGAAACAATTCACTGCAAGGAAATTACTGAGAAAATGTCTCCTCTAACCCCAAAAACATTAAGATTGAAACTGGAAATAGCAAAGCCTTTCCATTCCCTCTATAAGCCAGACCTGCTTGGCTGAGCTGACACTAAAGATGCAGCTCAGATGAGAGCCCCTAAACCAACAGAAGTTTATTCTGAACTTTATATTTACCACAGCCATCAAATAACTGATACCTAAGTGTTTCTTATTTTAATTTTAGGAGAGCTCCTCAGCCAGCTGTTTCTCAGAAACAATGACACTGGTCCTAAGACAACTCTAATGGATGGGAGCCTCATCTATCCTATGATTACATGGTCTTAAATTAACAATTCTGCTATCTCCTTTGGCAATTTAGTTTACTGGATAACTGCTCTTGCATTTTTAATCCATGCACCCTTAATTTTCTAGGCTGCAGTAACATAGGTTCATTATTTCTTTTACTCTGAACAGCCAGAGCAACTAAGATCCCAACTCCTATAAAACTGCTTTCCACACACAGCCTTCCTTCAGTTCCTTTCCTACTTCCCTCTAAAATATATGACGGCTTTGTGTTTCTCTTTCCTCCTCAAATGGCATACAGAACTAAACACAAGGCCATGTTAAAACCCAATCATAGCCTCATAAAATCCACATGATGAGCTCTACAGCTTAATCTTTGCAGTGTACAAGACTGAAGTGCCCACAAACTGCTACGCACAACCCAAAGAGAGAATCAGTGAACAGCTCGTACATCCAATAATCCGAATAAGTAAAATGGACAGCCACCTCAGAAAGAGAAGAAATGGCACTAATTCCTGTACAACATTAATTTTGTAGGGGCTCAGGCAGCTAATCTGACCCTCCCCAGAGGTAATGATCACTAGGTCTGGTGCAGAAAAACTGGTGAGAGCGCAGCTGCCTTCTTGCCCCTAAAGATCAACACTGCTCTTGTGTCGAAGCCTGTGCAAACACCCTGCAGCATTTAGGGAATGCAGCCTCAGCCCAGGAACTGGCTCCAGAAAAAACATCACTGCAAGTACCTTCAAAGCAAGGTCAACTGTGAGATCAAAGCCTATTCTTGTCCTATGTTATTATTATCATCATTATTACATTATAATTACATAATATATTATCTATTGTATAGTGCATGTAGCAGATTATTCCATTATTATATATTATATTGTGCATATGTAATATCTTACAACATCTTATTATATACTGTCATATTTTTATTTTCATTATGAAGTTATAGTAGGTTACTAACAATGCAATTCTAATCCTTCAACACCTACTCAGGTTGATTCTTCATCACTGGCCTATACTTACACTTCTTAAATTTATGCTTCTTTAAGTATAATACAGGGTAGAAACACAAATGGTTTTGTATTTTTCAGCATCTTTCAGTTTGATGTGTGCAATGGGCATGGTTTTTATAGCTGCAAAACTCCACACATAACCACAGATGTAAATTTCTGTGGTTATGTGCAACAACTCTCCTAACTCTTAAACCTTGTTAACAAACCCCTTACTGCATGCCAGTCAGGGATTTAAACATTAATTTTTAAATAATTTGCCAGGGATCCTGTACTATCACATACAACTGGCAGTGACAAACATTTAGCATAGGTTGGTGCTTCTTCCCCATAGGCTTTTTGAAGTCTTTTTACTTTTGAGTGCCAACTATTATAACACGTGATGATGCCAAGCTGGTCTTGGAGGCTTCCACAGTAAATGCAAGCAGGCTGGGTATTCTGCTGTAGGGAAGAGAGGAAATCCCACTAAATGGTTGTGTAGTTAAATACTTGTTCATGAAGCCTGTGCATAAAGTGGAAACTTGTGTCACAGTCAAATTTAATTCAGAATTTTGTGACATTTGGGCACTCAGTGCTTCATCTGCCATAGTGTTCTTTCACACTTTTTAAAATATATTGTACCCACTCATTTCAACACTAGAACAGGTGCAACATGCCAAGCAACAGCCTAGTACAATCCTATTTTAGGTAAAATGAAAGCATTTAATGAGCGAGAAGCTGGCTTACCAGCACAGATGCTTTCAACTTCAATACACCAAACCATTTGGGCATAGGATTTTCCTCTTAGAATAAAAGATAACCAAGACACAAAAAAAGAAGCTCATTCTAGAGCTGCTTCTTCTGTAGTAATATAATTAGTGACAACTGCCATCTGCCATTAATATGCATTAAGCAGTAAAACATTACATAAAAATACAGCAATGTTTCTTTTATTACTAGCTCCTCCTCCTGAAGAAAAATCCTAACGTACAACAGTTATTACACATAATAATTTTTAAGGCTATGCATCTTTTCACAAATGCATTATTCACTGTGAAGCTAAAATCCTGACTGATTCTATTGTAATCAGAAGAGAATTTTAATTGTTTTCATTGAGCATCTGGAGGGCTGACATACTTCCTGTGGCTCTGAAGCCAATTTTGCTTGGGCACTGTATGTCAAGAAAAGTAGAAAAATATTATGTAATTCTTTTATACACGGCAACTGTCACTGTACAGACTGCAGAAGTGGCCAGCTCAGCATAGCCCAAAAGGAGGCATAGATAGTTAACCTGATTTACAGAATTATTAAGCAGCCTTCAATCCAAGTGGCTTCACTGATGTGGCTGCAGTTTTCCTGAGAGGAAAATTTGGCTCTTTTTCTCAGTCTGCTTGCCCAGGACTGCAGGAGCTGGAACTGCTACAGAGCTGCACTCTCAGCCCAGCATTCAGCTTGGCTGTCATTCTGCTGCTTGAATATGAACCAGTGGTGACAGGCTCTCAAGTAAGCCCCAGCCTACTGCTAGACTGAGAAAGAAAAAAGAACCACAACCATAAGAAATAGCAATAGAAATGCATAGAAATACTATCAACGTCTACCTCCAAAATTAATAACTTACTTTACACTATTAAAATGCACAGTAGTACTGTACCCCTAAAGGCAGAATAGAAATCAAGTTTAAGGAGGATGACCAAAACTAAACAGATTTTCACCAAGCTCCTCACAAATGAGTTCTGTGTTTAGATTTAATAATTTACTTTCTTCCTTTAGAAAGTGCTCTAAAGCCTAAAAATATTGTAGGTGACAATCTCTGTACCTGTTCTAAGCTAAAAAAAATAGGCAACATATAAAACAAACCGACCAAGTGATTCACGTAAACACGTGCTTCTGAGAACAGCTATTATTCAGACAAATTTTTCTTTTTCATAACCCAACTCGAACACATTAATTTTCTGCAAACTTCAGATAATTTAGGTGATTTTCCCACTATGTTTAAAAGGTGTAACTCAGCTGCATTGCACTTGTATTTTGATCTCTCCACAGTCCATATACAAGTCGAAAAAGGCAGCATGTGTTGAGACATCTTCTCACACAACAGATTGATTTGGGGGCACTTTTGGTAGCAATTCAGCAATCACATAAAACACTACTTCAATTTCCCTTTGCCCAGAGGAAAAGACTGAAATAATTGATTTTGTGAAATATCTGCAGTCCTTCATTAGAACAATAACAGACACTTAAAAAGACTTCTGACAGTACGAGGAAGACAATACTGGGAGTGGAGCATCTGGTTATCATCTCTGCACACAGTTACAAGCAGATCGCCTTCAGGCCCCATTAACTCCTACCAATTAATCTGTATCAAGTAGCCCTCTGCACTTCTCTTGACAGCTACCTGTGAGAGGGTTAGTATTTCAGTAGTACTTTGAAGCAATTACAGATTATCAATGATACTGCCACTAGATATTTACTTGGAGGTAAGAAAAAAAAAATCGCAAGGACTTAGAATTTTCATTGTCTCAATGAAACAGAAGCTTGCAACACCTGAGACAAAAGAAGTGGACACTTTTTAACTGCAAGAGAAAATTTTTATCTGATACAACTTGAGTGATCAATTTCCAAGTTACTGAGTTCTGCAGTGAACTTGGTATTACAATTTGTGATCTACTGGTGGCCAAATTTGATGATGCACTGTCCCGTTTCTTTGGGTTCCTACAGCTTTGAAGAGTTTAATTTTTGTCACTCATGATGCAAACACTGACATGAGGATTAAAAGAACTCATCATCATTGAATGCACTGACATACTAATAGTACTGGTACCAAATTGATTTTTTTAATGTAAATGACAACCTGCAGAGAACGTCTACAGTCTTCATCCAGGAGATCACATAAGCTTATTGACTTTTGCAGCTTTCAATCTCTTTGATTGTGCAGCTTTCACTCTCTTGATGTGCTGGCCATCACGGATCTTTCAAGAAAATGAAAATCACCTAAAATTAAGCCTATTAACAACCAAACAGGTTGATCACCTAACTAGAAGTTACTGCAGCTTCAAGTCATCAACCAATTAAAAAAAAAATATTTAAAAATAACCCCTAACTTTTGAAACAACTCAGCAGAAGCTTCCCAAGACATGGAAAATGTGAAGACCAAAAGATGCTCATAGGAAAAACAAGCTTTTCTCCAGTGAACTAAAAAAGTAAAGCGTTATAAATAGATCATAACAAAAATAGTATCTGCCTATAAAAAGAAACATGCAGTCCCAGTCTTGAACACATCTATTTATTCACTACTGGAAATTCCTGGAAGACATCTGAAAAGAAAGGCTGTTTCCTGCTCTGGTTCTACTTCTCAATACCATCAAATGGGAGGAGGGACAAAGAGAACAGGGGTCTTGCAGGATACTTTCTTTTTCATTATTATTGGAGTGAGCGCTGCTGCTTTAAACTCCTTTCTTCCTCTGCTATGTTCTCCCATCTCATTTCTTTCACCACACTCAAAACTCTGCTGCCATTGCACAGCAGCCAGAGGCAGCATCCTATATGCTCCCCCAGCAAGCCAAACCATTGAACTACATGGTGCTTGCTACCAGACTTCTAAAGTCAAGTTCCTGCTGTGAACAGCTTCTGCTAAATGGACATTATTATTATCACAAAATTTTTTTTCCATGCAAACATATGTCAGACTCCCCAGAAACATTTCTTTTTTTCTACTAACTGAAGCAATTTAATCCAAATTGACTAGTTTCACTTGCAATTAACTTTTTGAATCTTTTCCATTTATGAACCAGTACAGGATCCGTAATTGGATGGTTTAACTCTTAAAAACTGTAGACAGCACCTTTTCCTATAAATGCTGAAATCCAAATAGGCCAACTAAATAGTAATCAAGATGTTGCTTAACCCAATGTTCCTTTTTTTTTCCCCAATATTAAGACAACCGTCTGTTTCCATGGCATCTTCCTTCTTTCAGAGACCTACAAAGGCAAAGCCTGGTTTCTCAGACAGCAAAAAGCAATATTCTTTTCATAAACTTAACCATTCTTTCTTATTAAAGTATTATTTCAAGTTGCTCCATAAAAATCAAATTTACCTCGTAGCATGCAGCAAGAGAGTGAGCTGAACTGCAGATGGATTTGCATCCATCAGTTACAGTTATATGGAGAGGAAATAGAAGAAGCAAAATCCAGTATCTTGAAAAACAGTAACTTCTATATCAAAGCAAAGATGCAATCTAAATTTTATTAAACTCCACAGTCACAGAAGACTCAAGTGTTATGTAAATCTCTGATACAGAGAATGAAACACAATATATTTGATTACTGCTGTGTCACATATCAGGGAACTAAGATAGCATTTCATATTAGGTATGCTTTTTTTTTTTAAGTCATAAAAAGATACTTTTGCCATTCAGAAAAAAAAGTAAATAAATACTAAAATTTAGATTTAGACATTAGGAAACAATGTGAAGTTTTGAACACTCTCAAAAAAAGGAAAAAACTAAGGAAAATGTGAACGCATCCCTTATGGAAACTAGCATCACAAACAGTCATTAAGTGGTTCTGAGAAAAATGATGAAATATTCAGCTTTATTCCCAGCTAAGCCATCTATCCCAAGCAACATAAGATGTAGATATGAAGATAAAGGGAAATCACAGGGAGAGTGGAACTGGAGCATGAACTAATGCAAGTAAATAAATTAGGACTAGTGGTCAAAAGATACAACAACACTGCACTTCCACAGCTTCTTTCATATTCAAACTAAAATAAGAAAATACTGTACCATTTTAAAAAGTTGTAACTCAGCTCAAGCTACATTGATAATTACTAATGCAAGCCATAGAATGAAGTTCAAAGAAGCAGACAAAATTTCCTTTGACTGGAAGTTACTTCTCCGCTTTTCAAGCCAAACCTCACAGAAAACGCAGTAAGGTCAGCCAATTAGCTTGTATCTGTCTTGGATCACACACACTATTCTGTGTCTTTGAAAGTAGGCTTTTCCTCTACAGTCCTCTCCAAAGCGCTTCAGCTTGTCTAACTTTGCATGCCTGCAACATCTCTGTCCCTCAGTAAACCTTCAATCAATATTTTTTCATAACCCTTATCAAAAGCAAATAACATTCTCCCAGCCCGCAGCTCATATTGAAGCATTGATTTTAAAAGAGTATTTCTTCCTAAAGTGAGTCATCTTAAAATGCCAGTGCCTCACATTTTAGTGTCAATGTCATCATAATTTTAGACCAAGGACTGATGCCAATGGATTTACACATGAAGCCCTGCCAAATAATCAGATTTGGATGGCAATTAATCTTTCCATTAATTTTGCATTTCTGCTTTAAAAAAATAATTTCTCAAACAAAAGGCTTTAGATCTAACCCAAGAATACATTAGCAAGCATCCCAGTGAGTCATAAACACTGAATACTCAGTGCTGCTAACAAGGCCCCAGCAAGGTTGTTTCTGAATATTATCCTCCATAATAAGATGTTTAATCAACAGTGCTATGCAAAACCTCTATTCTGCAGCTAGAGAACATAAAACCCCAAATTCACACTGGTCTGAAGCTTCCCTTTTGCCCCCATTTATCACTGAAATAAATAGTTCTAAACATTTATTTGGTTGGAAGGCTCATTTTAACATCTAGAGATGAATGTATCTTTTTACAAGTACCCGCTATGTTGGCTGAGCATTTTATATGCAAATAGGGATAAAATGTTCCTTTTTATAATTAAAGGACTTTTTTGCAGAATCACAGCACAGCTGAGGTTGGAAGGGACCTCTGGAGGTCATCTGGCCCAAGCTCAAGAAGGGTCACACCCAGAGCTGGCTGCCCAGGACCATGTCCAGGTGGCTTTTGAGTACTTCCAAGTAAACAGACTCCACAACCTCTCCGAGCAACCTGTCCCAGAGCTCAATCACCCTCCCAGTAAAATAGCACTTCCTGATGTTTAGAGGGAACCTTCTGTCTTTCAGTTTGTGCCCATCACCTCTGGGCCTGTCACTGGGCACAACTCAGCTCTCAGACAAAACTCAAAAATTAAAAAATCAGAATTTACAAGGACTTAAGGGACAGTAAAAATAAGTGCCTCTGACATTTTAAAGAACATTTTAAGTAATAATTATGCTGTGAGAACTTAATTTATGTTAATGTCTGCATTCCCTTGCAAAATTTCTCCTTTTCCATTTCCCAATACAATGACTCTTTATGGACTTTAGCCCTTTAACTACCATTGTGTCCTAGTTTTTTTTGTGTTCTTTCCAAATCCTTATCTTATGGCAATTTTGTTCCTTTATACATTTGCTCTAGTTTGTAGGTGTCTGTGTCCTGCACCTACTCTTTGCATTTTAATATCTTCTCAAGGAAACATGCTCATTAAGTTGCATCATTTCCATATACTTTACTACAGTCAACAACACAGCTATTAGACATGTAATGTCTTCCTCACTAAAACTTTAAAAAAAAACTTTTAAAAATGCTCACCATTTTCAAGGAGGACAAATGTTACTGAATTAAGTGATCTGCTAGCTGAGATCAGCGTATGCACTGTACACAGCATCATCAAAGCCAGGAAAGTGGACACCTCTAGTAAGACCCACAAGTCTTTCCCTCAACGCATGAAATCTCTCTGAGAAAGCCAATCACAAAAACCAGGCAGCAGAAAACAGATCAATACTTCAGCACATCAGTATTACCACGGACCAAGCCTAGCAAAATAATTCATACCTATTATCCAGTCAAGAGAGATAAATCAAGTATACTGCCTACATGCACAAATTTTTTAATGCTCACATTTTAAAACAAATAAAGATGATCTCATTTCTTATGACAAAAGTAAAAGACACAGATAATTGATTATACGACAACATTAAATACAAAAAGGCTACAGATGCCAGAAAGAAGAATCTCCCAACATTTCAAACAAATGTATTTCCATTAACTCGGTTGGTAAAGAGCTGCTCTGAATTGACAACTGTAAAACAAAAAACTCCTGATCTTCTAGCCTACAGGTAAGTGACTTTGCTTTAGCTTCAAGGCTTGATGCCACTTAATAGGATTTCTCCAAGGGATGTAGGATGGATTTCCTGAGCACCAGCACACATCTCCTCAACACAAAACCCCGTAAGAATTCAGGTCCCTGGGAAGGCTCAGGAATGAGGGCTCACAGCCTGCGTCCTGCTTGCTCTGGGCTCTCCTACCATAACTCTGTTACATGGAAAAGTGGCCTGTGTTCCTCTACTGGCTTCCCTGCAGACCCTTCGGAGCACGAGCAAAGGTAAACTGTGACAGCAGCTTTCCTGCCTGTTCCCCCCTCATGGGAAGCCCCCATACAGTGAGCAGCTCAGGAGGACCCCAGGGGCAGGGCCAGGGCTGCGAAGGCAGCTGGTGCCCCAGAGAGGACATGGTGCACAAATGCTGCACATCTCCAAGAGAGAAACATGGCTTGCAGGAAAAAAAAAAAAGGAAAGAAAAAGAAAAAAATATATATTTAGTGCAAGCCTCTTATGAGACATGTGAAGATGTGGTCACAGCCAAGCAAGCAAGCTGTTCTCTGCAGTAGTCTCGTCAAATCAAACTCCCTTTACCCCCACGAGCAAACAGATCTCACTTTCAGGTCCCATCTGTACATACAGGACTCCAGGTCTGCCAATGTGATTTTGACAGTCTGACTGACATAGCTTTTGAAGCTGTTCAACTTCTTTTATCTGCCTGTGTGCATGCTGAATGCAGCAAAAAAAAATGAATACGTATCATCATTCATTGCCACTGTTTTGACAAATATTACATGGAACAAAGAAGCAGGAATTGCACTGGGAGCCCATGTCAGGTCCTCTATCTGTCACCAGTTAAAATGTTCCCCACTAGGCTTTCTTTCAAAGAAACACATCAGCCCTAACGATAACAAGTGGCAACTGTCATTATTACATTGGCCTTCATTAGCAACTGTAAGGAGGTGGGGGAGAAAGGGAAAACAGACCAGCTTTATGCCACTGTACGGGTTTTCGTTACTGCTACATGTAGTTGTTGTTCCTCTAGTCTCAAAATGCATATAAATCGACTTCAAAACACTCAGAACAGGGAAAAAACCAGATGATTCAGATGTATGGGTACATTGGATTCTGTATGAGCAATGATTCAAATCAAGAAAATAAATTACTGGAGTGGCATGGAATAAAAAACTAACAACTGTTACAACCTTTTCCAGAGCAGAAGAGAAAAAGATTGTTGAACAAAATCAGAAGTGTGGATATCCAAACGACAAAAGAAATACTTTTCCCACACAACCCATAGGTAAATTGTACAATTCACTATACAGGATGGGTCAAAATTTTACACTTGGTGCAAATAGTAGTACGGTAAATTCACAAAAGAAACTTGTAAGGACACAAATTCACAGAAGTCATACGAATAAGGCCTGTGTACCTGGCCCAGAGAGCTCCTGAGCTGCAGATTCCTGGATCTGTATCAGAAAAGCATAACTATGAGCTTACTGGTGCTTAAACTCTTTCCTGTGTGTTGATTACCAGTCACTGCCAGAGACAGGACAGCGTGCCATCTGGATGTTTGATCTCATACTCTATGGATGCTCTTAACCACTGTGGACAAAGCCTTTACCATGTACAACTTTATGCTGTCCTGTCTCAAATGAGTGACAATTAATTCTATTATTAATTCCATTTTAGGATTAATTCTAAATTAATTCTAAAAATTGCCAGAGGCAACATTTACCTTTTTTCTCTCTCTCTCACTGCCTCTGGCAAAATCTGCTGTGTATTTCTTTTTCACTCTTGTTTTCAAAAGGTCAATATTTGAAGTTTTAAGTATCTTTTTTTTCTCATTGCATCAAAAGTTCAATAGTATAATGAAGTTAAAATTCTGTTAAGGGATTTTAAGAACACTGAGCATTATATCTATAAGCAAACTAACATAACAACACAGGCAGCTTAACATACTTCTGTTTCTATAACATGTCAGCATAGAGCCTTACCAGACCAAATGCCTCAAATCACAATTGCAATGAACACCTGAAGACCTTGTGGAACTTGTTAAATTGTCTTAACACCATAAAGTTCAGGCAGAAACTTCTGGCCCAAACAATTAAGCAGTGGGAACCTAAACGGTGCAACAGAAAGTAGGACTGAGCCATGTCAGAAATACAGATGGTGTTTGGAGCAGGTGTAATTAAGACAAGGAGTCACATGAGCCAGACAAAGTAGCACTAAAAATGAGGTAAAGCTGAAGAGTTTAATTTCAAAATGAAAAATACTAAGAAAATAGAAAAGCAAAATTCAAGTGTAGTTAATGACAGATTTTAAAAAGGAAAAAAAAATTCCATTTTTCAAACAGCACCTTCTCAGAAAGTTCAGAAGATTGTTTTATCACAACCATAAAACCAGTACTACAGTAGACCGGTATTACAGACTTCTGGAAGTCTGACAGTATACCACCAGTGAAGGCCATGAATTCAGAAGTGCTAAACAGCAGATTATGTACAAGGGCATAAAGCAGACTTCTTTGATCACACTCCTTTTACCTGCACCCCTGAATATCTGGGCATAGCATCCATCTGTGTATCCATTCAAAAGCTACAACAAAGAGGATGCTTCGCACAGGTATGACAAGTTTGGACTGACAAAGACAACTGCAGTGTCCAAGAAAGCTTCAACAGAGGCAGAGCTCTGCTTGATACGACACAAATTATTACTCTGCTTTTTAGCTATTTCAATTAATTTATGTTTTAAATGAAAACAGCCATTCTATTTTTAACTTACAAACCCCAAACTCACATTAGTAAGGAGAAACTGAAATCTGCAATGTCTCTCTACTTTATAAACCTTCAGCCATACTGTATATAACAACCCTTGGATACAAACCAGCAGGTTTACAATTCTCCATTTTATACAAGACTCCATAGGTAAGAATTCATGGTGCCTTTCTAGTCACCTGCACACAGCCTTTTAAGGCACTCTTAAGACAGGACAGCAATGACTGAAATCTTTCACTTAGAAGACAATTACACACACGCTCCTGATCCCAAAGTATAGCGAATGCCACATAGAAGCCATCCCAGCACTGGCACCAGGGATTGCACCAGGACAGCTGGCAACAGGTAAGTATAAACCTCAAAGGCTGAAAAAAATCTTGCAGATGTCACATTTTTGCATATCCACGCTAACTGGTATCTCTAGCTTTTCACAAGCACTGACTTCATATAGAGAGATTCAAACAGAATAAAAGAAAGGCAAAATATGGTACCTTAATTATTAAAATATTTTTAATAAAAAAGGGTGAAACTGTAAGGGGGCAGGAAGAGAAAATTACAGAATGTTACTTGAGAAAAAGCAGCAGTGAAATTAAAGACGATGATGACAACGATTGTTATCATTGTTATTGTCATTATTACTGGTACTATCATCATCATTTGTTTATTTGTACCATTCAAACAGAGATCTAAAAGGACCATGTGGAAAAAACCCCCATCAATAATGCCACCATGAACTGGCAGCCATGCAAGGCAGAAACCAATCACAGGTTGCCAGAAGGTACAATAAAAGCAGAGCATGACGTTCAGGGTGTGTTTGTTTTGAAATTTAGAGCTGAGAGCATGGGTGGACCCTTCCAAAGTACTAAGTCCCATTATAGACTTTTCTTCTACCCTCAATAATTTAAACTGTTTGCAGACAATAATTTGGCACAGGTGAAGGATTACAGTTCAGATAAACATGGCAGCAACGCAGATTTCGCTTAAATTATCTTATAACAAGGAAGGTCCATTTGTGGGGAACTCTATCAAAACCAGGATGTTTTAGATAAGCCCTCATGGTTGATCTTCATTTGCCTACAGCATTCTGATGGCTCCAAAAGGCTTTCCTTGGGAAAGATAGCAAGAAGATATCACCCAGGCCAGTAACATCCAAAACTTCAAAAGGATGCATCATTTTACACTTCTGGGCTTCATCCTACAACACTGAATTACTTGAGTACTCTGTGTTTAATGGGCGGACAAGGGTCCTAATACACAAGTTCCAAGCAAAGCAAGCAAACTCACGTTTCAGAAAAGCAGCTTTCTCACTTGTATCAGCACTGCCATCTCCTTTCTTGCAGCTGGTCACTCATGGGCAGGTTGAAAGGGCCAGGCAAAACCAAACTGCAGCCTGCAGTCTGCATGTCAGCAAGGCACCCTGCCTGCTCTGGATCAGATCCAGGCCCAGGATGCCCCACTGCACCATGAGTTCCACTCCTGTATAACAACTCACATTTTTGTGTTAATGTTTCAGCATGCACTTCTTCTCTTGCCCTTTTCTGCAAGACTTGTTTATTTCAACTGAGTTATTTTTGTCTATTTTGCGTCCCCTCCCTATGCTCTTTTATCTGCTACCCATGTTTTTTTCCATTCCTTTCAGTAACTGGGAACTAATCCCTTTGTGGGTGGTTTGCACAAGGACAAGCCCAACAGACCTCGTGCCTGATTTTTATGTATTTATTTATTTTTCATCTTGCCTGGCTATGTATTTTATTTGGCAGCTTTATGTAGAGATTTCCTTTTAGTGTTTTAATTCAGGCCATAGAGGCCTCAATAGGAAACTTAATAAATGTTCTAAAATAAATAACAATGACATTCAAGTGGTTTCACACCACACATGGGCAAGAACAGAGTTGTTGCAATGAAGCATTTCGGTGATAAACGAATTCACAGGTCCAGACAAGAGGTAAACATCTAAAGGCATCATTATCTAATGCCTTTCATCTGAAAGGACCCTGGAGCACTTTGTTATACAGCTTTATTTATAAAAGGGAGATCATAAAATAGATTAATATTCTAAAAGATCCCGCACTCTATTTCTACTAGAGCTTGTACTTGTAAGTTTTAAGAGCTTTTTGATGTCAGCTGCTTTGGCATCCTTCTGACTGAGAGATCCTGCCTCCATCTTTTCTGCTCTGTAGCTTGACTTGGTCGCTTACTGCTGGGATCCTTCACTGAAAAAAAGTCCTGCAGAATGGGGGAAGCAAACCAAGAGCCAGGGATAGCCTGGCTCCAGGGACAGATCAGCTCCAGCTATCTACCACACAGAGCACTACCACTGTAGACGTTTACTTTTACTGGTTCTGGAAAGCACGTCATAGTAATGCCCCACACAAAGTCCAGTCATGTGGCAGAGGAGAAACCAAAGCACCCAATTTTCTCTTAACGCCTGAATGAGATATTGGTTCATCTGGGTAGAATGCTGGCCATCATTGGGCCATATACACTGCACTTCTCATCATTACCTCTGAGAAATGTGGTATGAAATGCCAGGCTGACCCCTTGGAAAGAGAGCCACTGCTTCCAGAAACATGACAAAGTGACAGGAAATTTCAAAAGAGTAACCAGAGTTATTAGCTTGCTAATAACCACGCAAAATGAATACAAATTGGTGAGCAGCCTTCCGTCAAACAATTTTGTGATTCTCGTGACTAGAGTTGCTCCAAAAATTTTCAGCTGATCAAAAATCCTCAAAACAAGCCTCTTATCTTCAACTTAGACTATTATGGCTCACAGAAATAGAAATCTGTGTCTTCAATTTTATATGAAGTGTTTTCGAGGCTTCCCTTCCTTACTTATCCCAAATAGTGAATGAAGAAAGAAGCAGATTATTTTTTTTAAGCAGAAATACAAAGATGAAGAGGAGTAAGCAAAATGGCTTTCGAAAACTGTATTTTAAGTGAAAAGTTCAAATACTTTCAATTTGTAAAAAAACCCCAAAAAAACCCAAAACAAAGTTGTCACTATAAACTGATTAGATTATAATTTTACAGAACCTAACATGTTCCACTAAAACCAGTGCCATCTTCGCGATTATTTAAAAAGTAAAAACCCATCTTTCTCTATTAGGGAAAATTTCAATTTCACAAGAATAGTAGTTAATCTACACCGACAGAAGCTACCCATGAGTGCCACAGCACAGTATGATGGAACTGTCACTACTAAAAACACTTGTAAAAAAAATTTGGAAAATCAGCCATCATCACACTGGACAGTGAACCCAAAAAAGCATTCTCTGCAACAGCGTGGAAATATAAAAACTATTTAAAAAGACATTTTACCCTCTTTTTAAAGCCTCTTGTACAGTTCATGCACCTTCTGCAGGTTATTTTATGGGCCTCTGCCTCATTCTGGCAATGTAAGAACTAGAAAATGCAGCCTTAAGGTTGATTTATTTAACAGTAGCAACTGTTTACTCAACGAATTTGCTCCCATGTGTATTCAAAACTCACTTCCACTGACATTCAAGATAAAAAGTTAACACCTCAAAGTTATCACAGTAAAGAGAAAGGTAACCTATTTTTTGTTTCTTTCACAACAAAAGGAATAACTTTACTCATAAATGCAACAGCATGTTCCATTAAACACACTTAAACCTGTTTGAAATAGCATGTTTAACAGATGATCTAGGAGAGCAAACCTACATTAACCTACAAAATTTCAATCACAGGTGAGGATTTAAAGCTCAACTTGGTTTTTTGGACCGTGGAGGTATCTGCTGTAGTGGTGAGGATACAGTAAGTTGGCTGATAACCTGCCAAGTTTCTCATCATTTCCCATCATTTCTCAAGTGATTCTGGAGTTAATTGGCAATAAGAAACTTCATTTACTATCTGACTTTCTTCTAGCTTTCACGCCTACCCAAGGGAGTCACATACCATGTTTCAGACTCAAATACCTGTGACTCTCAGTCTTAATAATCACTGCAGCATATAAGTACATCACAGATTATTTTTTTCAAGAATACTTTTCAAAGTGAAGCTTAACAAAGAACACGTTAGATCTGACATCACTAATGTTATCATAAACAACACTGAACTCAATTATTAAAACCTCTCACTAACATGAATCATGTTATCCATCCTCTTGGCACAATCCACATCATTACAATTGTTCTAAAGCTCAGAACAGGTGATTTCTAAGCTGATGAATTGACTGAATCACAGCGAGCTGGATTTAAAACATACTAAATATCCCCTTACTCTGACTGCTGCACACCTGTATTTTGAGCTTTGAAGGTAACCATGCTGCCCATTGAGGAATTCCTCAAGATTAGCTTGATATATACCAAAAAACCTCACTGTATTGGTGACTGCATTCAGTGGGGTCAAATATTACTCATGATCAAATGCTGAAGATGAGTCATGAAATTTTATTTTTAAATTGGCTTGTGAACTCAGATACCCGGAAGAATATCAAGATTAATGACAAAAATTACTGACAAAGACAAATGCCATGAAATGTTGGCTACCTGTGTAGAATTATAGTATCTGATCACTTAATGAAAATTAATTGATTCATCTTCACAGTTCCAAAGACAGCAAAATTAGAACTACCATTTTTCAGAAAATGAGAAATACATCCAGATTATGGTGAAAAGCTATGCATAACAAAAAAAAAATCCTTCACAGCAACACTGAGCTGCCCAACCATTAAACTTCGTTTTTTTTTTCATGCTCTTCACTGCATACTTACTACTCTCCAAAACAAGTAATGCAGAACTTGTTTGGGCAACTTTCCCTCATCCACAGGCACCGCACAGGCACTGAGCGGAAGAGAATGACAAGGAGTCAAAAAAAAAAAAAAAAAGTATGTATTCAGGTAATTGAAAACTGAATCACAACACGTATGCACCAACACATTCAAAGAAATGAACTGACACGGTAAATCAACTGCAGCTAATGCTGACATTACATAACTTCTGATAGCTTAATCTTTCTCTCTGATGCACAATGGCTGTCTGACAAATCGCTCAAGTTTTACAAAAGAAGTAGGATAAACCTACATGTTGCTCCTGACATCCACCATCAACCCACAAAGCGATGAGCAGGACTGATATCTACTATCTACATTTAACTAACAGCTATTAAAGTTGTCATCTCTGGTTTGGATCATTCACTGCAGAGGATGAAGATATTGTGACAACATCTGATAGCTGTTTATGAATTCAGGACATTACAACCATAGGTCCCACCCCAAGGCCTGGCAGAAAGTCACATCAGAAAAGCAGCAGGCAGGCTTGCCCTCTTCTCTGCCACCTATTCCCTCCAGGTATTCCTGCATCTTGAAACCAAACAGTCCCAAAAGTCCCACCCTACCTACACTTCAGGCGCATTCCCACTTCTGCCTAAATTCTGAGCTCTTTCCCTATTCTCATAAAAGCTGCTATCGCTTAATATGAAATTAATTGCATATTAGATGCCTACACCAAGTAAGTAAAAACCTCTGCTTGAACAAATGCCAGTAAAAGTACTAATGGATGCCCACTAGGTAACACTATCTATTTTTCAACAGCACAGTAATAATACTGGAAAGCTTACAATTTCTGTAGAGTGAGTAGAAGTAATGCTAGCAATTCAGTTGCTACCAGTATTTGCACCAATAGTTTAAAAATAGAATTTTAATAGCAAGGTATTTCTAATATTACTAGTAGTTTTAGAAAAAACAACTTAGGAGACTAGAGTGCCTTCAGTATTAAAAAGCTTTCAAATTTCTTTCCTTAAAATTACAAACATAAAGGCCACAAGAAGCTTAAAAATCAGCTGCCTAAAACCATCAACTTTAAAATCTTTTAAGTCTCTGTCTTATTATTTTCAAACAGGAGATACACTTGTGATTAAACCTTGGTGCATCTCAGTATAAAAGTCTCATGCTCAGAATTTACACTGCAAAAATCTCAAACGAAGTGATAAAATGCCTAGTGCATAGCATATAAGTTCTTTATATTGGGCTTTCTAGTCTTATGGACAAGATGGAAATTTTCCTAATCAGGCAAACGTGTTCTGATTACTGTTTCAATTACGCATCAAAGCTGCAGAAAGAGCAATTAATATGTGAACGAGGCATTATGAAAATATTCTGTAATAATGGAAACAAAATTACATGTATTTGCCCCAAAAGGTAGTGTAGTATCATCTGTTTTTAGAGAAGTATCTCTCCCATTTCAGGCTTTAAAGGGCTCGTTTTAGTTGTCAGCAGCAAGACCTTCAGGACAGAAAAATGACCTACATCTGTAATTACTGACACCCACTGCCTTGCAGAAAACACAGTCATCCCCCTGACCAGTGTAATCACAACTACATCTCACTCCTCCACTCCAAGGCGACTGAGGAGGAAGCTGGCTGAGAGAGGACAATTTTAACACTTACTCAGTGACCACAGAGACTAGAACTCTTATCACAATTAACCCAAAGAAACAGCAGCTTCAGGCAGGCCCTTTAATAATACATAACAACATTGTGTCAAAACCTAATCTGAATCTGTTTATTCAACAGAATAACTTCATGGCAGCCATAAGGCATAGTAACAAGGTATAACTAATTTCACAAATAGTATGTATTAACATGACAATATCAAAATCTAATTTGTTAACCTCCCTGCTGGATTTGTTTCTTCTGGAGAAAGAACTTAGGGCAGGACAGATTCTGTCGCTATGAACAATTCTCAGTTTGAAGCACTGCTTCAAAAGACTCCTGATTTCCTTCAAACGAGAACAACATCTATGTATATGCCAATAGGTATTTCTCAATAAACAAGCCTTGGTTTACATTTTAATAACTTGCATAAATATTGCTAATATTCAAGAAAGCTAATGACACCAGATTTCTCTCACAACTGAAATACAGAGCCTGGAATCTCTAATTAGTAAAAGGACTACTAAATCTGGAAAAACCGTTGAGACTATTTTTCTGGAAACAGTAAGAATGCTGGAAATGCAGTGAAATTTAAATGAAACACGTAGATGATGATTTTTCATAGGGAAACAGTAATTCCTACTCTAACATCTGTGATCAGTGGGGTGTCTTGTGGGCAGAAGTAGAATCGCTAAGACAATGTACATGAGAAAACATTTATCTTAGACATCGATAAATGTAACTTATGCTAAGGGCTTATTTAGTACAGTAAAGCGACCTGAGCCTGGATGGAAGAACATCAAATGTTCTTCCATTTCATTCATTTTATCCAGTACTGGTCCCATTCAGGTCATCAAGCATATGCCTAGCTCAAGATATTACCAGAACACGAAGTGACACGTACTCTCAAACCGCAGCCTTTCTTAGCCACTTAATCCTCTGCATACTTTTAAGACACCTTATTTCAAGGAACTAAACTTTTTGAGCATCCATTCTTTACAATAAACACAACTTCCTCCACAGCAACACCCTTTATTAATTAATCAGGCATTTGACATTCTCATTTCTGTGCAGCCGCTGGAAACACAGCTCCATCATATGCTCCCAGAAAACTGCTCAACTGAGGAGCAAGATATTTGCGTATTATCAGGCTCAAAAATTACTGCACAGGACCAAATTAGTATTGGGGGAAGGGAAAGAAGAAGAAATAGGATCCCTTTTCCTATGACAGCCCTAATATAAATGCCTTGTTGTATCCCTTACAAACTAAGCTCTGTAGTATGTAATCAACACTCCTTTTACCCAAGGCAGAACACCAGAAAGCAGACTCACTGTATCCTCAAAACAGCCTTTGGGGTATCTTCACATGTGCACCCCTTTACACGTAACGTCATTCCTCAAGGAAAGTCCTCATTAGGGCAGCTACAAGTATCTCCATTTTTAGTATTTTGTAATCAAATAATCAAGACTTTTTGAGTCTCCTCCCTACCTTTCTTTTTTTCCATTGACATAGTTCTCTGTTGTGTCTCCATCTGAAGAATGACCTTGATATTCCTTTTGGTGGCACTGGTTTTCCTGTGAAACTCGACTCCCTCTAGCTCTTTCAGGTTCGAGGCTTTAGAGCTGTCTCTTCCCTGGGTGGAAGAACTCTCTTTTTGCCACCTTACCCAGAAGACTGGATTTCTTCTTTAACAGGCTGAAATATTCACTCTTTCCCAACTTCTCCAACACCTCTTGCAGGTCCTGATATTTGGCCCCCTCTCCAGGACACCCACTCAAGACATTAACAGGACATCACCATACTGCTGATAATGAGCCTTCTGCTGCTGGCCACTATCCTCTGGAAGCGACATCTGTGGAACTGACTGCTGCCTTCTGCTGACTGTCAGTGCATGCCAGATCCCCCACACGTTTGCTCAGCTTCACAAAAGCCAGTGCCATTCTCCACCCGGACATCATTTTGAGACTGGCTGCGCTCCAGCAGCACCTGTCGCTCCTGCACATGGGCAGGTGCATGTGCACACCTCTCCTAGGCAGCACGCATCTGCTGCTGCAGGTTTCTCCACAGCTCTGCCTTGTCGTTCCCTGATGAAACAATTACTTGCCATTTTCTCATTTTACAAGCAGATGAGCCAACTCAGTAACTGGGGCACTGCTACCTTGTGATACAATTTCCTCCAGAAGTCTGATCTTTCAGTGTCCGCATTTAGCATTTTTCATCACTTTGTTCGAAGCAGGGCCGCAGGTTTCTATAGCTTATAACACACTTACGTTCTGCAGCTTCTTCTGAAACTTTTCAAACAGCATGATTCGTGCATCTATACAGTTCCTTCTCTTCAGCTCAATGACAATTTTCTTTCCCAAATTCTGTTTCTTATGAAGTTACTCACATCCAACAGCTTGACTTTCTTCTGCATTTTAATAACCACTGCCTGTAATTCTGCATGAGGATTTTGACTATGCTCTCCAACTCTTTGACTACTTGGAAAACCATCTGGATTTCTCCTCAAAAAAAAAAAAATTCCTCTTCCTCTAGCACATCAGATTTTTCTTGTTTTAGCCAAACTTGAATGGATTCTCTCCACACTTTTGTATATTTAGCACTTCCTGCCTGCCTTCAAGAGCTGTTTTTTGATGCTGCTTCACCAGTTTTTGTGCAAAGGATTTCACTTAGATTTACAAATAGATTTCACAGAGTCACAGAGTGATTGGGGTTGAACCTCTGGAAGTTCTGAGCTCCCTGATCAAGCAGGGACATGGATTTGCTCACGTAAGACTGTGTTCAGATGGCTTTTGATTATTCCCAAGGAGACTCCAAAACCTCTCTGGGCCAAGCCACCTGCCCTCACAGTAAAAAAACATTATCTGATGTTCATGGGGAACCTCCTGCGGTTTAGTCTGTGCCCCTTACCTCTGTCACTGGGAACTACCAAAAAGAGCCTGGCTCTACCTGTAGCGGGAGTGCAAAAAGATGTTTCTATACATTAACACTTTAGGCTGAATAGTCCCAGCTCTCTCAGCCTTTCCTCACAGGTGAGGTCCTCCAGTCCCTCAGTCATATTTGTGGCCCTTCAGTGACCTCTCTTACTGGGGAACGCCCCCCCAGAACATGACCCCCCAGGTGTGGCTTCACCAGTGCTGCGCAGAGGGTAAGGACCACCTCCCTCAAACTGCTGACAGTACTTCTCCTGACGTCACCAAGGACGCCACTTGCCCTCTCTGCGGTAAGGGTTACACCGCTTGCTCCTGTTCAATATTCAACTCCCTTTTCATTACTTCCCATAACATTTGTATTATAGAAGTGGATTACTTCTCCTTAAAGAAGTTCCTAAAGCAAAGAGGATACTGAGAACTCCCCCAGAAGTTCATGCATGTTCAGGAAGGATTGCTATTAAAGCAGAGATGCTGGTTGCCCAAGGATAAGTGCCTATAAAATATCTTTTGTCTGTCCTACTACATTCTAGCTATACTTGACAAGCAGTTACTTGGTACTCTACACTCAGTTATACTGTGAAATGTTTATAGTTTGTAATGGGTACCTTATCTGTTCAGACTATCTGTAATTTGATGAATTCCTCTGGGAACTGTTTAAACCAAGGCAGTGTCCTTAATGATTATTATGGCTCAGAAATGCTATCATAAAATCTAATTTCTCCACTATTCAGAGGCTCAATATGTATGCATGCTATACAAAGCCTTCAGAATTTCATATTAAGTTCTTTATTGAACACTTTACTCAGGAAGTGCTCATATTCCAAGCTTATGTATCAGCTGTCTAATCAGTGAGTAATCTCATTTATTCAGTACATCAATAGGTCCTCATCATTAAACTTTTGTTAAAGAAAATGCATTTATTTTCCTTTAACACATGCTGAACAACTGCTTCTATACAGAACAACAAAGTACCTTCACCCTAATTCAAAAAGCAAGAAATGCCCCTCAGGCGTATCATTATCTTAAAATATGCATGTTGTTATCTTTCAGCAATTTTCTTAATAAAAGCTTAGGGTTAATTTCTGATATAGATGAGCTTGATTCCTCTTCAAACTTTTTTTGAGTAGAATTATCTAACAACAAAACTTTAGCTACATGTTATGGCATGGTAAAATTTAAAACTGCATGGGTGACCCACTTACAAATATAACTAATTTTGTTTAAAAGCTGACAGTACTGTCTTTACATCATATACTCCTTTTTTGCCCAGCTTTCGGGGTAATTGTCTAGATGCTTATTACCACAAACCAGAAAAACTGTGATTTAAAATTTTCCCAAGCTGATGACCTAACCTTTGCAGGAAACAAACTGCTGCATGACCTACAAGAGCAATTTCCAAGTAGCACATCAATGCAGCATCACCAACTCTCATTACTCAGCAACAATTGTGGCAATATTGGACGGTTTGCTTCACAGCCACGACTGCGTAAAAATAAACATCGAACAGAGAGGCTGGGATTCTGAGGCAATTGAGAAAAATGGACAGACAGACAAAATAGGCCTTTCACAAAAATATTTGTGAAAGTAGGAGCTGGGTGTGGCTGGAAAAAAACAGTATCACTAAGAAAAAGGAAAAGACACACTGAAAGTGGCCACAGTTCTTAGAGTGAACAAACTATACAGAAAGTGTGCTGGTACCCAAGTTTAGGCCATACCTTGGCATTTACAAATTGATACAGGGCATAGAAATGGGAAACAGCAAGACTGCTATTTGTCATTTAAGGGAAAAAGATCAATCCTTTCCAACTTACTGCACCATTTATTTTCTTTAGCAATTCTCCTAAGAGAAGGCTGTGAAAGACACCTTTGCATACCATGGAGCATGTTTAAACTTCATCAAAAGTTGAAAAGATTGGTAAAAGACTACCAAAAAGATTTAAAATGTATTTTGGCTCTTTTAACATTTGCTTTAAGAAAGAAAAGCACTCAAGCACCGAGACTAAGTGCAGAGCAGACAAGAAGGTATAATAAGGAGCCTACATGAAAGCCCAGCGTGTTTGTCCTTTTCTGAAAACAGGCAGTCAGAAAAGCCTGGCAATACCAGTCACAATACAAATTGAACAGAGCCAGCAGAGTCAGGCACAGGACCTATTGTCCTACAAGTCACTTCCCACTAGTTCTGCCTCTCTCTGCAGCACTATTTCTCTGTAGCCGTAATAGTTTAAGGACAGAGGAAGGGCATGGTTTGCAGACAGATTTACCATTGTATCAGGTAGGAGGGTTGTAAAAACTGTGCAAGCTTTCAGAAATACAAGTCCTTCTTCAGAACCTTGTATGCCCAAAAGCTTGTCTGTCTTTTCCAATTACACTAGCTTGCTTTAACAAAGAGACAGTATTTCTGCCAACAAACATCCTGTCTTCTTTGTGCAGTGACAGAAAACCAGAAAAGAGATCTGCAGTACCACTGCAGTTTACAATAGCATATGTCTTGTACCACTGAGGCTTCTAAAGCCAAAAGGCATCATCATGGCATTATTCTACCTCAAGATTTTTTAATTATTCACCAGTAACAACTGTTCCAGCTGTGTCTGAAGGCAACATCTGATGCAAGGGATCCATACTGTCAATACTCACATGCTGATTAGATTTTTCTGTCCAAGAATCATAATAAAAAACACATTTAACATTCAAATGCCAGTTACACTAAAACAAAGTGTAAACAAACAAACAAAAAGTTTTCCTGTATTGTTTTTCTGTATTCTTACCAGTGACACTACAAATCAAGGATCACTACTGAAAGGGCTTATTTGTTCGGGGTTTTAAAATTTATTTCCCAAACAAGCAATAGACTCCTGGAAAAAAATCTGCTCTGCAAGATACATACAACCTCAAAAAGATGGGACAGAATAAAGAAAACCTTTCTTTCTTTTTAAAACAGGAAAAACCATTTTTAAGCTCCTTCCACTCTAAACCAAAACAAAACCAAGAACTGTGCAGACTTCCGTAACTAATGCAGCATGAAAACCAACATGTATTGAATATTTTTAAAGGACAGTGTTCCTTTGAAAAGCTGTAACTAATTCATTTGACAGTCCAGCTGAGATACGTTTACATCCCTATCTACTTCTAAAACCTGTGCTAAATGAAACAGGGTGCATTTTTTTACAGCTGTAGACATGTGCTTAGAACACTCAAGTAATGACAAAAGTAAATAAGTAATTTCCTTTACATTTACAGTCAAAATTGTTATATATGCTCAATAATGTATTCAGCACGTTACTTAATTCACTGAATCTAATTTGCATATTCTTGCAATACTTTTTAATGCTTCAGTCCAGCAATTAGCACACTGAATCTTATTATATATATCAAAGATGTCTTTTTAGTTAGCACAGTCAAAAGCAAATGTACACTTGCAAAACAATTTTTAAACACTAGTCATTTAAGAAACATTAAAAGTGCCATAAAAATTGGTACCATCTTAATACACTAGACACAACAGAAACCATTAGAAGAAACACCTACAATGGCACCATCCAACCAATTAGATTTGCAGACACCTCACAAGTATTTCACTGGAAGGAAAATCCCTACAAGGCTGATTGAAGCCTCCCAAATTAAATTTGGGCTTTTTTTCTAATTATCTCTCACAGAGCCCTCTGCAAATCTCTCCCCAGAAAACTCAAGATGGATCAGATGCTGAAAGCTGGTATCTCTGTGGCACTATAAAAAAATACTCAGCCTGGCATGCTCCAGAGCCTACTGGTCACACATTTTGTATCACAAAATGCAATATTTTCACCCCTTGCCACAGAATACATGGAAATATGCTTATTTTAATTCCTGTGATTCTCCTTAGCAACTACAAAAAAAAAAAAAAAGAAATGAGGTTGTTGCAAACAATCAAAGCAGTTGTAGAAACACAAGTGTGGCTCACACTACAACATTTTAATTCTCAGTTATTGTTCAACATGATGAGTCATTCAAATCCACCACTGTAATATGCATGTCAGTAATTCAGTCCTGGGGATTCCTCATTCTTGCTTGTTCTGATAGGCTGCAGACATGTTATTAGAGTCAAGAAACCATACCAAAAGATTTCAGTGAATCTCTTCAGCAGTCATAAAAAGATTGCAAAAATAACATCACAAGCATTCACCTTCTTGACTCATTTAAAAATAGTCTCACATTCTTGCCAAAAGCACAGCGCTGCCACATTACCTCTTCTTCTAGATTTTCACTCTAAAACTGAAATACAATGTACTGCTCTGCCCACAGCATATTGTTAATTACACCCCAAATGAAAGGCATTTAGCTTCTGTATTGTCACTCTTCCATTCTGTTCATTTCAGCATTTTATACTTTATAATCAAACACATACTAATGTCGAAGTAGCATTGTATGACTGAAAAGCAATAAACTTCACTTGGCACCCTAGCTTTAACCCAGAGGAAAATATAGGTATAAATCACCATTTATAAATAAACTATAAAATAGATATAAATCACCATTTCCAGAAACAAGACAATACGCTTCTAGAACTGGTCAGCGAATCAAACAGGCTCTTAAGAGTTTTAAGTCAATCACAATCTAAGGGCCCATTCTGTGCAACAAACATGGCTTTAATCAGACACACATACCAGGATGTGCTTGCAAAATCAGCATTTTCCATTATGAATGGTGGTACACAGTACAGACAACGTTGTTGTTGTCTTGGTTTTTAACAGGAGAATGGGAAAACAAAACGTTTATTTCTTCTTATGCAAATATTAGCAATAAGAACTCCTGTTCAATATTTTCTTTCAAGAATCTTTCAGCAGACAGATTTAGAAGAAAAGGTGTTTTCAAAAGAAAAAAAATCTCATTGTCCATTCAACTATATATCTTTAACATTCCTATCCATATCAGTGGGATTCTCCTACAAAAGGATTAAATTCAGTAAGCCTGGTGAAGATCGTTGTGTAACACATCATCTTGTAAGAATGAACTTTTACTTACAATGATGCTCAAAAAAAATGACAGCAGCCACAGACTCATCACAGCAAGTTAGTTCCACTAAAGCCACTTCTCTCTTCCTTCAGTAGTATCCCACCATATCAGTTCTGTTTTACAGAGATGTAAACTGGCAGTCTCTACTCTGGTCATTCACACAGCTCCTGCTATCAGGAAGATTACTTACAGGAACACAACCCTTTGTTAACGACAAGCTTGATCCAAGCAACAACAACAAACAAAAGATTCAAACAGAAATTTTTCATTTCATTTGAGTCTCTCTCTCATGCCAATCACTGTTAGCTGAAAGGATGCACAAACAGCACAGCTAAATCCGCACCGCAATGATGCAGTGACCCAGAAAGAGAATCTAATGGCCAACTGAATAAACAAAGCAAAACTAGCCAAACCCAAAGGGCAGCTAGCATGCAAGCACCTTATCCACTTAACTGGGCACATACTGAAACCTAGTCTTGTATTTCCAAGTTCTGCAATAAGACTTCACATTCCTGTAAACAGCACTTCCTATATTGCTCCCAAAACATGTATTACACAAAATAAGAAAAACAAGTGCCTGTTCCCAGGAAAGTTAGATAACAAAATATAGAGAAATGAAAAGTGATTATTATGTCACACACTTAAAAAATAAAACGCAATTTATAATTGAAAATTAAACAGATAACCAGCTGTCATTCAAACCAAAATGCTGGATTCAAACATCATTCTTCCCTTTGGGAAATTGTGGTGGTAATATTTTTGAATGAACTTGACACAAACATATACATGAATCTGTCTCTCATCTATACATCTAGAAGTCTGTATGATTTACCATACACCCACACATTTCCATACACACAAAGCATGTGGAAGCTATTATTTCAGGCTAAGTATTTATTGGCTGCTCCCTTTCTTCCTTAAAAAGAGGATTGTTATTAATGTTACACTAGAACCAAAACTACTCCCTTCTGAATCTTCGGTGCAGCTTGTGTTGAAAGGGCAACATATATTAGAGTCCACCCAGTAAGCAGCACAAGAGACAAGAAAAAACTGTATCTTTGGTTTTCCTTTCAGCACATAAAATGTCATTCCACCCACCAACCTAACAGCAAATCTTTGGACAGATTCTTCTCAAAGAGCACATCCAAACATATCCTAACTAAAAAGCAGAAACAAACTAAGCCCTCACTGTTGTCCAAGACACTTGGTATGCTACTGGGTATCACCTGCACTTCCCATGAAGCACTATACAGAGAAAGAGGTGCCAGAAGGATGGTAAAACACAGGTGAAATATCAGTTTATACCAACAGATTGATGCCTTTTGGAAAATACAAGTGGAAAAGTCTCTGTATCATTGTACTCCGAACAATGCCTTGCACACTGAAATTACAGCATTTTACTGCAAGGCATCTCAGCATTCCTCTGAGAAGTCACACTTGGCCTTTTTTCTAACAAAATGAAGTTTTTCCAGATACGACAGCTATCTCCTGTCACAGGCCATTCCAGTTTGCAGCTTCTGAAAATCTGGAAGACTTCAACCAAGCTTTTCTCCCATTCCCCTGCCTTTCCATTAGTGTCCCAGGCCAGACTTTACTGTGCAAAAGCAGTTGACTATCACAACTTTTAACCTCCATTAACATGCATTTATTGCATATGCCTGGAAACTGGTAAGTGCTGGGGAATGAAGGAGAAAGTAGGCCAAACCAAAACCAGACATATTTCCAGAGAACTTCCCACCATCAGTCTTATATGCTTGAATTTAGCAGAAAAACTCCAATTGACCCAAATCACATCTGGATTAGTCTTGAGCCTCTTTCATACCACTCTGTCAAATTTCAAGCAGAAATACTTAAAAAAGAAAGAAAGAAAGAAAGAAAGAAAGAAAGAAAGAAAGAAAGAGAAAGAAAGAAAGAAAAAAAGATAGCTATCATTTTCTTTAAAGTGCAACACACGTTTTGCTTACCTCACTGTTGTGGCCCCTCAAATTGAAGTTGATTCTCTGAGGGGTGTTCCGGTCCCTCCTGCAATGGCTGGAAGTAAAAGTGACGCCTACAACGCCTCTGCCATTGCCTGTTGCCAACCAGCCTTCCTCATAGTACCGCCTCCTGCACACCGGTTTCTCCTTCTCACTTTTGGGGACTCTCCCTTTCCAGGAGAGGCAGAGGATGTTGGAATCGCTGCAAAGAACAGGCCCATGTTCCACTGCTGCATACATGCTTTTTAAATATTTTATTTTTTGACATAAGAAAGTAATATGTCTAGTGCACAAAATTTAAATCAATTTTTTTTTTTTTTATTGATAAGACTGACCTGGGATAGATCATTGAAAGGGAGGAGGATGGGGTCAGTGTTTATAAATATCCACCAAATGCATAGTGAAAAATTCCTCTATAAAAGATGATGGCAGTTGGCTAAGAAAAAGTAACACTTAAAAAAAAAATTCAGGTTCATTTTTGTTTTGAGTCTGTAGAGTGGGGGTGCACTTATCCTTTGGAGAAACAGCTACTTCATAAGAGGCGCTCAAGAAATGGTTAAGTCATCTTTTTGCTCAACTTGATATAATCTTTATACAGCCTGAGATTCCAGTTTAGCGCAATGCAATTCCAGAGACAAAGAGTTGCAAATGTGTAGGTTTCAAGTAACTTAAGGCTTTTAAAATTTCCTCCAGTCAGATTTTCTTCAAAAGTTCAGTTGCAGAAATTTAAACACACGCACATACATATATATGTATATATATGACATTCCTCTTTTCCAAGCTGCCCTCTGGCATATCTTTTCCATCTGATGTATTTCTGCTGCTAAAGCTGAAAGAGATTGCATAAAGGGAAAAAAAGGCACACAAACCGTGTGAAACAACAGACCCGAACTTGTGCAGGCACTGGTGTGCCAGGCCAGTTGGGAAATCCCTCTTGGTACTGAACCGCTCGTTGGACTCAAAAGTTTTTGCAATCCAAAGCCAATCCAATTTTCATTGCAGCACTTTTTTTCCACCAGAGACCCAACACAGCCTGAACTGTTTATCACGCTATCTTGCCTGCTTTCCCACTTTTTGCTGCCACACACGAATGAAAAAGAACCCCCTCTTCATTTATAGCAGAATCAAAAATGCTCTAAAGCTTTTAGCTTTCAAAGTAGGTAAGTTTGCCTCAGGTGAACCATGAAGTTCTCTCTCCTGTGAAACAGGCTAAAATGTCAAGCTGTTTTTCCTTTACTTTTCCCTTTTTTTCTGCTACAAGGAATCACAGACTTCTCATTCTACCATAAAAAACAAATGCCAGAATTAAAGCACATCAAGTAAGCACTCTTTCAAAATCTTCTAAAATTCAAGGAAGGAAGAATTAGAATCATCTAAAAAAGAAGGAGCAGCAGCATTAAAAATCTGACTTCCTGGGTTCACTATTTCTCTAGGTATTTTCCTTGCTTGTTTGATCGGATCTTTCCTTCTTGATGCTTGTCTACAGCACAGATTCATAGTTCCAGACACAACATTTGCAGCTGTACAAGAAGGAAACATATGAAGTATTCCAATCGTTTTATTTGAATAACATTTATGAGCTCAATTAGCTAGTATTTATACCACACTAAGTGAAAAGAGGAAAAAGGAGAGGGAGAAAGAATATGCAAGTTTGATGACCTGGTTAACTCAAGAAGGACGGCGAGGTTTGCTCAGTTCAATGCCCAGACTTGTCCCATAGTTCCTCAACTTATTTACTTCCAGTCATCATTACTCAGCAGAAGGCCATGATTTATTAGTCCATTCACAATCTACTGAGCCCAAAGCAAAACGTGCTGAAGACCATTCATTATTCTTCTGCTAGAACTAAATCAGTTTCCTCTGCCGTCTCGATTCTTCTGTTTCCCTCACAGCTATTGATTTAGATTGCGGAGGTATTTATTAGGCTTTTTCTGCGCAGAGGGTGTTTTTTCTTCCTCTTCTTGCAAACTTTTTTCACCCGTGAAGACCATGTGGAAAGTTGAACATTACTGGCAGGTGTCTTTCCACGGATTACTGATTCCTGTGCTGCGAAGGTGCTCCATCTGGTTCTCAAATTAATTTTCATCAATTGCAAAGCTCTCAGGAATATGCCAGAGCAAGTCTGCGTGATGACAAAAACATGTGCGTTTTCATGTACATGCAGTGCACACACCAATCTGGTACTCAGAGCTGCATCTGCCTTTTCGGTTTAGGTGTGGTAATCTTGTAAGACGCCCGCTACTCAAAACTTGAAATCCCTGGATTCTTCCAACTCTGCAAGGCAAAGCACACACACGCACACACACAAAAAGAAAAAAGTGAATAAAGTAAGTCACAAAACAAGTTAAAGATACTAGTACTACTGTTACAGTAATCAAAGCCTTATGATTAAGGATTTTATATTGGACTCCTATAAAGTATCTATATTATATACAGATAAAAACATTATTCAGCGATACACATTTGATATACTTGTATTTGATATACACACAAAGACAAACAGCACAATTTTCTTTTTCACTTCCAAAATTCCCAAAACTTTTCACAATGGACATGTATAGCTAACGAAATGTATCTGGGAAGGATATTTGCAGGGGGAGAGCAGGGGGGAAGAGCTTTGTCCTGGTCACAGTCTCTGGGGCAAAGTCTTAAAGATTTCACAACTTTGAAGTGAAGATAGGGAAGGGAGATGTCAGTGACAGAGCAGGCACAGGGTTAGACCCTGAGGCACACAAACAGAATCACAGAACTGCTGACCTGGAAGGGACCTCTGGACATCATCTGGTCCAATCACTGTGCTCAGGAAGCGTCACCTGGAGTCAGTTGCCCAGGACTGTAACCAGGCAGCTTCTGAGTATCTCCAAGGATGAAAACCTTATGAACTCTCTGGGCAACCTGTGCCAGTGCTCATTCTCACAGTAAAGTGTTTGCTGATGTTTAGGAGGAACCATCTGGGTTTCAGTTTGTGCTCATTGCCTCTGGTTCTGTCACTGGATACCACAGTTAAGAGCCTGTCTCTCTCATTTAATTCCCTCCCATCAACTGTATACAACAAAAAGACCTCCTTAAGCTTTTTCTTCTCCAGGCTGAAGTCTCAGCTCTCAGACTTTCCTCACAGAAAAGATGCTCCAAACCATGAAAGTACAGTACTGAACTTATTAGTCTCAAAGAGACTGGGAAGATTCCTCCAGGGCTTAAACTACTGCTTTAAAGAGATCTAAGGTACTTCAAAATTAAAGCTTAAAAGTCTGAATCAATACAGGTGAACTTAAAAACTATTCAAATCCTGCTTACATCTCCATTTGGAAAAGGGGAGAAAAATTCCCCAAAGTCAGTTTTATACAGAAGAGGGTAAATAAAGCACAAGAGACCAAGCAAAAGACCATTCAGGATATTCCAGAAGTTGTATCCAAAGTGCACACATATGCAGTTATTGCACCTACACAGTTACTGCTAAAGAGGGCTCATTTAAATTCAGAGCTGCATTCATAACACTCATCAGACCTGTAAAAAGGGTCTCGTTTTTATTACATAAAGCACTAAACGAACCTCATGTTGCCTGTAATTAACCACTTATTTCATTCTAGCATAGATGTATTTTTTTTAAGAGAATAGATAAGAAAACAAATTTATAGATATAAAGGCAAAGTTGTAAAGTAGTTTACAACACTGCAAAGTTGGCTGACTTATCAGAAACACAGTCTGTGAGGTTTGGTGAGTCACTGCCAGACCTCTTCAGCACTACAACTCATTGAAGTTTTAAAAACAATGGCTGCTATTAATTTCTTTTTCATCAAGGCAAGATGATATGAGAAATGTCACCTTTCCAAATTTCTGGTGCTTCTCAATTACAGACCAAAGAATGTTCATATAAAGGAAAACACAGAAAAACTTTCAGAGTACAACGGTTTGTAGACAACCTTCTGCATTTATCCCATAAGCAAACTCGATCCTCTGAAGGATCAGTGCCATTTTTTCCATACCCACTGGAATCTTACTAACAGACATCTGCATTCAAGAGTTGACATTTTATATCAGCAGCATGAGTATTATGATGCAAGCCTTTACTAATCCTACAGAGAAATAAAAAAAAAGTTTACTGAGAAAACAAAGTTTCTGAAATACCAGTTAGAGCAGAGTGAGGTCTAAACAGAATTGTTTGAACTGCACAAGAATCATGAGTTTACAAGTGGATTTTAAAATACAGGTAACTATAGATACAGTGGCTTTGCATAGAATCTGTATGCAATTTCTGTCCTTATTCACTGCATATAAGATTCGAGGAAAATACTCATCTGCATCTTGGTCAATAACCTTCTCTCACCTTAGTCCCATTTACCATCACTTTCAAGATAAGACAGACCAAAGGCTTCTCCTCTTAAAAATATCCTAACTGCATTAGAAATGCTGGACAGGGAGAGATGAAAATCTAAAATAACTACAAAAGTAATGAAATCAGCCATTATTCAAATGCATTATTCAAATACTTTCTCAATACAACACAACCTATGAGAATATTTTACCTTTAAATCACTGAGGATTGACACTACCTTTACGTTATATTCAGAGACAAGAAAAAAAAGACTATTAAGACTGTAGTATCAAACACTCAAAATACAGGCTGAATTAAGATTACACATATTACATATTAACTCTTTCCATTCCCTTCTTCTTCACTTCCATCCACTCTGTATCTCCTAAGAAATAACCTAACTAAAAGATTCAAGTGCTAGTCTTCCCTCTAGAAAATCAGTAATTTAGACACTCTCCTTCTACCGTCATTACAGCAGTTTCACACTTCTGCTCCTTTTCCTATGTTGAAACCAAGCTTTTTGTCTTGTTTTTCCCCACCAGGGAACACCAGGGTAATGGCTTCCACCTCCGTTGTGAAGTGTGTGCAACAGCAGAGGATAAAAAGCGTGATAGAAGAGCTGGGTGTTACCTGCACAATCTTCCCACTAGTCCAAAGTCAGTTTGGGCCCACCATATAAAGAGAACTTGGCCTTCCAGATGGAACTCATGCAAACTAAATTTTTAACTGAAGATTTTTTATAATCAAGCTTTACGCACATTTCCTTTCACAGCAGTGCAAGGACTAATCGCAGGACACCACAATCTGATTTTGCTGGTAAATTATTTCTAACACTACCAGGACAATAAATATCAACAAATTGCCTACGTTCACTCTCACTGAAAAGGCAGCTGAAAATATCTTTTCTCTGTATTTTCCCCTCAACAAACGGAGATGCTACTTAAACTCATCTTCTAATACTGTTTTGAGTCTAAGCCCAGTGACGTAAAACATTTAAGCACAGACACCTAATGAGACAAAAACATATTAGACCTGTGACACAGGAAAGCAGGATCCACAAGTATTTAATTTCATTTTGTTTTGAAAGCATAGCTCTTCTCAAATGCAAAACCCATCAGCAAGTTATGTTTCTGTATGACAGAAAATTTAGGTACTAATTTTAAAAAATGAGCTTATAAACAGTATTGTAGTGTCAATATTCAACTCATAATTTTTATCTTCTAACTGTTTCCATTAACTTGTATAAAGTATGTCAAGCCACAGCTGGACAACCAGAAAAATTTTTGTTTGTTCTCATGCATCTTTCATTGAGATGTCTCTTTTGTTGACAGAAAGAAGCCACGCACAGCCAAATATACCAATACTGCAGCAAGCTCTTCAGTATTTTGTTTATTCAAACCCCTACTCTTCAAGGCTCCAGAGCAGAGAATCTGAAGGTGAGGATAAAAGGCAACTGGGAAGGGAAGGAAAGCAAAGGAAAATTGAAGTGAGTACACACTATTTCTAAATTATTATCTCCAAGAAACCAAAACGAATGAGGACTCACAGCCTGCTTTTGGAAGATTCTGACTGCCCAAACATCTTAAGGAAAGAAACAGAAGATAAAGAGTCTTTGAAAAGGCTTCAGGATTTTTCAGCCTAACCAGATTTCTTTCCTGCCAAACCTGCATAAGGCCAAAGGAAACTGTATTTTCTCCTCCCTTTACAGTCTAACAAAGAAAAAACACACACCAGTGTCCATGAAGATAGCAAGGTATTTTATATATTTACATATATTTATATATGCCAGCCACAATTGGTTTGGCACAAGCTGATGGCAGATGATCCCACCAGCTATCAAATGAGGACTGTGGGAGCAACCTCCAAGGTTACTGCTGAACACTACACTATACAACCGGCACATCCTGTAACAGAATTATTGTATTACAGGCTAAATACTATAGAGACAGGAGCTGGTAAAATGATACAGTTTGTTCTTTATTTAGTTCAACTTATAAATTAACAAAAATTATTAAATAATCCTACCAAAAAAGGGAAAGAAATTTATTTAACAAAACTAACCACATTCCTAAAAAGCCTGAAGAAAAGATTAACTGGTTTGGAGATAAAAGACTTTTTTCCATTAAAAATGGGCCAATTCCATAGGGAAAAAATGTAATTTTGACCTGAATAGGTACTGGTTTTCCTCTTCTTTCACTCACATCTTTTAACTTTACTTTATTCACCTCCCATTGTGGCATAAGCTACTGAGGTTAACACCTTCCTTGCATATTACAGAGCAATACAAAATTAATTTGGAGGATGTGATTATAAATAAATACCAATAAGCTAACTAGTGGTTCTAAAAATGTTCTCTACCCCAAGAAAAATAAAGGAAGAGTGGAGATGAAAAGGAAGTTAGAAGATGCTTGATTTTTGTTGTGGTTGTTCTTATATGGCTTTCTTCTCAAAGTATTTGTCCTTGTGTAACTCTAGAAGCTCTTCCCCTGCTTGCAGACAGCCTGGGCAAGAGAGTCATTCACGTTAATTAGATGCAGAAAGATCTGCAACCCCAGCACAGCTGCCCAAAACAGAAATGTAGCAAAGGTGTAATGTCAGGCACTGTGATGTGACACTGATAACTTCCAGCCCATTAATACAGACACTGTAATGTTAGTTATATGTACCTATATATCATTAAGCAAATAAAACTGACCGAAAATTTATTTCTTGGCATATTGAGGCAAGTGAAGCTTGTATTAGAGGCTGCTAAGCAGACACTCATTGTGAATATTGACAAAATTTATTTCAATGCAATACTCTGACAAACTTACTACCATCTCCTCCCCAAATTACACTCTCAAAGAAATGAAAATAAAAAACAGTAGTAGCTGAATGATCCTCCTGGGCTCCTAGTAGAGACGGCAATATTATCTATGTTGCATACATTTTTTTAAAGTGCAACATCTTTTTCATTATAGCTCTTATACGAAAAATAAGATAAATATTTGTATTATTTTTAGAACAATTATATATATTACACTTTCAATTCTTGATGCTACACGAACAGATTAAATGGGAGCTAAATTTAAAAATAGTTAGAAAGAATACTCAAGGAACAAGTTTTAAAGTGCCTTCAAGAAAATATTTTTCAAGAAAAACACCTAGGGTTTTTAAGGAAACTGTCAGAAGCTACTAATTGTGAGTTGCCAAATTTATACATGTTCTCCAAATGCTGGAGGCCTGCAGACATGAAATATAGCAGGTTGTTAAAAATCCTACCTCTGCAGGAAGTGAGGTAAACAGTCATGCTGTTCATAGGGAAAAGAAGATAGAGAAGATAGAAGTACTGCAGAACCAACTCAGTCTCAAATCTAAGGGTATTTGAGATATCTGAAACTACCAAAACATGCAAGAGAGAATATCCACATTTTTTTGTTGCTGTTGTTTGGTTTTGAAACATTTTCTTTAGCAACTATATACTTTTGTTGAATAAATAATATATCTATTTGTGAAAGAACGGATGCAAGTCCCTTTAATCAGCTACTGGCCAAACACACATGGGAAATTTCTGAGTCAAACAATGCTAGATCTGTTACGCTTATATGGTAGGGAAGCAAACCAGAAAAATAACTGAAGGTTAGACTTCACAATACAAAGCACACAGCTGTAAGACAAACAAGATCTCTCTGCTCCCACCACACTTCTTTCTCAACCCCTAGCATGGCACACTATGCCACTCACATAAGCCAGAATGACTATTCAAGGTGCTACAGTCTGAATATCTGAGAAAAGATCCAATAAAAAAATTTAGAAATTAAGATTCATAATTTGACCCATATATACCTGGCTTACTAGACTCAGCTACACTCTCAACTCCCCTTGTGACAAACCGTATCTCTCCAGCCTCTCCTAACACAAAGCACTACACAGTTGTGTAATTCAAGAAGCTGATCTTGCTGAAAACTTACTCTCCAAAAACAGCAATGGATTTTAAGAGAGCTTCCCTTACTCAACTCACCATGCACAAAGGGGTCAGGAATTGTGGCAATGAATTTCAATCAATCAGTTTGAGCTGTGCCTGAAAGTTCTTACTCTTTTAAGTTGAATCAATCCCTGACACAGTCCCAGTGCTGTCCCACATTCAGCTGCACTGGCAAACTGGAAAAGGTACCAAACAAGTGAGAAATGGAAGGGAGGAGTACTTGCAACTAGTACTGCCACCTGAAGGCTATTGATAACAAAGTCTGGGCACACAATATTTCTGAACTCAGGGGTCTGTCCTTGGATGAAAGGGAAGGAAAGTTTTTCTTCTTGAGGATGAACTGAAGATGGCTTGGATGTCCTGGAGCCAAAGCTACCCATCAGCCATGAAAATATGCCTCATTTTCAAATAAACAGAAGTCAGCTGAAATACTTCAGACAGATGTTGAAAGACCTGTTTCAGAAAACAAAACTGCACAAATAACATATACTAGCCTTTAAAAGAGTTGGGAGATTCACACCACTGAAAAACACATCCAAAAGCTTTAGAGATTCAAAGAAATGGGAAATGTGACCAAGAAATTCCTTACACTTGTGTCAATCTTCTTTTTCAAGAAAAGGCTGCAATCCTCACAGCACAGAGAACCCCTAGACAATGTAAACTTCACCAGGCACTTCTTGAAAAAGTGGCAACAACTGTATCTCACTAATAACATTCAAAGACCTTCATGGGAGGGAGCCCCAGCTCTCACCATCTCTTTTCCAGTGAACTGACTGCGCTGACCTTGCCTGTAATTACAGAGCAATTTCTTTCCCGTAGGAACATTCTGCAGCCTGCAAACATCCCTTGAGTCTGCAGCAGTTCCAGCTAGTTCCTAATTATCTCCAATATCTGCCCACAGGCTCTTTAATACTTTCTTACGAGTATACACTGAACTTTCGATATTCTCCTCAAAAATTCCAATACACCTTTGTATGTGACACATGCACTGCCACACTGGAAACAAGCAATAACATTAAAAAAAAAAAAAAATGGAAGGGGAGATGAAGGGAGAGAACAACAGAAGTCATCAATTTTTAAAATTCTGAAGAGCCTCATAAACAAGAATTACTTCTGTTGGGCAGCAAGACATTTAAGTCAGAAACCTGATAATTGCTGAGAAGCGGTGAGAGTGCAGCAGGGAGGGAGCTCCTGGTGATGCCTGCAAGCTGCACCACACGTGTGAGATGGATTGTGAGATTTGTGCGTACGTGTGTGTGTAGATTTAAAAATACAAAAGGACAGGAGCTGCACTTTTCAAACAACTTGGCATGTCTCTTCCTCATGGTTCTGGAAGGTCATGTCAAGATCTCCAGGTTGAAGGAGGCATATAATACAATGGAAACAGACTAACTCAAGGAGTGGTTGCTTTAGAGGAGCCTTGATAACCAAGAATCACTGAAGAAGCCTTTGTAAAAGTCAGGAGCTTTAAATGAATGCTTGGAGCAAAGCAAAGACTTCTGAAAGGAGTTGTTTCACTACCAAGACTCAGAGGGCACGAGATCAGCTGCATACACGTGTGCCCTGTCAGCTGAACAATGTTTTTCATCTGCTCTGCATTAATATGCCAAGTGCTGACTGGCCACCTGTCCAGACAGGGGCAAGGAGGTCAGCAAGACATGGGCGTCCACCAGGCACAGTCATGTTCTGGTGGGTGAGCTGAAGGCAGGAAGGCAGATCTGCACCTAGGTAAATTCACAGAGCACTCTTGTGTCCAAGCAGTTTTACTTTACAGATGTCTTCACAATTCTCCCTTCATACTGGCCTAGCTCCTGTTAGACATATGAAATATCTAGGTAGATATATTAAAATACAAAATTTTGACGTGGGGATAAGAAATAGCAGTATGCTGTAGTCACCTAAAGCTCTATCATTCCTCATGCATGACTTGGACACTACAACCTTTCTATTAAGAAATCCATAATAGTTAAAAATTGCCAGTTACAGAGGTATTCAGTGGGAGGACAACGACTATGTCTTCTATTTTCTTAAACATGAAAAATAAATGTGTTAAAATCATCACAGATGAAAATTAATGAACACAAAAAGATTTTCAAAAACTCTAGAAAAGTATATTCAAGGAGCAACATGAGTTATTTTAAGTAGGAATTCTGAACATTTCATTTAATGCCCTCTATACAACTACCAGATACTGGTTGCATCTAACTATAACCTCTACAAAATTATGAAAATGCTCTTTCATTGAACAAGTACGCAGGTTTCATAAAGAAAGTCAGCAAATGTTGTTAATTAGTGTGGGCTTTTTAAGGAAAAGTAATATTCTCATTACTTTGCTATAATTAATTTTATTCTGTTGTTTTTATCCCCAGAAAGTTATAAAAATGCAGTAACTGTCATACTACTTGGACCCAATTATTTCTCTTCCTCAACAGAAAATTCTCAATGCCTCTGCATGCATCTTTACCTAACCTATGCCCAAAAGGGTTTTTTTTGTATAGCTCAGATTCAGAATCTACAAAGAATGAGAATCAAAAGAGAAGATTCATCATCACAGTTAAATCTGTATCTTTTAGATAAACACTCACACAGAGCTAATGCATTCGCATACAATTAAAGCTAAAGTTATGCATGACTAAACAAGAGAAAGAATGCTGGCGTGGGATTTTTTTTTCTTTGGATTTTCTTCTTTTCCACTGCCAAGTTTCACCTTACTGCCCTTCCCAAGGAACACAAGGATCTTCAGAGGAAGACAGTAAACTTTCCAAAATAGCCAGAGGAAAGATTGATTTGGTTGAAGAATATCAGCTTCATACATTTTGTACTTCATTTTGGAAACTTGGATTTGGGAAAGTAATATTATTGCATTTAGTAGTTCATGTGCTACTTAGCAGACAGCTTCTGCTAAATCTGACAAATACAGTTCAGAGTCCTGCAATCACACTTTGTTCAAGCACGTTTTGCTTTTTCTAGACAAAAGTATTAGAAAAACAAAAGCAATCTGAGGTCATTTCATAACATAATTTTGATGTAAAAATTTGTAGCTGTCTTACGTAGCTACTGTCTTCCTTCTATGCCTAGGACTAGTATATATTTAGACAAGCCTGTTTTAGTACAATTATTTTTTAGTTAAATAAGTACTTCACAAAGTACCTCCAGAGCCGTACCAAAGCCCAGTATTTACTATGTTAAAGAGCTATTTTTGTGAAGAGGTGAAAAAGGAGAACAACCAGAGAAAAGAAACAACATATAATCCACGCTGATCATCCCCTCTGTAAAACTCAACATCTGTACTGAAAGTTCAACATCTGTATTTAAAAAGCCTGCTTGCTAACTGTGTAAGAAAAATTTTGCTGCTTTTTCTGGTAAGCAGCTTGGCAAGGTAACATCATAATCTCACGGTGTCAGTCCTCCCCTTGAGCTTACAAAGTCTATTAAAACAAATTACATGAAAACATCTTTTTCAGGACTTCAATTCAGTAGCTTAAGAGGATCAGGATATTCCAGTTCCTTCTTAGATTCAAGGAACGTAAGACAGTATAGGACTTCAGTGTCTAATGCTGCATTGACACCTTAATACATCCTCCATTAACTGTGTATTATTCACAGACCACATAATAACAGGTTACTATGAGGAAACTGTATGCTTTGTTGTTACCTCTATTAGCTAGATTGCGATGAATTCAACAGTTCAGCACCTGCTTGAAACTGACACTACATTTGATCTGTAGCAGATGAATGCACACGACAAACATTAGAGAAGAAGGTTAAAATACAGTATTTCATAAAGTATTTCCATACAAGGCTTCTGAAATTAGGTAGCTTAATGACATTGTAAGAAAATTCTACCCCAATAACTAAAATTATATATTACTTTTCACTTACTCTTCTACTGAATGACAGCATAAAACAAAGATGATGAACATACAGAAATTACAATATCAGAATACAAAAATTCTATTCGTAGCTATCAAAAGAATTAAATACCTACATTAAATATGGGAAAATCTAGTTACTCAATGACTCTAAAATTTCAAATAATAGCTCACAGATGCTGATTTCATTGGACTGTTAGCCTAACAACTCACTACTTGGCTGCTTGATTAAAATGGTTCAAGATATATAAAAAAAAATCTGTTGTACTTAATGTATAACCCACAGATTATACATTTGCCTGAAATCAGTCTATTTCTTTTCTAAAAAGACATAAAACAAGATTTACATTACATGTAAATATACTGCCTTGTTTATACCTGTACACCATCACAGCTGAGCTGTTTTACTGCTGCTGCTATTTCTCCTTACATCTACATTGTAACATATTTCTCTTGTAAAAGCGGCTCTGTAATGCTTGTGTCGCTGGTCAAAACAGAATGTGGAAAGGTTGCTAGGATTATCTGGGAGGAAAAAAAATTAATAACCACTCATTACATTCCTAGGATGAGGAATTCAGTGTATTAATAAAACCACAAAGCCGTAAGACAGTGTAAGGAGATGGCATATACCGTTCCAAGAATGTTAAATAACCCTAACATAGAAGTGAATGGATAAATGTTCCACAGTGAGCTTGCAAAAAGCAAACCCCTAAAGGCAATTATCATATAGGAACAAATAGTTTTACAAATTAATGCACCTGAGAGATATGTAATATGTCGGTTTTATCTTTATTCCCCACAGTGTCAATTCCACAGTAATCCTACTAAAATCTATCACTAAGAATTGGAATAAACAACATTTTACTGATGGATAACCTATGAAACAAACATTCCATTCTTTCCTGTCAATCCCTACTGTACACAAAGTCCTTAAGCAACTTGACCACAAAAAATTCCTCACAAATGTGACATTTAAAGGGCCTGCTAAAAAACCCAAAATTTCTCCCCTCTGTTCTCAGGAGTGATTAAAGTATAGCATTAGACTTAGGAAATCTCTTACTCTTCTTTCTTGTTTCCAGCCATGTAGACTGAGATATTCTACCCTTGGTATTCTAAGACAGCTATAAATTACCTGCAACGCCTATCAGGTCTGTTTCATTACCTTGCATATTATTTTTTTTTATTTCTATTGGATAAGTAGGTAGGAGAGAGTACTAACAGGCTTCATGGATGCTTCCCCCCCTTTAAGAGCAATGTCAAGAGAATGTCAATAAAATACAGTCATTTCCAATCCATATGATTTTGCTTCAGATGCTAATTGTAGTTAAATACTTTCTGAAGTCTTGTAACCAATGTCAGCAAAAAAGGCTGGAAAGTTATGTTATGTTGATTAAAGCTTGAGAAGCTAAAGCTCACATCCAAGAAAATAGTTAAATTGATATTTCAGTTGACTGAAACCAGTAACATAGCTTTTTATAAATCTAACTCACAAGCTTTATTTTGCACTTGCATGTTTACCAATTTTCATTTCAGATGAAGAAATCCATCTCACAGAAAGCAATATGAACTGTAAAATGAAGCAAGACACTGCTAGATTCTAAACAGACACACTAGAGCAATGCAGAGCTGCAGGGATCTGATTACAGACTATCTTCTGCCAGTCAGTCTCCCACTGGGATGGGGAGCACATATGCTGGGATGTTCTACAGTAAAACAGTGTTTCTTATGTAGAGCCTCACAGACATTGCAGGATTATTCTCTCTCAATGCTTCAACATTTTATCAAAATTTTTAAGCAGAGCATAGCAAGGCATTTACTGTTTAATAACACTACCTCATACAATGTGTTCTGTGATTCTTGGATCTGTTGCTCTCCTTGCAAGAGCCAAAAGCCAAACTACAAAGCAACTGCTCTGGGTTGATAGGGAACGCCCTTTATTGCTGCTTCTCAGAACAGTACCCAGATTGGCAAGAGCTTCAGCAGACTAAAAGCAAACCCAAGCCTATCTCCTGGAAGGCCACATGCAGATGCAGAGAAAATCGGGATACACACAGGTCATCTGCTCTGTCCAACATTTATTGTTTCTCTTGCTCTGAAGCAGAGTTACAAATAACTGACACCTCACCAATTTTCAAATGAAGCTTCTATAATAACATTGCTATGTCCTATGGAAACACCACTGGGTTTCTCATAGCAACCTTCAATGACTCAGAGAGCCCCGCTCTCACCACAAAATTGCTAAGAGATGCTCTCCCATCTTCAACAGAAGAGCTGGTACATGACTGGCAGAGTCACCACTACCACTGGCAATCCAAGAGCTCTAAGACGTCTTGTCTCTCAAGAAATAAAGTTTTATGGCCAAAGTAGTAGTACATTCTGTACAGTAAGGCACGATCGCTTCTATAAAATCTCTCACACTCCATGATGCCTTGAATGCACACACTACAGAGTCTTTTTAGCAACCCTGTCAGATAGATAAGTACAATTCCTTCCTACAGGCCTGCAAGACAGCAAACTGTCCAAAGAAGTCTGTGCTGTAGAAAGGCTGCTTAATCTCTGCCACCTCAGTGACCCACTCCAATTTCCCTTCCTAGATACAGTTGGCCCTCATCCCTGTTTTCACTGCCAGGTACCCGTCTGACATCTCCTTGGGCAGACTCAGTTTCTTAATACACCACAAAATAAATATTTTAAAAAGTGAGAAGTATTCTGTGGCTTTAAGGATTTGGATTAAATTGCTGACAGGTCAGATGAGTGTTGGAACTGCAGCAAAGGAGCAGGCACAAGACTGAGGTGCAGGAAGACCTTTCAGAAACAGAAAGATGTTAGCTCAGCTCAGCTGCACCAAAGAACTTCACCCGTGGGACAGAGCTGGAGCAACCTTCTTAATACTGAAGGGAAAGATAGCATTGAAATAAGAAAGCAGAATTTATCTCTACTGGCTTCCAGTCTGTGGTATGATCCCATCACCCCTGAGTGTAGCTCATCTGATGTTTTCCAGTCTATTTCTATCTCGCTTCAAAACATTTCTGCCCATTTCTAGTCTGCATTCAAAACAAGGATGGTTAAATGGTCCTTCCTTCTGGAACAGATGTTCTCCAAACTGCCATGTATGTCCCACTGACACACAATATACGCATACATAAAACTACAAGTACACAAGGTACTCGGAAGTGCTATAAGACCCAGCCGAGAACAAGGCTGACAACAGCCCAAAATCTAACGTCTGTCTAATCACCAACATTGCTGGGGATAACAAAAAAAAAACAAAACCCCAAAAAAGCAATATTTTAAAGGATTGCATTTTAGGGTTATCTTCCAAACTCACAATGGTACCAAGTTACTTTCAAAGGAAACTAGAATTCCATTTACAGAAATCCAAGGTATACAAGATTTAGAGAATGTTGCTAATAAAACTACACACTAGATGTTTTGGATTCATATGAATCATGTTTTTCACTGAATATTACTTTGTTTTTAAATAAAAGGAAGAATTACCTTTAGCTTCTAAACCGAGGTGACTTTCTAGATGCTGCATCACTACATCAGTAGAAACAGCTGATCTCAACACCAAATTTCTTTTTTTTACATTTTCTAAGAAGAAAACAATCCTTTTCAGTTTCTCCTTAAAAAAAAACCTGACATAAACTATACTGAAATAAACACAATTTTTCCTCTATGCCTACCGAAGAAAATCTGTTGCAAGCTGATCTGCCTCTTCAGCAAACTGAACCCAGTTATTTACCCAGAAATTTCCCTCATTTTAGTGATATGATGCACTTCTAAAACCTCAGCAAAAACATTTAAGCAATACATGCTCACATTAGTTATTATTAAAACTATTTTATTTCAATTTGACAACTTTTATGAAAGGCTAAATTTACTACAATAGACTAAGACAAAAAGTCCTACTTAAAAATAGTATCTTTTTATATCCATTTTTAGCCATCCTGTAAATGTTCTCTAACATGGCATAGTAAAAAAAGACTTGGCAATGGTATTACCATAGACTCCTCTTCCATTACAGACCCACATCTGCATTTCCATCACAACACAAAAAGGTCCCAAATCTCACTTTAAAAACTAATAATGAAGATAAACCAAGGTAAAAAGCCAAATTCAAAAGTGAATTGCATGAGGAACAGGCACACATTCTCTTCTAATCATTCAGCACTAGACCTGTGATAGTCTCTACCAGGTACAGCAGGAGAAGACATAATAAAAGGACAAAGACAGACTTCAACACATTTTCTCTGCTTTACAGACAAAAAAAAATCCCTTTGGATGTATTAATTTTGTTTACTTAAAGCTTCAGATATTTCCTATCTCAACATCCTCAAGATTTCAAACGGATGAATATGGCATGAACAAGGTATATATGCAGTCCGTAACAGAGGCACTGTGCAGAAATCTGTATTTCTACTTCCCCTCATTCAAGGCCACCTCCATATGCACATGACAAGAAAAACTGCAATTTGCCAAACCATGCAGTGCCATATGGCATCAGTGAGTCAACCTTTAGAAGCTGGCAACAACCTGACCAGTGACGGATCTGTTCCCTTCCAGCTGTGACATCAGGTCACGACAAGCATTACCCCAGTCGTGCAGATGACTGTCTCTGATGGCAGAGCTGGGGGGAATTCCTCTAAGAGGAAAGCAAAGACAAAAGGAGCGAGTTTTCTTCTGGGAAAACGGGATGAATTAAGGCCATACTGAAAAGAGGCAGGTGGTTTGTAAGGTAAAAAGAGCACTAGATTAACATGCGGAAGTCATGCAGTTTTATTTTGAAGCCATGACGCTAAAGTTCTTGGCCAAAAGGCCCAAATCAGACTTCAGGCACGGTATCTATTACTTGGACTGAGTGAACAGGCCAAGAGTCTGTACACACGTATTAGAGCATCACCAGCCATCTAGTACAAGGGATGTTTAACTAGCCAAGTAGGGATATGGGGTTTGGGGAGGAAGGGAAGTGGGAGAATCTGCGTCCTTCAGACTAGTAATAATGTTTGTAAGACACTTTTACACTCCAAAAAAACAAACCAAAAAAACAAACAACCAAACCCAAACTACACAAAACCAAAGTTACTGATGCATTTTTTTATCAGCATGCTAATGAAATGCTACATTGTTTGACATGAGAAATTACATGTTCATAAAATCCACTATGCAAGACAATCCTGTCTCCGTAAATTAGACAGTAAGTCCACATAGAGACATAGGACTGTTTTATTTTAAAAACACTGTACAATCAGCAATTAAGCAAAAGAGAGGAAAACGCTGAAGAAAAATTTAGGAGGGCAGTGATTCCTTTCATATTATTCTCTTGAAGACTCAACTGATAGAAACGTGTAATAGGTGTTTGCCTTAAAAAATTACACAGATTGCAAACTCCTGAGAGAAGAGTGTTATCCTCATGCTGGATTCTTTCCAGACATATTTTTGGCTACTACTGTAACCACAAAACACAGCTGGGGGAACAGGATAGGACACGCAAAAATACCTCTTTGACAACCAATACATCTGTCTCAACCCAAAACCTGTGTACCTTTGTTCCATTTTCATTTCTGTGTGACACAAACACGCAACAAAAAAAAACAGCAGTAAAAAGCAGGAAGCAATGTTTCCAGTTGATCAAGGCCTAGGTGCAGCAAAATATGTCTTTATATTCTCAAGCCATGAACACACTAGGATACCCTGCTGAATTGTGGGTATCACCACAAAGAGTCACGGCATTTGACCCAAGGATGTCCCGACTATGCTACACACAACCAATTTCTATGATTCAAAGGATCTAACAAGCCACTGACAATAAACAATGCTTTTCTAGCTGAGAAAGCAAGCTGCTGTGTGGCAGCATTTTCAGGCTTTCCACTGACATCATGCTAAGAAAGAGGCAATTGTCCCAAGGCAGATTTAGACTTATCACTGGCATGAGAGAATGTCTTGCTTATAATCAGTAAAGATTTAGAATCTAGAGGGGGACAAAAAAAAATTAAAACACAGACCAGACAAACCTACTTGAGGAAAATCTGTCCACTTTGTTTCTAAATACCAGAAAAATTCTGCAGAAGATATTTCATGTGAATGAGTGCAAGGGCAAATAACTCACAATTTGAAGTATCACGTTTATTAAGCCTCTGATCCTTCAAATAATAGAGAGTATGGGACATCTCTACGTTGAGTCTGAAAACCTCAACGTAAGAAGGGAGACTATGGCTTTCGGAGCAGTGCCTATACACCATTTTTTGTCTAAATACTGTTTTGGCCAGAGTTCTGGGCCTGAAATTTTCTAAAACAGTGAACAAAAGGTCTCTGGCTGTCAGTTCACAGCAAGCATGCTGCAAAGTGCACTAGAGAGCCTAATGCTGCCAAAGAAGCTGTGCACTTCTTTGAGTTTTATTTGGTATGGTATCCAGCATCTCCCTCAACTTTTCCCTCCCTGTCATCACTTATTCTACTTTAAAACAGACAGCTTTGAAACATCCTGCAAGAAAAGCTTGAAAGAGAAGACCTGAGTACTATGGTACAGGCCACCTAACAAACGTCACAGTCTAGAGAGCAAAACCCTTAACAGTCTCACTTTGAGGATTTGTGCACAGTATCATCCACATAGCCACAGGAGCCTGTCCTGAAAGAAAAATTCAAAAATGCAGAGGGAAAAAGAAAGAAACATGACAGTGTTACCATCTTTTGATGAATTTAAATCCCTGAGAGATCCCTGAATTTACTCAGCTACTCAAAGAAGACATGTAAACCTGCAAAGACAAAGAATAAGTCCCTCAAAAAATAGAAAGAAAAAACGATAGGTGAACAAGACATGCTACAAAGAGAGGTGACAAGTAGCTCAAGTAGCTCAAGGTGAGACACACAGGAAGCTTCGCACCATAACCTGAGAAACATAGCAAAGAAAATTATCACGAAAGAATGCAATTTTGTTCATTGCATTTTTCAAGGCAAGTTTTATTTGTTCAGTTGAATTTCTGAATAAACATTTGCACCAAAACACCCATAAGCCACAAAACAAGGACCTTTTTGACTTTTCTTACTCCTCTCTGTGACCCAAGGAATTTTATATTTGCCTCTTTTCCTGGAGTACAATTCTCTTCTTCACAACATCTCTACCCATATCCAGATACAAGAAAACATCAGGCCTATTAACAGTCGACTATGTGTGAGAGCAAGCTTCACACCTGTATCATGAATTTACGCCTTACTTCCTCTGAAAAGAACACCAGTTTAATGTAAGCACTCATCTTTACATATAATCCAAAGACAGCGCTGTCTGGAACTTCAGACTACATAACTCTAATGTTTTATTTTTATCTTAACATTGACAGCGATAAATCATATTTTGTATATTGTACACTACATTGTCCAAAAATAAATCTGGGGCATAATAGCTGAGTTAAGTATTAAAGAAAATTGTAACAGGAATTAGCAGTCTGTTCTCCAGAAACAATCCCAAACAGGTAGGCTAAGACTTTCCAACAAAAGAGCATCCCTGCTTTATTTGTACTGCTTGAGTAAATATAAACATTGCTAAAGGACTGTGAAAATGAAAACTCCCACAACCTTACATAAATATCTGCAGCCAAAAAAGCATCTCTATGAATAAAGCTGAATACTCTACAGATTTATTTTCTATTACACAGGGGAGAATAAAATGCACTAACCTTTTCTCACAAATACACCCTTACCAATGAATGAGTGATAAAGACTTGTCATTGCTAACTCCCAGAACTCCCAATACACAGTACTCTAAGCAAGCCTGTGGACCCTTTCTGTGATTCACTATCTGCTACAAACATGTGGAGGAATTTTGCAATACAAGTGTGCTTTAGTGGATATGTTCAAATACATGCCCCATGTGGGTACCTCATCTAGCCATGCACTTTTGCCATTATTAATAATATTTTGAAGTATTGTAACTTTAGCAGTGTTGCTGTGTCTGACGGCTAACAGACATCAAGTGATAAGCCAAGAGCTCACAGTCTCAAGAATCAACAAGAACACCAGGAAATAAGGAGTTGCATAACAGTATTTACAGTTTCACCGGTCCCATTTCAGACCCCTCTCTTTCTGCAACGTTTTTAGTTTAAGGTGCACCTAGTCCAGTCATCTTCAGCTGAGGGAACATTTGGCTCCATTCTAACTACACCATGATTTCTTTTAATATGACCCTGATATTTTGAACCCTTTATCCAGTGTCCTAGGAGTGCTCTACTAGTGTCAGTGATTCTAAGAAAAGGAGTAAAATAGCATTATTCCCATTATACTACTAAGTAAAAGAGAATTTAAGCATCTCAAGGCAAGAAGCTTATGGCAGAATTGAGAGAGAAGTACAGGAGTTCTGTCTCCTAGTCTGCTGCTGTAATCATCAACTAGTGCACTAGAAATAAAAAAAAAGAAAACCAAAATTTAGGTGTTACTTTACACTGACATAGCTTGGCTCTGGTTTTTCTTTAAATCATCGTTTCATCAGAACATCCATTTGCATGAGGTTGCAATTGCTTTTCAAGTTGTTGTACTCACACGGCAGCAGCCTCCTCCAACTCACTTCACCTTTCCAACCACAAGACCCACTAAACACCAAACAAGCTGAGGCATAGCCTCAACCACACCAGGAATTACTGGAATACCTGAGGTTATCTGAAGATAAGCATGGCTTCCCTTACAAAAACAATTCTGAAACCTGATCCAGAGGATGCATGCATTTATCTATTACGAAGGACTGGAAAAGACGCCAAAATTCCTTAGGATGTCTCAAATGAAGGTAAAACTCTGAATCTAAAATGAAGTAAAAACAGGGCAGAAACCTTTTCTAAAAATAGATCTTGCTGTGCAGCCAAGTATGCCTGCATGCAATTGTTATTTATTTTTAAATTGGAGTAATTTTCCAGGTAGGTTTTTAGATCAGCTAACAGAATGAGGTGCTCTAAAACTAAACAGAAGAAACCCCCAAGATTTCTCTCCTGATCACATCTGCTATAAAGATGTAGAGAAAATGAGGACGCAATAACAAAATGCAGTCTCTTGCCTGGCATTCCACAAAATCACAAAATTGTAAATTTCAATGAAGGCAAAGACAGTAACAATATCAACATCCAGGAAATATGGTCCTAACTCTTAACTGGAAAGACTGGAAGAAACTGTCCTAAACATTGAAAAACAATTTGAAATCAAAAACAGAACAAACAAACAAATGAAAACACACACAAACAATACACCACACATGCCCCAAGCCCCCAGCCTAATCAAGAGCACAAACTGAAAGAACTCATGCAATCCTTAGTAGATCCTCCAGTACTTTCTCCATTTAAACCTGCATCACCTCAAGCCTATTCTTATCAAGTGTTATCACCCACCACATGGATGGGTGCACTCAAAAATGTCATTAGGGACAATCAAAACAGAAACAAAACTGAGTAATGTCAGCACTTAAAGATTTTCCATTCAGTCCTTCCACACCAGGCCTGCCAGTGAAGAACGCAACAATCCAAACCTCTTAAGATACTCCAAGGCAGAAAAGCTATTCCACAGCCTGAGCAAGTGTTAGGCTCAGAAAGCCATGAGATCTTAAGTCTCCACCCCAACAAAACAAAGCAGAAGTAAATGTAAGTGAAAACAGACAGTTGCACATCAGTATGGACACCCAGTCATCAACCACGATATTTGTCAAAGCTGTGACAATGCTGCTGGAGGCAAATCAGTATGATCCAAATTCTCACAACTTATCTGTCCCATCATATCTTTCTTAACAAAAAACGGACAGCTACTAGCAGATCTCCACCTGAAGGCACTATAAAAATTGTATTACCGTTTCCCACGCAAACGTCACTTGATTGTTTTAGGAGAATTTTCATTAAACAAATGCTGGCTATTTCTTGATTTCCCTGTGCATCCTTGGATGATAAGGACGGACACAAATTCAAATCCAAAGCAGGGAACAAAGTTTTCCTGGTATTTCTGGAGCTTTAACGAGCAATACTATTTTAAAACTGCAAGAGCTCGTTCTGGCACCACAGCATCAGACAATCAAATCACAAATATTTTCTCTCCAAGCCACCAGAAATATTTAAAGCAAACTCCAAAGGGAGAAGGGGAAGACAACTATCCAGCCTTTGGAATATAAACTTCCTATGACAGAGATAAAAGACTTTACTGTCACATCTCATGGAAATAGGAGACTATCTTTTATGAGATCTTACAGCATTAATGGTCACTTTTAGCCCAGAACAACCACCATTCAGGTCATCTGCTTTCTGTGTTAATAACTGCAAAACTGACCAATACAGTACTGAAAATGAAACTGTATTATAAGAATTTTCTATGCATCTTCTTCCTCAACTCCCAAGCTACAACATCACTCTCTAGTCAGTGGTCTCTCATTGAAATCCTTGGAGGAAAGAGCAATTTCCAATTCCTTTATTTATTCCTTTTATTTAAAAGATACCATGCAAAAGCCACAGCAGCCAGACTCTAAAATCCATCCTTTAAAAAGTCATCATGAATCCTACCTGTAAGAGTCAATATGGTTATTAAATTCTCATACTGCTTCACTTCACCCCTGTTCCTGTGCCTCCATCATCTCTCTGTCATCCAGGTATTAGTTATTTATCCATCAGATATGGGTATTTTTTGACAGAAAATGTTTCCCTAAAAGATGCAGTCAGCAATTTGCTACTACAAAGTATGTAATACACGGCTCTTGTGATACTATGTGGATGAAATGCGACTGTGCACCTCATCTTTGCTCTGTTTTACTTATGTCTTCCCTCCATGTCCATCTCCTCTGTAGAAGAACAGACCAGCACCTTTCTAATCAGGCTTGCAGCATGTAGGCTGAGGTGTTTTTCAGGAGATGCTGCCACTGCATTTACCCAGCACGAGCCCCTGACGCCTCTGGGAGGAGGGACTAATACTGTACAGGCATACTCCTAGCATTAGTACTGAGCTCAAGTTATACTTTTTTATACAGTATACTTTCCTCAATCTTATTACAGGTCCAGTGAACTGACTTTCAAATTCAAAAATTCTCTTTGCAACACTGGGAAATAACTTGTATTGGATTTAATATGTGTTTCACAGGGTTATTCTACTGGTATAAAGGAAGAGAGAATGTCTCCTCAGTGGGCTGGCAAAATCTGGAAGGAATCCACCTCTAAAAGGTCTGTAACTCAGAGAAACAGGACTTAATCCTATGATTTGTATTTGCTTTTAATGGAACCCTATTGCTGCATCAAAGCTTTGGCTGTTGAGAGAAACAGATTAATTCTTGCTCATAGTGCTCTGTTACAATTCACAGTAAGACTTCGCACAGGTATCTTTAGAAGAACCATGTCCCTTCCCCCACTGCTCTAATCTTTTCTAAATCTCTTTTATATTTTCATCCGGGCTTTGGAAAAACAGCAAATGGTTCTAAACTGCGTACCTGTAACATGAGCTGGTTTAATTTTATCCCTTGATCATTCATGCAAGTTAGCAGATTTTCACTGCATAGCTTCCCATGTCATTATAAAATACAAATGCATTTATTAAAATCTCTCCTAGAATTCGAACACTTTAATTGCTTTAGCCAGTTGAATTAATAAATGCTTACTGGACAATGGAAGCTGTAGCTCCATTTTCTGATCTGACAAATTAAAAAACATAAATACACACAAATATATATATATATATATATATATATATATATGTGTGTCATAAAGGATCCTTCGCCTTAAGGATCAACCATCATTAAAGATCTTCTAAGAAACCCTACCAGATAAGAGAAGGAAGCAGAAATCCAAACCAGGGATAAGTCCACATCAAACTGGAAAAGTCCTCAACAGACTCCAGCCCAATCCAAGTCTGGAAATGCAAATCAAACCCATTTGATTCATATCTTTATTTCTTTACAGATTTAGTGAAAGTTCCTGTACAGATCATTAGAAAGAGCCATTTCATTTACATATTGTTCTGTTTTCAAATTATTCATGAATGTCTTTTTTTTGAACGACTAATGGGACAAATATGGATATAATACCAGTCTTCTACTATGCAACTACAGAAAGCTCTACTATAACCTCAATCAAAACTTTCTTCAATCTTATAAACTTGGCAATTACTTTCCACAGGCCAGCTTTTTATGCTCACAATGTTTCTACAGATTGAATTTATATACAGTAGATATGAACCCCGTAGTCTTTACAAAAAGATACATCGCTAAGAGCAAAACTTGCTATACGCATTTCTCAGGCTCCATGTTAAGATGAATGCAAAGATTAAATAAACTGGACTTTACTGAAAGTTAAAAGAACTTTTATGAAGAGTCCTTTCTTCATATTTCACAGTAAACAGGAGTTTGCAGACAAGGCCTGACATTCCATATGTGTTTCACATCAAGCACTCAACTTTATCCATAAAAGTTTCTTATCAAATTTTACAAATTAAAAACAACAGGGTTTTACATCAAGCAGATTAAAGGTGTAGAGGATTGTAACTCTTACGCTGGCAACAAACTAAAAATGGTCAAGTTAAACTTTTGTCATTCTTGTGTCACAGGATGCTGCAGATGCTAAAGCTATCAAGGGTCCAAAAAAAAAAAAAAGGCATAAATTCACCACAACTATTAAAATCCAAATTATTAAATACCATCTGCCCAGAGACCTCTAAAGTGCACCCTGCTAGAACCCAGTGACACTTCCCTTCAGACACTCAGCTATTTGCACACCCTATCATACTCTGCCCTGGGCATCTGCTATCATTCACCGTTAAAAACAAGATACTGATGTAGAAACACCTCTGGTCTGAGCTGATATGCCATTCATAGGTCCATATTTTTGTGCCTGGGAAAAAAGAAGGTACAATATCTGAAGCTGGTTCAACACCCACACTGTTCAAGTCCCTCATTTCCAAACACTATGTAGGGCACTTGTATGGCAGCCAAGATATTTATATAGTAACAGTTCTTAATATACTTACATGACTCGTGAGAGCTGGGGAAGACACCACAAATATATCTCTTCCTCCTCCCTTAGCTGAATTCACTCCCTCTTAAAAGTTTTGCTTAACACTTAAAATAGCTTTATGCGTAACATTTTTTCTATTTTTATACAACAGTAACTATTATCCATACCCTCTATGACCTGCAAGACAGGATTTGTGTTAGTCAATCTACCTTCTGTGTATTTTAATCAGATTTTAGACAGGTAGATCTCTAGGGTTGTGTTTCATTTTTTAGTTATTTACAACTGAAAGGATTTCATAAAAGTCATCCCACCATTCCATTAGAATAGAAAGATCTGTTCTTTATAAAGCAGAGACAGCAATAACATTGCTACTAATGCTTGGATGCTCAAAAGACCAAGGTTCCCATTGCACTAGATACTGCATCCAAAAGAGAATAAAAGTGGGAGTGCTTTCTCCCTCATTTAAGAATTTTGTTAGTTATGGTCTTTCTCCAACTAAAGAGTCTCCTGTGGACTGTGATCCATCACAATCACAGCAGGCAGTCAACCCTTGCTTTTCCCAACAACTTTATTTGCTACTTATCTTCAAAAACACTGCTCTTCTATCACAGTCTTGCTATATGTATTCTTGCTATACTTCTTGCATATTGTGTCCAACATTTATGGCTCTTTTTTATGCTTTTTGTCTGCTTATGTGGTGCCAGAGACCACTGGTAAAGTATTTGCACTAATTCTCTTTAAATGGCTACATTAATAGATTTGGCCACCTTTGAAATCTTACATTGCAATAACTGTTTAAACTAGTGAAACGAGATATATGAGGATTTTATCCAGAAAACAGTTCAGCTGCTAGGTATTTGCTTCAACAAGTATTTAATGAATAGAGTGTCTTCAAAGGAGAGGAACCCATTCCATGGCATGCACAAAGCAGAGGAAGAACAGACAGGATGGATTGATGTGAGTATTGAGAAATGCTAGATCTTTATATTCTAATGGGGGAGTCACTCTTCGAGTGAATGTTTTGCAAAGAGTATTTTGCACTAGACAAGGATGTTGGAGACTATTCAAACCCAGGGCACGAGGAAAGTGTATGACTACAGCTGGGTCTGTTAGCTCTCAAACTATGCAGAAGGCAAGAAAGGACCTCCGCGCTACACAAACAGCCCAGCTTTCCAGCGGGAGGATCTCCAGACCAGCTTTGATATATTACAGCTATCAAGGATATGGCACACAGCAGAGTAATACTAAGACCTTTCACCGGTGTGAGCACAAAGTGAAAGCTATAATTGTGGACCACCTAACAGATACTGAAGTTTAAATACTGTAAAGTGATGTAAACAAAGGCATTAGTTAAAAATTACACAATAAAGAAACAATGGATCAAATAATAAAAGCATGGATCAAAACAAGAGTCACACAAAAACAATGAGCACAGCAATAGGCAGTTTCTTGAAACTGGACTTCTCAAAACATTTCCTCTTGGACTTTTTTCCAAATAATCCAAAACCACACAAATCTAAGTGAAATCTAGATGCAAGTCTGCCAACAAGGAGCGATTGTTTTTACAGGGCCAACTGAAATCACTGGCTACACCTGCCCAACTTCTGACAAACATTTCATTTCAGTAGCTAAGCCTTTGTTCCCCTTAATAAAAGGTTTACAACTCACATCTAAGTTATACAAGCCTATATTTCTTGATAGCGTTACACTATCTAGGAATACGGTTCCCATATTATTTAGCATATAGCACACTAAACAGTTTCCAAATTATAATCCTTCCATTAACAAATCTATATTTCCTAACCTGTATTTTATCCCTAAATGACAATGATTTAATATATTATCTTGAATTTAAAAAAAAACACCAACTTTTTCTTCTGTTCTGCCAACTATTAACCTAGCATGTTGTCGAGTCCTAACTAACCATGAAAATGCACCAATAATACAATTAGTAATAATCAACTGCACACCCCAACTGATAGAGATAGTTGGAAAATAACTTAAAGATGTGTACTTCACATCCCTAGCATCAGAAGTTGTTCTGCTACCAGATGCATTACAAAAATGAGACATTGATGGTGACTCAAAAAAATGAAAGATTCTGTACCATATCCACCAGCTCCACCACAGCAGAGATGAAGGAAAACACGTAAGATGTGAGGATGCTTGCCACGTAACTCGCTCGTTCACACACATTTTTTTTATCCTGATCAATATCAAGAGACCTATGGACAAACTCTCTAAGCAGTCAAGCGCCCTGGTAACTGAACTAGAGACGTGCACCATTAGTACTTGGATCACCTCAACAGGAACTGTCCTGAAGCATTTCCTCACTCATCAATGAATTTAGTTAAGCCTTCAGCAAGGCTTCTTCCGACACTAGGAACAGAAGTCTGTTCTCCATAAAGCATAGGCTTAGCTTCCAACACTGGCATGGAAGGGATGGTATGAAATTACCTCAGTCATCATTAAATGAACTAAAAATGCCACAACAGAAACAGAAAGGTGAGTTTGTTGGGGTTGTATTGTAAAAAAATAATTAAATCAAAAAATCTGATTTTATTATTAAACCTTCTTATAGAGATACTTATAGCTATCACAGGCAGACAATGATCTCCTTATGAGCACAAGATAACATGATAATAATTACCCTAAGATAAGAAGAGAATAATTACACTGAATTCTTTCGCAAGGTGCTTTGAGACTTACTAATGAAAAGCAATGCTAAAAGCTGTGTATTATAAGTATGCTTAATAATTACATAAAACAAGTATTAACTTTTTCTAGAGGCTAGCTATAAACAAAACTGATTTTATTTGAAAGTTCAGCTGAATCAATCAATTTTTTGTGATAAAAATGAATCAGCTGCACCACAACAGCTTTCTTGGTGCAAGCCTACAATAGAACCATTTAAATCTATTCATTGCCTTACTGAAGGAAATATATTGAATATTTTAAACTGTCCATCGTGGGGTCAGCGTAGTTCAATATGAGTAGGGTTTTCACAGAACAATGAAACATGTTAAGGGTTTTACAAAAAACATCTGTTGACTAGGTGAGAAACCCAGTCTGTTGTCAGAAGCAGTGATGCAATGTAGAAAAAAAATAATTGTCTATGAAAATCATTCATAACAGCTATAGTTGTCAGTTTTCTAAGCTATTTTTAATCTTATAAATAGCTATCTATATATACTATCAACCCACTACCTCCTTTCAGCCCCCAAGAAACTGCTAATGACCCTCTTACAAAATTCCATCGGGGGCGTGGAAGAATATGCAGTTTTTTGAAATAGCTCTACTTTGCCTGACATTCACACTGCCTGTGAAAAATGAGGCCCACTCGTGCAAATGTTCCTTATAAGAGCAATCAGGTTAGGAACTACTGGCATGAAGCTATTTCTTGAATTAGCATTACAGGATCAAGTTGATAGCTAGCATCCCCGGGGATCACCATGATTTTGCTATGAGGGAAAAATCTGCAATAGTATCCTCAAAATAATTTTACCAGAAATCTTGATGCAATGAGACAACAATTTAAGTCTTTAAGCTTGAGTATAAACAGTTAAATGTTAGTGGTTCATATAATCATCTCTAAAGCTGTCAATATTGTATTATGGTAAAACACTTGCTATTTTGACGCAGCTCTTACTATACTTCATTTTATTAAACAGTTACTTTAAGACTTAAATTTTGCAAATTATTTGTGAAAACAGACATTAAGAAACAAATTTTTTTTATTTACAGTTTTCATAGGTGCAGAAAATATCCAGTGCAAATACCCCCTCTACCTATTCAAAACACAGGATGTTGCTCATGAATCAGTAATCCTTGGACAGGCAAATTTAATCCTGGCAAAATGAAACTACCTATGACAATAATGTAAGTGCAATCATATTTTTTTTAAGACAAAAATTTTCTTTTAAGAGGCCTTTGTTTTGTTCTTTTTTGAAAAGCATGTATATCTAAGCCATGGGCAAAAAAGGACTCTTGAATACAAAAACATCACATTTGACTCAGGCAATCCCTTAACCTCAAATTGCTGGAGGCCTGGCTGGTTTCCCAAAGATTCACAGCACGCTCACCCTGTTGTTATGGTGTTTCCTAAGCATCTGTTATGTGCCACTTGCAGAAACGGGAATCCAAACAAGACAGACCTTTGATCTCACCCCCACACAGCTGGTTTTAATTGTCTGTTCTAATGTCTCAGTTAAATTTAGGCACTGAATTGGTAAACGATCCCTGCACTTTTTCGGAAACCTTTCGGAAGCCCAGGTGCTCGAACACGTTCGCACACAGACGCTGACGGAAAGGCACGACGAGAAGACACAACACAAAGAATGCGAAGGAGTTGCGCTCCCGAGGCGGACCTCTCCCCACCGCGGGGCACGATGCCGAACCGTGCGCCCCCGGCCACCCCCCACCCCGCTAAGGCGGGGGCACGGGGGAACGCAGCGGGAGGGGGAAAAAAACCAGGAGAAAAAGACAAAAACATTTACAAATGGCAGCGCTACGCGCGGTGCACGGCGAGTCACAGGTGATGCCGGAGCCAGCGCTCCCCTCCCCGCCGCCGCCCGGGGCTCCCGGAGCCTCCGGCCGCTCCCGGAGCTCCGGGGCAGGGCGGGCACCCCCCGCGCCCCGCGGCCCGGAGCCGCAGGTGTAGGGGAAGGACGGGGGCTCCGGGCAGCCTCCCGCCCGCGTTCCCGAGGCTCATCCCGGCCGGTGCCCGGCGGGCGCGGGGGAACCGCCGCGGGAAGGACGCGNCACGTGACCCCGCCACGTGACCGCCGCCCTGCCCCGGCCCGGCTCCGCCCCCGCCGGGATCGGCCGGGATGGGCCGGGATGGGCCCCACCGGGATCGGCCCCGCCGGGCGCGGGGCTGCCCCACGAACACGGCCCGCGGGACCCGCCCGGGGCACGGCCACGGCCAGGGCGAGGGGACACCGTGGGACAGCTCGTCTGACGGGGGAGACAGCGCCAGCGCGCCCCTGTGCCCCCCAGCCCCGCACCGCCCTGGCCGCCCTCCGGAGCGGCGCTCACAATAGCGGGCGCGATTTGACACCAGAGCGCTGAGAGCGGGCTTACCCCTCCTGCCTCTAGGGCTGAGGAAGAAGGAAAGTAAGTGGGTGCCAATATCTGGGGCATCGAGCCCCATCATGTACTTCACACTCCTCCCTGCAGGAATCAGAAGCGCTGTGTTCCTGCATTTTTGACTCACACCAAACGCCACAGCAAGCGAAAATTAACCGTGCTGACCAGTGTTCCATGCTAAGCATAACCTTTGCTCCCAGAAAATAATGCTTACAGTAACGGGTCAAGGGGGTGTCTTGTGGGAGAGAATGCCTTTATCCCTCAAACGTGGAAATTCGGGATACAATCCAGAGATATCAACACTACAAAACCTGCGGGAGCCTCAGTAAAAACAAACTCTGATGCTGTATTCTGGTATCACATTCAATGCACATTCACTTTCTTCAGAAAGGAGCGACAAAATGCCTGCACATAAAAGGTGTGAAGCACTCAGTAGTTCAAGGAAACCACGAACAAACTGCAATTATCATCTCTAGAAAAGCCATCCAACGAATAGTACATGGGGAGCAGGAAGTGAAAAGGCCCAATCCCCTGCTGGCTTTAGTAATCAAAACCTACAGACCATTTCAGAAACTAAAAAGGTAAATATTTTTCACACCATTGCCCAAAGCCCGATAAGGATTTTATCTTGCAACCTGTAGCAAGAAGGAGCCAAACTTTGTGCCAGAGGACCAGCTACACGTGCAAAAATCTAGAAGACTGAAGCCTGAGATAATGCGTTAGAGTTGGGTATAAAATTTGTCTGTTAATATAATTCTCATTTAGAAAAAAAAGTCGCTTTTTTGTTAAAGATTTTCAGTTACACTACTTGGCTAAACCCTAGGGCACCTCTTAACAGATCCTATAGCTAAAGTGCAATAAAAAGCTGTCAGGCTCCATTTCTGGGTGCATTACAGAGTTTTTAACAACTGGTGAGTTGTGAAGATCAGGTTCTTCCCTGAATTGCCCACTGGATATCTTCACAAGATAACCATCACCACCACTGGTAGGCTTGTATTTTATATATTTCAGTAGAAAATTTTGAGGAGCCAGAACACTTAAAACCACTGTTCACTCAATTCTTGTGTCCGTCTTCAGCTATCTGTGTCTTAGCTCAATTCCTGTTTACTGGCCATCATAAGAAGTTAATTCAGGTAGTAAAGCAAAAAACACCAGAGAGAGGTTTGCAAAACACCACTGCAGCTTTAATTGCCTTTGTAATCCTGTCCTCTTCACCCCAGCATATTAACTGTGGTGCAACAGTGTTGCCCACTAGTCCCCTCTCTGAGCTGCATTAGAAGTGGTGGCAGGGTTCATAAGGACAAGAGAAAACTATGTTTGGTAGTCGTTCACCAGCCTCTACGCACTATGACCAGGACTGATACCTTGCAGGACTTCCACCCATTCTGCACCCTGTTGCTTGTTGAGGATTGAAGGAAAGCACACGGGAAGATGTTTGCTCCGTCTCACTCTGTCAACGTAACACATTTGTTCTCCAAAAATGAATTTGCACAGATGCACAAGAGTCCGAGGAACCAGAACCAGATACTTTGGCTGTTTAAACTTTGCAACAGAGGAGCAATTCCCCATCTTTTTCATCTGCATGTGCGAATCAACAAGATCTTGTTCCATGCCAGGGGTGGACTACAGCATTGCTCCATGTGCAGAAGAGAAGCTACAGTAATCTCAAATGAAGTCCATAATCTGAGTGAGTGGAACCCAGGAGTATCCTTACAGATAAGACCAGGCCTCAGCTTCCACAGTGAAAACAGAAGTTAAAATCTCTACTATTTATAGCAATAGAACATGGTCTTGTAACTTGCCCACAGGACACTGTTGCTCTATAAATGCAAAGGCAGATCACACTTGGGAAAATACCACTACTGTATTGCATCAGGTTTGTGAAACTACTTTGTACTTTTTTGAACCTTTTTTTTGCTGTGACTAAAGGTACATCTCTAGAATAATGAAGCATTTCAAAGCATACTTAATTCACACTTCACAATATTTTTTAAAGATAAATACAAAACATATAAAACCCAAAGGAAACAGATGTTTTCCTTCACTAGTCCACTCATCCCTTCCTCCAGTCTAAGTCTGACCTAAAGTACCAATTCATTACATTATGGTGCTAACAATATAAACATTTCAATAGTCCAACTACAACATTTAATGCAACTTAAGCAATACAAATTAATAGAAACATTAACCTAAAATTATGTTATCAAAATCATCATATCCTGCACCATTGTTAATTTTATTACAAAGCCTAAAAAAACCCACTTTTTTTTGTTTCATTTGGGTTTTTGTTTGTTTGTTTGAATGCTTTGGTTCTGCTCAGTTCTTGGTATTACTGACCTAAAGAAAAGCTCGGTTACTTAGCCAGCTTGACTGGATAATAAAGATCAGTCAAGCAACTGTACAGAAAAGCTTGTAAATTAATTTTTGTTATTGAAGTATTGTGAATTTAAGGCCAAAGGCAAACAGACATGTTTCTTCAAAAGGAACTCAGCTCTGTTTCAATCATGACCAGGCCTATGCTTGTCCATTTTACCCAGCTGTGCGAATAAGCAGCTACTTTAATATCTGTCCATTTCTATAATCCATTAATCCCATATTCACAACCCTCTAAGGAACCAAAGGCTGGCCTCTTTTTCAGAAAGACTTTCTTGTAATACCTCCTTTATTTTTAAAGGCAGACACCATCAACAAAACTAGTAATGATCCTTCATGAAAGCAGATGATAAATCCCATTTGTTAACAAGCAACTATTTTTTAATGTCTTCTTGGTTTTAATTTCAAAAATATGAGAAAACAATCTTCAATTTACCTTCCTTATTCTGCCCAATAGCACATCTCAGATATTATTCTTGTCAGGTAAAATATTTGTACTCTCTTACACTAAATGTTTTCTTTTGCAGACACTTTCTTCCTATTTCATTTCAATTTTCATGATTTCTTCACCTTTCACAGGCTCACTCTGTTCATCCTCACTTGTACAACTTGGGTATGTTGGGACAGAAAACAAAGCACAGGACTTGGTTGCCTTCCAAATCCAAGCAACATTAGCACTGCAAAGAACAGAACTGTGATTTCCAAGACTGGCATTGTGTTCCCAGAACTGGTGAGCCAGTAGTTCTTTATATACTCATTAAATGTAAAGCCACAGGTGGTTGGTTATTTAATAACACAAACACTTCCTGAAAGTGTTTCATATGATCTATGAGAAAGGGCAACTACACCTGAAAAATCAAATGTAACCATTTTTGTTATTTATTATATTATTTAAGTATAATTTGGGATGTAGCTCTTCATAACTAATCCCACCGTAAAGACAGCTTCATTTAAGATGCAGATCTACTAAATCCAGATAGGTATGGAATAACAAAAATCAGTTACTGGGGAAAAATGGCCTATTTCTAAAGAATACAACAAAAATTGCTTGCATCTTTCAGGTGCAATCATTAGCAGGTAAGCAAAAACATGTTTAATGTTGGCACGTGATTAAATCCACACAAGCCTGACTGTTATAAAAACTTAGCAATACCTTTGAGTTCAACAAGCTCAATTCAACTACATATGCTATATAATCACAAAGCCTAAAACTAAAATTAAGGTATGTCTTTATTTCACTCCAGTTCTTCAGTCCTCCAGGAAATAAAGGGAAGAAGAGAATTACCAAAATGTCCTAAATTAAAAGAAATAGAAAAATTTCCTTTATAGGTCGTAAAAAAAAAAAAAAGGCATAGTATTCACCTTGCTGAACACTACCTCACAGAACCTAAACTAGAATAGGTACTGAAGTGTCTTGTGTTACAATGCAAAAGCTGCTTTTGTAGATACCTCTGTTATTATTATTTATTATTTCCTCCTTCACCTCTATCTGGATTTACACCATGAATGACTTTCCTATTTTTAATGCATTAGAGAGTTTCATATGCAAACGTGCTCACTTTCTTCACATGCAAACCTATTCACTCCTTCCACACGTAAACTTAACTCATTTTTTGTAGCTTTATACGTTCAGCTGATTCCAAAAGGCATTTCCTTTTGATGTACTCACCTTGCAATTTTCCTCCACCACAGAGGAACACATCAGAGAAAGAGAAACAAGTCGGCTTGCCTGGGCAGATTCCCCAACACAGCAAGGATTTCCTTAGTATCTGAGGGAATAGCTAGGCTGAATGAGGATTGACCAAACCCTCCAGTTGCCTGGCTGTTCACTACAGCTTCCTCCTGCCTCATTTTTGTTGTGGAAGCAGCTCCAACTTTCTACATATATTTTGCCCCCGTTCTTCAAGACCTGAACAGAGAAAACAAGATCTGCAGACCCTTGGAGGGAGGAGTCCACACTGGAGCAGGATTCCTGGTAGGATTTGCAATCCCGTGGGGGGCCTAGGCTGCAACAGGCTGTGCCTGAAGGACTGCACCCCATGGAAGAGTGACCCACATTGCAGCAGGACTGTTGCCTGCGGGATGGACTCACGCTGGGGAAGTTCATAGAGGAGTGTCTCCCGTGGGAGGGACCCCACGCTGGAGCAGGGGAAGGACTCTTCTCCCTGCGCAGTGAGAGAAACATACTGTGACGAACTAACTGGAACCCCCATTCCCCAGCGCCACCTCTCCCCCATGCGCCACTGAGGGGGAGGAGGTGGAGGTGGAGCTGGGAAGGAGGGAGGGGTGGGGGGAAGGTGTTTTTAAGGTGTTATTTTACTTCTTATTATTCTGCTCTGATTTTGTTAGTAATAAATTCAATCAATATCTCTATTTCAAGTCTGTTTTGCCCGTGACAGTATTTGGTGAGTGATCTCTCTCTGTCCTTACCTCAACCCATGAACTCTTTTCTCTCCCGTGTCCAGTTGTGGAGGAGTGTGATAGAATGGCTTCGGTGAGTGCCTGGCATCCAGCCAGGGTCAAACCACTACAGTGCTAAACAAGGGAAATATATTCATGGGTGGGTTGTTTGGGGTTTTTTTTAACTTTACATAGTATTTCAAATTATGCCACACAAGATAATAACTGAAGATATGAAGATTAGTACAGATGGCAAGGGATCAGAGCTAGTTAAGTGTGGCAGTGGATGGTGCTCCAAAGAAAACAGACTGAGGAGATACAATAAATGGAGTCCCTGAAGAATTAGTCATGATACTGACCTTTTCAATATTTTTGTTAGGTGACCTTAGAACAAAAACATGAGTGTGCTAATAAAATTTGCTGATGACACAAAATTGAGGATCAACAGTACAGCCTCAACTCAAAATAGATATATCATTCAGAAAACAATGGATGACCCCCAGAAGCAGACCACTAAAAAGAATAGGATTAAGTATGATAGTACAGAGTCATGAATTGAGGGCCTTGAAAATTTTAAACTGAAGGCATCAAGTGAAAAGAGAGGAGGAGAAAAATCTGCATGTGTCAGTCAGCAAGAGAATACCTGTAAGGTATTTGATGCCATCATGGAAGAAGCTAATACTCCCAAAATTTCAAAGAGAGTTCTGGAATATGAAAAATATTACGCTGGTCCATACAGTAGTGATCAATTACATTGAAGAATGATAAATGAAACTCGAAATGGGTACTGAGGAGGGCCAGGAGAAATAGACATGACTATCTGCATGTTACTCTATCAAACAGAGTAATTTTGCCTATTTCACTTGCTGCATCAGGTTAGGCTCCATTTTTATGCACTTCACAAGAAGTTTAGCATTACGAAACCCGGGTTCAAAGTGAGCCCTTTGAATATGTCTACAATATAAAAAAGATCAATTAATATAACTTTCTCAGCAAAGAGCACATTAGAATATTAAAACAAATAGCAGCTGGTGGAAATACTTCCAAGGTCCCTAGGCTTTTCAGACAAGTGCTTTAATGGCTGAGATACAAATTTATATCTTTTTCAGCTTAAATCTACAGAGACCCATGCCATATATAGTTTCTTCAAAACCTCTTATTTCCAAGTGTGGTCTCGTGAGCAGTTTAAGTAAAAGGACAGCACAGCAAAGCTCAAGCAGTCCTTTTCTTATTTTTTTTTTCTGCAAAATTCAATGGAGGTAATATTCAAATACAAAAATAAAGAGAGAATTCTTGAAAAATTTGAAATAATAAAAGAAAAGCCACCAAAATATTCAAGGTCTTAAGCACAGTTTAGCACCAGAGTCCCAAATTAGTATACTCTGTACTACCACTTTCCCTATTAGAAGATATGACAAATACAGAGATTGTTGCAAAATCAAATGTTAATTCTTTAAAAAAAAACCCCAAAACCAAACCCAGCATAATTACAGCATAATGCCTGCATTATTGTGGGTAGTTCTATAAAGGAACATGACCAAATATTTAAGTCCATTTATTCCACTGGAAAAAAAACATTTCAGCCTAGATTTAAGAGTAGAAAAATACACTGCAAGAATATGATGACTTTTTGCATTTTTAATGGTTTTAGCAAAATATAATACAATGATAGAAAGCAGCTCCATGTCCAAACAAAATGATTTAAGAAACACCCTCTGCTTTCATGAATACCTGATTAGGGATTTCACTGATCCTTTTAATCCTAGTGTTGGAAGGACACAAAAATAAATTCCAGATGTGAGAGGTCTGGTTATCCTTATTAGCACTTTAATTTTCTGTGTTTGTTCCCCCCTTCAGACCCCCACCTTACAGTAATGCCATTCAATGTAAGGACTACAAAACATCCCTTTCCTCCCTAAATTTTAAGAGATATTGTTGGGCAAGGAAAGGTCTCTTTCTCCCACAAGGTAAGCGTACTGTAGAATCATCGAATTATTAAGGTTGGAAAGGACCTCTAAGATCACCCAGTCCAACTGTTAACCCAGCACTGCCATGGTAACCATTAGACCATATCCCCAAGTGCCACATCCACATGCAATTTGAACACTTCCAGGGCTAGTGATTCCACCACTTCCCTGGCTAACCTGTTCCAATGCCTGACCAACCTTTTGGTGAAGAAATTTTTCCTAATTCCAACCTAAACCTCCCCTGGCAAAACTGGAGGCCATTTCCTCTTATCACTTGTTACTTGGGAGGAGAGACCAACCCCCACCCACCAAAACCTCCTTTCAGGTTGTTGTAGAGAGTGATAAGGTCTCCCCTGAGCCTCCTTTTCTCCAGGCTAAATACTCCCAGCTCCCTCAGCCACTCCTTGTAAGGCTTGTGCTCCAACTCTTCACCAGCTCTGTTGCCCTTCTTTGGACCCATTCCTGTGCTTCAGTATCTTTGTTGTAGTGAGGGGCCCAGAACTGATTGTAGGATTCGAGGTGCAGCCTCACCGGTGCTGAGTACAGGGGGACAATCATTGCCATGATCCTGCTGGCCACACTATTCCTGATCAAGGCCAGGATGCCATCGGCCTTCTTGGCCACCTGGGCACAGCTGGCTCATGTTCAGCTGCTGTTGACCAGCACCCCCAGGTCCTTTTCTGCCAGGCCACTTTCCAGCTGCTCTTCCCCAAGCCTGTAGCCCTGCATGGGGCTGTTGTGACCCACAGGCAGGACCCAGCACTTGGCTTTGTTGAACCTCACACCATTGGCCTCAGCCCATTGATCCAGCCTGCCCAGATCCCTCTGCAGAGCCTTCCTGCCCTCCAGCAGATCAACACTCCCACCCAACTTGGTGTCACCTGCAAACTGATTGAAGGTGCCCTGAATCCCCTTGTCCAGACCATTGAAAAAGTCGTTAAACAGGACTGGCCCCAGTACTGATCCCTGGGGAACACCACGAGTGATGGGTCACCGCCTGGATGCAGCACCATTCACCACCACTCCCTGGCCCCTGCCATCCAGCCAGGTCTTTCCCCAGCAAAGAGTGCACCAGGCCAAACCATGAGCAGCCAGTTTCTCCAGGAGAATGCAGTGGGAAATGGTGTCAAAGGCATTAGTAAAGTCCAGGTAGACTATATTCACGGTCTTCTCTATTTGTTTTTATGACTTGCTTTGGTTATGATAGTCATGTAACTACGGTGACAATGAAAAAATGCATTACATGAAAGCTTCCTTCACTGTATCAAATATAGAGGTGTAGTGGGTTGCTTCTCCTAGCTATCAAGTCAAACAATGAAAGTTTTTTATAGGATCTTCACAGTTCCTTTTGTTTTATAGTACATTAAATATGAGCTAGAATAACTGCACATTGAAAAGACAGTCTCAATTTGGTCTAGTTTTTCATACTTGCAGCAAACTACTTTAGGAACCACCTTCTGAAACACATCCACCCTCAGAATTGTTCCTTCCCACTCCCTGCAGCTCCTTCTGGCTCCTGCTGTCACACAGCAGGCTAAACAGGCAGAAATAGCTTTATAAAACCCTACTCAAAGCCAAAAGGGGAAACATTTACTGATTCCAAGAATTCAGGTTCCCCAGTCCTCCTGACAGATTTGGTCAGGTGCTTAGTCTTTGCCCACTCCTCATCCCTACTCTGGGGCTCCTCTCAAATGCTATTTGCAGCTCCCTCTGGCCAAAAGGCAACCTGGCCAACACTAAAAGCTGTCACAGTCCTTTATTGCATTGGCCTTGACATTGTTTTGCTTAACAATATTGATTTCAAATATTCATTAGGAAACCAGGCTTCTTTTTTTCTTCAGTTTAATACTGATTTTGTAACTTTCCTAAAATTAAAAGATAAAATTAGTCTCCATTTAGACCAAAAGTAAAATTAAATATAGGGAGCATGCTTCATTTTACAGCTGAAGAGAAATTTTTCTTTCATAACTTAATTTCAAGCTGGTTGATGATACAGAAGGTCATCATTATTCCAAGGTTACTCACTGCTGCTGAATCTCTAGCTTCTGGAATACCTGTATATCTAATGATATACATATGACACAGAACAAAACACATCTTACACCTACATAAAGTTGCCAGTGTAGGAGAATGAAGAGATTAAGAGGAAGTAAAACTACACTATCATTCCACATAGAAAAGTGGTCCCATTCAGGACAGAGCAAAGTACAAGAGTAGGTGTAATATTAAGAAAACTTGCTCTCCCAGTCCTACTGATATGTTGGCTTTGATGATAAACACAGAACCTTTTGTAAACCAATTCAGACCTATTTAATTGCAAGTAAATTTTTTGATCCTTATGCTCCTTCTGATCTTGTTCAATATCAGAATTAACACGAAATAATAGTTACAAGTGTAAAATACTCTCCCCCCTCTTTCCTGCCTTTTTTTTTCTTTTGCCCTCACATCTCACCCCTCTAGCTTTGATACATCATTGTGTGAGAGCACAACACACAAAATGGTGAGGATCATTTGCTTGGTGTGCAAACCTCTCTCTACTGCGTATGAGCTATGCCAACACTGCAGAAACGTGCAATACTATCTTATCTGCAAGTGATACCTTCACAGCTGCAAGGGTACCCATTGCTGCACATCCTGCAATTCACAGCTGGGCCCATCTTTTCTGTACTAGGAAAATGAACAGCTGTACAACTCCTTCAATCCGTAGTAATCCAGAAATTTTGCTTGCTGTTTCTTTCCTGAGGGGCTAGTTATGTGGCTAACCAATTATCTGTCAGTTTTGGTGTTGGATGGGTTTTCTTAGGTGTGTTCAAGCACATTCCTGCATGGGTATTATGAGTCTTAAGACTTCTTCCAGGAACCTTACACTTCTTGTTACTAACACCTAGAATTTTTCAAGCACAAAAAGCTAAAAGCTAACAATAATACCCTAAAAATTTCTCTGTTGAATTTTTTTCACTGGGCAGCAATTTTATAGACTGTTTCTAGCCTTAATCTTCTTATTACTGCTATGCAATCAGAAGTGAGAAAACTACTTTTTCAGTCTATATGAAAAATACAATCCCTAATATTCAAGGTCTTAGGGGGGTTTATCCCTCATATTAAAACTTAATTGGTAGGTGTTGTAGTTTTTTGTTTGTTTAGGGAACGTACTGAATTTTACCGTTATATATGTGTAAAGCAATAAAGCTACTCGTTTGGGGGCCAATGAGGGAAGAACTTTCTGTATGTCTCATTTCCATACACTATGAGCAACACTGTAGGGATATAGATTCAGAAATCCCCAGTGCAGACTGAAATACAGTAAGATTGAATGTTGTATGGTCTTCCATACAGTATGATGCATGTGACTTGAGGAACAGGTACCCTACAATCACATGCATTTTGTATGAGGAAACGAAGAAGAAAAAATTCATAAACGTTACTTCTTATCAACAATGTCTTCTTTTGATTTACACTCACTAAAAATTATGTAACTTAATATGGAGCAACTTCTAAAGCAGGCTCATGGTGTGGAGATACACAGACTTACCAGTAACACCTGATGGGAAGACCACATTTCAGACTTATCATTTTAATGTAACATGGCTGTGTTAAGCTCTAAGCTTAGAGAGAAAACACTGGATATCTAAACATCTAAGAAACTTCTGAGCTAAAAATATTCCAAATCTCCAATAGCAAATATCTTTTTAGAATTATCCTTTGAAGCTGAATGTTCATCTCTACCTGAAAGCATATCTGATGTTCCAAAGCACGGTAAGTCTCTGACCCACCATTGCTCAGGCTGCAACAATTTTTTTTAAAGCAGCTTAAAATATTGGTAAGAGCTCCCCTTACTGGTCTGCCTTCAAATTGTCAGCTCTTCAGTCCTGAAAATCTTTTTATATGAAACAAAGATGGGTAAAGTATTATTTCTATTCCACATTAAAAAACAAACAAACAAACAAAAACCCAGCTCCACATCAAATTTCTATCAGATATCCTATTGTTTAAATTTCTTACTAGCTGCAAAGTCATAAACCCAAAGATAATTACTTCGTTTAGGAAGAATTTGTTCTTCCATCACTGTGAACTTCAACTTATTTTGAATCCTTGATTTTGTATAGCACATATAAGCCTTGCCACAGTCTAAATTACAAAATAAACACCTAATTCTAACACACTGAGTAACACACTCATTTCACAGTAACCACCACCAGCTTCAATGGGATCATTTCTGGGATAATCAAGGAGTCAGTGTGGAAATTTGTACGGAATTTGGAACTGCAAAAAAAATCTATTATGAAAGCTTACTGTTTCTTCAATGGCCTACTGTTTGATTTTAAGAGCAAAACATGCCTCTCAGACTGTGTTGGTTTATATGATTAAAGAGTAGTTGAGATATATACATATATATATATATGTATATATCTCACACATTTATATATGATTTTTCGTGCCCTACTTCTGCAAGCTCAGCCTAGGGGCTGACTAAACTTTCATGGTGAAAATGCCAACTAAGAAAGGTTAATGTAAGTCATTTTAATGACACCATGAAATACCATTATCTTCAATTCACAGTAAACAATCCTGTTTACTTCAGCTCACAGTAAACAATTATGTTAATGCATAAAATACATGTTCTCTGGATTGTTCTCACACACGTGAGGTGGCCCTGCAGAACTGAGTGAGAAAAAACTGTAAAATCTGTTGTTATGGCACATTAGAAAAAAGAAAAAGAGGGAATCAGAGGATATGCTTTTGAATGCACCCTACAAACCTGGAAAGACTGTAAAATAGGATTTCTTAATGCACAACAGCACTTGGGAGAAGGTTTAGTACAGAACATCAGCCATCTAGCTCTCAGTACTAAGTAACAAAAACCAAAAATCAAAACAAAAACAACCCCCCTAAGTCCCCCAATAATCATCATAAGTACATTAAACAAGTAAACAAAACCACTATCATTCAAATGGATTCATATGCCTATTTTTTTATGAAACAACACTGGCAGCTCAGCTACAGAGTCAAATCCACTCAGTCTGGTTCAGGTGAAATTAGGAACAACAATTTCCTAAATCATTCTCTATTTTCTTTCAACAGCAATCTCTATTTTCTTTCTCGAGGACACATCCATTACTCTCTAGTGATTGTTGGTTATTTCCTCCTTTACTGCACTGGACTATTATTCTTCCTGGGCTAGTTGTTGTACCAGAGACAAGGAAGAGGGACTTAGGTATTGGTCACAAGCAAACCAAGTCATTATAACCCCTATCTGTACTGACCAGCCAGAGTCATATTCATTGCGGTGCCAACCCCCATGCTAAAATAACCCCCTCTCCAGAATTAGCTTATCCCACAATTTATAAAACTAAGTATGTGACAGCATTTAGACTTACTTGCTTTTTACACAGCTTTCTTTGAAGGCCATTAATAAACAAATTTTAAAAAACATCTGAGGCTTGAACAAAAAAAATGCCCAATAGTATAATCTTCAATAAAACTGAGAAGTTAATGCTTTATTTCACTAGGAAGCTGCATTTTCAGTTTGCATCCCTCTCTTCCCATGTAACATTTTGTTTGAACTATTCAAATTCTCTAACCTTGCTTTAGAGATCTCTCTCATCTTTCTGTCAAATAGTTCTCTGTAGCTTCTGCATTTCTGTTAATGAAAGCAATACTTAGGAGCATGTTCAAGCTACACTAACTACACAAGAGCAATTGTTCACATCACAAAATGCAAACAAGTGAACCTGCAATCTTTTTCAGATCTAACTATAAATAAGTAGCAAGTAATAAATGAAGTTCAAGCAAGTGTCTTAGGTAATTGTACTACCATGCTCTTCTTCCAGTAGACAAAATATTTTCAACTCAGACTGAAAGCAAAAAGTGAGCAGTGAAAGCCCTTCAAGATAAAATTTGGTGCTTTTACAAGCAGCAACAAGTCTGTCATTCAAGCTCTATTTTTGCTGCTCAAGCAGGATCTGAGAAAACTATAGTTCTTTGCTAGATACTAGCAAAAAAGTGAACTTCTTAGTTATGGATACAAACATATAATATTCCAAATACAGTGAGAGCTGATTTTCTCACCCTATCAACTCTATTATCAAAGCATGCATATATTTAAACAGATCTCCTAAAGCTTTTATTCTCAAATACTTCCATCCTTTAAAAAATACATCATTTACGCAGCGTTTCATTCCTAGCTATACCCACCAATATTTCACACCTGAATGAAAACCAGCACAAACATTTAAAATCTGTAAGTGTAAATGCTAACTATCTCAAAATATCTTGATATTTTTAACACTAGTATCTACTTTTCTCGCATCTGGGTGAATATTTTTGCTGTTGTTGTTCCAGGCATGTAAGCAGGTAAGTTCCAGGACTACATGCATTTAAAAACAATCAAAACCTTTCAGAGGTCCAAGTTTATACAAATCCCCTTGCTTGGGTTTTTTTTCTTGTTTGTTTGCTTTTTAAAATACATACACATACTCAAGTTCTAATAGTTTCCTCATTGGATTTCCTTCATCATACTACCTTTTGTTATTCCCTAGGAACTACAAAGAACTCAGTTCCTTAGACCACATATGATGATACCAATTTGCATCTTTCCATCTTTTGTTTATTCTTCCAGCACAGAATTGGTTAGGCCTTGTTAGGTTACAGGAAGGATCAAAAGTATTAACAGGTTTAGAAGTTAAAAGTCCATGAACTTATTTGCTTGAAAAAACCAAATTGCGAGCAGAGAGTATAAGAGCGCATGCCTAACTGTTTAGTTTATACAGTTTGGAACTTCTATCCCTCTGTATTACACAAGCCATTTATCAATTGTAAATATAAGCTAAAATACAGGGAATGCAGCAGCAAAGCTGTACAATTAACAAGGAGAAAAAGACAAGAACTGCAAGAAGTTTATTATAGACTGAAAAGGAAAGCCACAATAGAAATGGAGCACTAGACATGCTAAATACAGAGAAGCTTAACATGTGGAATTCCAAACATGACTTTTTAAATGCTGTCATTCCAAGAGTGACGGATTATTTACCTTTCGGCAGAATCTGGATGGAAAATAAACTAGGATCTCAAAGAAAGGAAACAGACACATCTAAATAAATTGTACTAAGCTATAATGCCATGTTAAAACTACTGATTATTTCTCCATTAAATAAGCACCCAATAATCTTCCACAAAATAAGAGTTATGAGGTCAATGTTTGATCAATCTCTTGAGGTCAATCTCAAGAGAGAGGTAAGGAACTATCAACCTTTTATAAATAAGATTTAAACTTATTTCAAGTAAAAACATGCAGCTGGTTCTTAATCTACATGACCAGGGAAGCACCCACTCGTGAAAGAAAGAGATTAAACAACTTGGACCAAAACTCATTGTTCTATACAGTCAGGGAAAAGGGAAGGTACCAGAAATGACATGAAGTAAATTTTACAGGGCTATTTGCTCATGCACATGAGCCTGAATATATACAATTCTACAGAACTTTCTTTGGACAGCTTTTTGATTAAAAACATCTAGTGAAACCTTCTCCTGAAGATTCCCTCTTCCTGAGGGCAAAAAAAGCAAACAAAAAAACCAATCCAAACAAAAAACAAGGACAAACTCACCAATTAATCTGACACCTACTGGACAAGAGAAACAAGTAGCAGTGGTAGAGTCAGTAAGGAAAACTGTTCCTTATAAAAGCCTCTCTTTACACTGTTTTTTTTTGTCCTCAAAGACAAAAAGGTGGCATGTATCTGATGTACATGAGTAGGTCTGAAAACCATGCCAGTGTCTGAGCTAAAGTTATAAATATAGTGTAAAAAAAAAACCCCAACAACCAAACCATGACAAAGCTTTTTTCTTCATAGCAACAGGCAACATGGGAGGAAGAACTAAGCTGGAAAAAAAAAAAAACCATAACCAAAAATCCAAACCCAGCTTTCTTGTTTGTAAGTAGAACATGGGAGTCTGATCACATAACTTTTTGTGACTATCAGCATCAGTGAAAAAATACAAGCAGTTATACCCATAGGACTGGTCTCTCATTTCTGTTACCCCTTTAATTTGCAATGATCTAGGGCAATGGATTTTGTTGTCCCAAACCCCCCATATCCCTCCTTCCCTCCAAACTTCCACTGTCACTCCCCAAACTCAGAACAACTCAGAAAGCACAACCTTGGTAAAAGTAGGCAAGTGGGGCATTTGTAACATATTTTAACAAAAAAAACCCCTCAACCCCCACCCTCAATCCCAAACAACACAACAAAACACTCTTACCAACTCTCATCCTGCTGCATAAAACCCTTCAAGTTAAAGCAGTATCTGACCATGCCTCCAACTCAGAGAGATGTTCCATCAAGCACAGATCATACTTCAACAGACATTCTTTACTTTCTATCAGTCACACTATAATCAGATTCAGTCAATTCCACAGGAACACAGCATGTCAGGGGACCTCATACAGCATTCCAATACAGAAACACTACTCTACTTTTTGGGTCATATCATCTTGCAAGATAAAAACCCTAAAGGAAAACCAGAGAGCATGCATCAAAAATTCTCAAGGGAAGTCCTCAAGTATGTAATTTGAAGCATTTTAATAAAGATACCACATTCTTTCAAAATGAGAAACAAAATCCAATTCCAGACTATTTTGTCTATGAAAATGATGCATTTTCTAGAATAGCCACTTCTATGTAGAACTTACAAGCCACAGTGTTATCTATTAAAACAGTAACAACCCAAACTATTGAAATTCACTGTTCCAAAACTTGCAGTAATCTCATTTCTTTGGTTTTTCTCACTTCTGAGTAATAGGAAACGAGTTCTGGTCCATTAACTCGCCCACTCTCTCCTGGAGGAAGTTGACCAACTCTGCTAATACAAAGACATGAGTTTCATCCAGGTCTTGTATGATGAACTTCTTTCCCAAAGCATTGGACTCATCCAAGTAGAGCAGAAACTGCTTCATTGCTGGGTCACTGTAGAGACAAACACACATCAGATTCCACCTCACAGTTATGGTTACAAACAGAATAAACACCATTTGAAGACATTCCCAAAGATTTTAGGAAAACTAAAATTAATTTCAAGAGTCACTCACAACTTAAATAGAGTGTATGAAGCTTTAGTAAAAGTTGTTCCTTCCACAGTAGTTTTGGTTACTCTAGAGACAAAAATAAAATGGTAATGAAGTCTAATGAGTAGAACCAGCTGCTTGATTAGCAGGGAAGTTTCTGTATGCTGCTGCTAAGGCAGCTTCAAAAAAACCCAAACCAAAACTAAAACTCAAAAATCCAACCCTTAATAAGGCAAGACTGAACTTACATTTCTGATTTCAGCAATAGCCTCATAAAAACATGTTTCCTTAAAGCATAAGGATAACCAAAACCCAGGAGAACACAGATCTTGCTCAAAGTAGTACAGCATATACAAAGAGTGCTCATGTAAGAATTTTACATTTCTCACACCCTAACTGAACAGTCATGATGTCACCTTCTAAATAAAATTTAAATGTCTAGAAGAAAACATTTTGGAAGTATGGAACTGCTTTTGTGCAGTTACAGATTGCAAACATATTAACAGATTAAGTGTACAGCAGAAATCTCACACATCATATAATGCTATACAATGACCCCACGAATCTTGAGTGATGCTTCGTTTTATTTTGGAGGTAGCCAGGGGCCTGAGTCTCAGTCCAGAAATGAGATCATATGAAAACAGGTACATTGCACCTACACCAGAAGCTGACATTTACAAACCCCAAGCACATTCCTTTCGAATATGATCTACAAACAGAACCACATGTCAGCCTTGGAATTCAGTCTAGAGCTGATCAAAAAAACCAGGAAAGGAGAAATGAAAGATTACCTCATCTCCGTCAAGAATCAGTAGAGGAACACTTTGTTCACAAACAACAACAGCAAGAAACTTTGAAAGCAATAAAAAGAACAAAAGGGAGCATCTAATATTTTCAAGGAAAAATTGCAAAGTAACTGGATTGCTTTTACTAGGGTAAGTCATACCTGGCAAGCATATAGATAACTTGTGTATACAGCTAAAATTTTTATTTGTGTACCTTTCAAAAAATGTGACAATGTTAGAGGACCATTAGACATGGTAGAATATAGCTTTGAAGGGCAATTTCTCATAGTTAATGCTTATTTGAAGTATTTAATATCCTTTTCTCTACTTTGCTAAATTAATCTGCAGACTCATATATTTGGAAAAAAAACTGGATTTTTATACCAATGTGACTGTTAACTTTTTTGCCATCACATTTTTTTAGCCCATATTCATATGCAGTTTTCTTTTCTTTAAAGAGGTTAGGCACAAGTGGAAAAGTCTCTTGAGAAGAAAAACGGGAGTTTGGAATTAGGATTATTAGGCACAAGTGGAAAAGTCTCTTGAGAAGAAAAACGGGAGTTTGGAATTAGGATTATCTACAACTGCCTCTCTCATTCTTCCCTGAAATGCCGCGCTTTTCTCTGCTCGTTCAGCACCACCCTTCCCCACAACAATTCCTTTTGTCTGGACTCTTCAGTCACTTAGATTATTTCCAGGTCTAAAGAAACACAG